>CM077621.1:16604274-16869286 GCA_039566895.2 Turritopsis rubra
TAAGGTATTAAATATTCCTCTATCATTTAACTCAGAGTAGAATGTTTTATTACGGTAGCAGCGAAAGCGAATACGGTATTAAAACACCCATGGACTACTACTACTCCGACCGAAATGACAGTTTAGTCTACGCTTTAGACTCTTCGAAATTTCCTTTACGAAACTATATAAATTGTAATGAACGAACGCAGGCTAGGAATTTTCAAAAGCAAATCAAAACATTTGATAAGTATTTTTTCGTATTTTACCAGTTATTCACGAAAAAATGGATCTAATCCCATAAAATACAAAATAGAGGAATTCAGTTACAGTAGAATCCCGTTAACTCGGACCCCAGGGGGGACAGGAAATTCGTCCGACTTAACGAATGTCCGAGATATCCGAAGTCTCGATAACTCGGACTTTCTTGAAACGTAGGACTTATCAGGATTTTATTAAAAATTTTTGGTGAAAACTAAAAAGAGTCGTCTCTCTTTAGGTTTCCTGTAGGTGAGTGCTAAAAGAAAGAACGGGGTACTAATTAATCACTCTGTATATCATCTAACAATCATCAAATAGAAAAAGCTACACATGTATACAACTTTTAAATAGCTATTGTTTCGAATTAACGAATTATGTAAGCATAAGTGATTAAATACCTGAAATAGCTTGAAATGAAACGTTGTATCGTTTTTTCCATCGATCAAGCCATCCATCTGATGCCTGAAATTCTTCTAAACCAAGTTCTTTTCCAAAGTATAAGGCTTTGTGTTTAAGTATAGTACCATTCACAGGCAGATTATTGTGTCGGGCACTAATGAGCCACTGGTAACATGCCTTGTCGGTGTCATCTGATTTTGCACCCCTCATCCTTTGTTTTTTCGTTGTGTTTTTCTCCACTGCATCATAGATCTTTGATTTTTCTTTCATCCATCCTGAAAGCGTTTGTTTAGGAATGCTGTGTTTACGAGAAACTGCAGCACAGCTCTCGCATTTCTCAATTTCTTTTAAAATTTCATACTTTTCAACAATCGTACGCGATTGTATTTTACGTTTCTCTCCGCTGCGTGACGCCATGTTGAAATTGAGGAATGAACGCTCTCAGGAAATCGTGTGATTTTAATGAAATTTGCAAGAATTCGATTTCCAATTCGAATCATTTGACATACGGTTTTCAGAAAGTCCGAGTTACATTAGGTTTTTTCGCTAAAGGGACCGAGAAAAATGGTACGACTTAGCGAATGTCCGAGTTATCCGGGGTACGACTAAACGGGATTCTACTGTACTTCCATTTCGAAGAACCACTTGAATTATGTATTATTTTGTTGTAAGTAATGCCTCGTGCTTCGAAGCTCCCCTTCAGTTAATAATACTAAGCTTCATCAGAAGCGGTTCTTAACTCTATTAAACCTTCTTATAAATATTCTTGTTTGTTATTTGAACGTTTTGGTTTACTTTGTTTGTCAAAATTTAAAACGCAGTATTTCGGATGGATTTTTCGTTTTTATATTAACAATATTTTTTTTTCGAAGAAGACGTTTTTTTGTTTGTTTTGTTTTTCTCTTTTGGATCTTACACATTTAAAAAAAGGTTTTAGAGTAAGATACAACTCACGCATGTTCATTTTTTTATGGTTCTTGTTCACTCATAAATCGCCCTACCGCAAATACCGTGGAAATAACTGTTGCAAGCTTTTACCATTACTAAAAGTTGAATTTTGAATGAGGTTGAAAATAAATAAATAAATAAAGCAGGGGAATATGGTTGTTTTTTTATTGAAAAATTAAAAAAATTCAGTATTCAACCAAAAATTTCAGCATTCAGCGGCTAAAACACTGATGCGATGGTCCGCAAATTACACAGTTCACGGCATTGGTGAAAAGGCTAAACTGAAAAGAAGCACTTGATGATTGACTTTGATTAGTATCCAGTAATTGTTTGTCTGAAGGGTTTGGTAATCACATAAGAAAAGTGAGCCAGATTTCACTAACATCAAAGAACTCTTTTTAATTGCCGAGATCTCGCTTTATCCAACCATTTTGTCCGCGCGAAATTTCCCGCTTTAACTGAGCGCATGGGATCATTCCATTCAAATTGTGAAAATTAATGAAACATCGATCGAACTTTTCGTTACTTTTCGATTTGCAGTAAATAATTAAAATCTTGAATAATAATAAAATCTGTTGAATTAAAGTCTTTTTAATTACCTTAATGGCCCCTATTCTGCCAAGGACAAATTCCAAGATTTGAGCTAGTCGGATCACACCGTATTTTACTTTCATCTATTATTACAGAAACTGTTGTCAACATAAACAACCATGAATCGTTATTAATATTTTATTCATAACAAACATCTATCATACACAAGCATCAGTTCTAATGGTGTCCTCCACTTTTTTTGCCATCACTGAAAAATAACTTCTCAATAGAAATAGCAACAAGAAACGCACCAACGCCCCAAGTAAATCCAGGGAGTAAAAATCTTAACGCACTTTTCGGCTGCAGTTCAGGGTGATATCTCCAAGCTTCAAATCTGGCCCATGGATCTTTTAACACTTGTCCAGGCTTTGGATCTAGCCCTAACTTCATTATAACAAAATGTCAATGCTTCAAATGCAGGCTAAATATATCAATTTTTCAATATCTAATTTTTCTCAATATTATAACGATCTAAAAACATTGAAATAATGATTAAGAGAGAGAGAACACAAGAGAAATAGAAAACATTAAAGTCTTTCCAGTAGCAGTAGATCAGTTCAGCAACTTGGAATATACATAGAAAAGCAATACAGGATGCAAACTCCACTTAACTAGTCTGCTATGCAGTATACTCCTGTCAAGTGAGACTTCGGATAACTGGAACTTTTCTTCAGTGGGAACGAACGCTGGTTCTTGAAGTTCATTTTATTAAAGTGATTTGCTAAAGTAAGACATTCATTAAGTCCCAGTTAACAGGAGTATATTGTACATTTCTTTAGAATATTCCATTGGAACCCAACACAAATTGACCTCCATTCAGTAGTAGAAGAAAACAGATCACAATTTGATACCAACATCCAGAAGCGTGTTTTATATAAAACACGAAACTTATTTGTCTTTGTTTACAGGTAAAATGATTACAGGGAAATCAAAAGAGAGATCAAGTCGAATTTAATTTTGATATTTGTTATAATGGAATGAAATAAAAATGATATAAATAAATATTCAATCAGACATGCATACTACGGTTCAACAAATGATGGGGCATGGTTGACCATGGACATGTACAAATTGAATAGCTCATTGCTAAAAATTTATTCAACTCCTGGTGAATATAATCATGATTCACAATTAAACCAGAAAAGAAAAAAATGAATTCAGAGGTTAATTTGGTTCTATAAAGTTAAATAAAAAGGATGCATTATTTAATATCAGTCTTTGTTCTTGAAAATGAGTGAGAAATTGAGTGAGAAAAAAGAGAAAAATTAGCGTGCCAATTGTACATAAGATTACTTGTCAAAACGACTCTGTGTACTTGAAACATGTCCATTACTTGTGTATGAGAAATGTTGAAGTCTTGGTTGTGATGAAGAGTTCCAAAAATAACTTTCTATACAAATTTAAATGAGAAGTAAAAGTAAACAGACACGTATCACTTTGTCATCCTTACGGGTTGAGCTCAAAATCTGGTAAGCAATCTAAAAGGTTTTTCTTGCAATTGCTCGTGCACCATCATCGTCATATTCCTTCTTTGAAACCCAGATTTTCTTAAAAGTATCCAATGACGCTAATATGGATCCTCCGATCCAAGTGGAATATAACCTTTCCTGAGGAGCTGAAATTCGAATTTTTATATCTTTTGGTGCAACCTTTTTAACTTCGCTTAACAAACGATCCCCAAATCCTTTGAAAAGGGTTGATCCGCCTGAGAGTACAATGTTTTGATAAAGTGTTTTTCGGAGGTCCATATCTGATTTTTGGATAGCAAAAGCTAATACTTCATGTAGACCTTCAAATTCTTCACCAAGCAAATCAGGACGGAATAATAACTCAGGTGCTCGAAATTTAGCAGCACCAATATCAAGAACATTTCCATCGGGAAGCATATATCTGGTTTTCTCACTTTCCAAGCCTTCTTCCTTTTGTGGATTCAAAGCCAAATAACAAACATTTTCTTTAATCTGCTTGACAATCTCTAATTCAGCAGTTGTTTTAAAAGAACAACCTTCTCGTTTTAACAGCAATTTTAAATAACGTGTCACATCTCGTCCAGCCAAGTCAGTCCTCATTATTGAATGTGGTAATGCAAAACCTTCAAAAATCGGCACTGAATGAGTGACACCATCTCCACAATCCAAAACCACACCAGTTGTACGACCAGTAGCATACAAACTCAAAACTGCTTGCATTGATACAAATAATGCTGGAACATTAAATGTTTCAAAAAAGATTTCTGCTGCCTTTTCTCGATTACGTCTAGGATTTAATGGTGCCTCTGTCAACAAAACAGGATGCTCCTCAGAGAACGTTGATAGTTGTTCTTTGGAATAAATATATTGCCAAATTCGTTCCATATCATTCCAATCATTAACAATGCCATGTTCCATAGGATATTTAATATTTAACAATCCCCTGTATTCCTCGGCCTTTGGACCAATGAATATATCACCTTCTAATGCACCAGCCATCACACGGACATGTTTCGGTCTGCCAATGAATGATGAGAAATGACATTTTGGAATTTGATCTCCAGCAAAACCTGCTTTGATGACACCAGAGCCATTATCAATGACTACAGGTTGGTTGGCTATCACATCATAATTACTCATTTTGTAACTATCTATATAGAATAAATCATTTATTATTAAAGTTTTAAAGAAACATGAATGTTTGTAATGTCAATAATTTATTGTCATAAATGTAAACTAGGGAACAACATAATATCTATTGCAAAAAATCTATGTAACTGTCCTCTAAATTGAGTAGGTCGGCCGCCCTGTCACCATCAAAAATGGGCATTTTTTTCAAATTTTAAGGATGGAAACTCAACAGAGACCAACTTTTAAGAGTTCATATTTGCAGTTGGCTGTGTTTTGGTTGGCTGTGTTTTGGTTGACGGTGCCAAAATAGGACTTTAGCTTTGGAATTTCATGATTGTGTGTAAAGTTAAAATGTGAAATCAGACACACATTTACTGTGGTAGTGAGGTTTCTTTCGCGATTTTACCAAATCGCCAAATGAATTTCTTTAAACTTTTTTTCAGATTTACCGCAGTCTGTAACAAAGAATTTCTCAGGGAATCGCATCCAAATCTCAGGATAACGCCAGAGATGTAGTGTAGTGACTTAATTAATACCCAGGAAATCATGTAAATAATATGGGAGCAACAAAGAACACAGCAGTGTAAACCAGAACATCACTTAGAAAAGTCTTCTATTGCTTAAAATGAAGATAGAAAAATCTGGGGCTCAAAAAGTAAGAGGAGAGGAGATTGCGAACTTTAATAGACGATTTCGGAGATAATGCAACCATTATGGATTTTGATGTTTTTGCTAACCTTAGTAGGGCATACTTGACGCTTTTTCGCTATGTTTCATAGGAGACTACTTCTTATTTTCAACCTGCCATGCAAAAATGTCTTGAATGTTGATTTTCTTCTTCTTATCTTGTACCTATTTTTATTTGCTTACGTAAAGGTAGCTGTACCTAACAGCCTTACCTAAGTAGTACCTTACTTGATATGAGTATTTACAATAGATAAGTATTAACAAGTAAATAATTCCAGAAAATGAAGATGTCTTGACACATAAAACTTCAATAGTACAATTAACTTCAGTCAACAACTACGAGGAAAAGCCGGCTAGGGAATCCCTTTATGGCCATATGGAAATTAAGTATGGTTGACTATGAATATAAGTATGGGTGTTAAGTACGGCTAGCTAGTAAGGATGACTCAATAATGTAATGAGGTACGTTGATCATCAAGAAGAACAAGACAACATATCAAGAAATAAAAAATAAGATATTTCATTTAAAAAAATGAACAACAGTTTGGTTTGTCAATACTCTACATATGAAAATAAAACTTTCTGAAAACATACAGTATATGGGCAATATTTAGTAGGATCAACTGAAAAAATAAGTTTGCCTAACGAAAATAAGGTACCGCCTAATTTTCGAGTCAGCCTTACATAATAAATTCAAGTCATACCTTAATTTGGTTAGCCGTACCTAACTTTCGCCAGTCGTACCTTAATTTGGTTCGTCTGAATGAATGAGGCATACCTAAATTTTATGCCCACTAACGCAGATAGATTTAACAAGGTTTACACCACGAACTTAGCTGGTTAGAAATTTGAAGGGGGATTCCCTTTAAAACCTTTGACCATGGATGAAGTACAGCTTTTAAGTACCATCGAAGTTATACCTCTAAAAGATGAAAGAAAAGTTTATTGTACTCTATCACTTAATAACTCTATCAATACACTACTTTTTTCAAACTGTTAGAAGCAGGTTTACACCACACAGGCTCTCAAATTAAAATTTTTCTTAAGTATGCCTAAGCTAGAGGGCTTAGGTGGTATGGCTGTTAGGAATTGCGCGGCTAACTTTACTTTGGTTTTATTCTGGACTGTTAAGGAGAATATTCTGCACTTTGTCGAGACATTTTGGAAGAAAAAAGGAACTTTTTAATAAATTTTTTCCTATACTGTCAGGCGAAGCCGGATTGCAACTTACCCTACCGGCGAATCGTAATCACAATATAATCCATACACGGCTGTTACGTTGCACTGCAAAGTGGAAATAGCAACTCTTAAAAAATCGAATTCAACAGAATTCAATGGAGTATTTGAGATCAATTTGTTAAAAAAACCCAATTTTCATGGTATCCTTACTCAAAATCTAAACATGATATCAGAAAAAGTTTTTTTTATAAGAAAGATCTACCTTTCCATAATTATGATTTGTTTTTAGAGGGAAAAAATTCATACCATAAGGTGTTGTATTTAATTTTCAATTATTATATGGTGCTGCATCATTATCTCCGAAATCGTGTATTATTGAGTGGGGATTTTTAATCAATCCATGTTGTATTTCGGGGTAAGCGTTCACCAACACCCATGATGACACTAAATTATTGTACGAGTAGTCAGATATTTTATAAAATTATAGAAATACAACATGGATTAGAGTCGTAATAGACGTCGTTTTCTCACTTTTTCAACAAGGGGAGATGTTTATTGCCGGTTGAATATTGTCATTTTCTAATGTCAAGAGATTAATGATTGGGTTTATATGAATAAAAGATATATTATAACAAGGCAAAAGTAGAATAGCTAGCTACGATTCTTCACCTCCCAAGCCAAACCTTGCTCCTTTAAATCAGTGACCAACATCTTTAGCTACCATCTTACAATTACATTTGGAGCATGCGCAATACCGCTCAAAACATCTTGATTCGAAATATAACCACACATAGTTACTCTAACATCTCTCTCTCTTTTTTTAATTTTTCTTCTTCTTTGACGTATAATAGAGACGGATAAGAAATATATTTAAAATTAACATAAACTTTCTTCCCAATCACAATGATTTGATCAACAACAGTTTAGGCGACATTCGGTCGTGATTAAATTTGTGTCGTCGTTCTCAAATAGTTTCTTCGTTTCCTCTATAGAACCACGAGGCATAGCAGTTGGCTTCTCAATAAATTGTAGTTGAGTCTGCACTTCACCCAGTTTTCACACGGTGAATTTGTTCGCTTTTTTTTTTCTGCCACAATTTCTGATAATCTATTGAAAAACGTCTTGCATTCACGAGACATACCGCCAAAACATGAGAAATCTAATGGTGTAAAGCTGCCTTGATCGAAGCTGTTGATCCGCTTGTTATAGTAACTGTTCGTTGCTTCGATGAGCTACAGACAGACTTCGAGTCAAGTAGACTTTAGCAGTTGGGTTGAACACCTTAACGTCAAAGTACGCTACTTGCCCCTATACCCAGCAGAATCCACGTGCAGCAACATCTACGCGAGCTTCGCTTGATTGAATTGATGATGGTGGTAAATCCTTTCCAGTTAGTTCTTGCAAGACTGGTTCTACGGATACGTCTTTACAGCATTCCGAAAGAAGCTCAACAGTAAAGTCTCTTATTTCGCTGTGTCTGATTGAAATTTGGAAAACTTCTTTTGGACATGACAAGGCATGATCGACCTTGAAAGAAGCACCACATATGCATTGTGATGGCAGACCCTTGAGTGGAATGTTATACAGGATGTATAAGCTGTCCTAATATGTTTGTTTATCTAGAAGGAATCCATACCTCTTGATTGATAGAGTTGTAAGCCAACTTGAGGCTCCTATTTCAAGACTTGCTTCTACATTTCGGAAGGTTGATTTGTCTTCTACTGCTGCTTGAATTGTCGTCAGCTTATCCTTATTTCTGCTGATCTTTTCGCTTTTTATGATATTTCGTTGCTCTCTTTGTTCAATGATTACTGCTTCTTCATATCTTGCTTCTTGGTTTTTGACTTTTGCTACCATCGACTTTGTCACAGCTCGAGAATTTCTATATTCTCCAACGCTGACTTCACATGGGTCGAAGATTCCTAAACCTCCAAATCTTACTGGTAGCCAGAACAGTTTCCTTTCGTCATCATTATAATATTATCCATTAAAGATTGCCTTAATAAACTTATTTCAAATTGCATCTTCTAGTGGTCCTAAATCGTTGGAAATATCAGGCACCATTCGCATCAGGCAAGTAAATTTGCTTTGGAACCCAAATATATAGCGGCGTAAGCTGAATGAGGATAAACTTCACCTAAATTGGATAATACGTCGATTTCCTTGATCCATTTTTCTAAAGTTCTTGTTACATGTTCTCTTTTATATTCATTACTACCGACAATAGCGCCTAAATGACGATTACATTTTGTTGTTATTTGTATGCCTGTATCTTTAAACAGATTTCTAGATATTTGTCTTTGACTATGAACCAACTTTTTGATGCTTTTGGGTAGTAACCAATATTTGGACCATGTTGTAAGATGCTTTCCTACCATTTGAGAAGTTCATTAAGTTTCCCGGTAAAATCATAAGCTTTACGTTTAGGTAGTTGGTTTCTCTTCTCAGAAGTTCATTAAGTTTTAAAAGCGGCAGAATTCCAATTGGGTACATCCCTATTGCAATGGGATCACCATGAGTAGTTTCCTTATTTGATCGTATTTCTTTTCCTCTAGACACAAATTAGTGAGCGGGTGTTTGATAACAGTTATAAATGTAGGTTGAGAACTCTGGAGAAAGAATTTTCGTATTGTGTCGGGTAACTCCCCTGTTTTTCGAATTGAAAGCATTTGTTGAAACAATTTGCAGCAGACCGTGGGTTTCTTCATCGTCAAACAAATCAGCTGATGAGTGAACTGCACATCTCTCTCTGGACTCTTTCACACACACACACACACACACACACACACACACACACACACACACACACACACACACACACACACACACACACACCGCAGAGAGGCTGTTACACCATGAAGTTGGCTCCTAATGGGCTGATACGCTGCTTTTAAAGCGCATCGGAGTGAAGTACGGAATTGGTTTAGAAATGTACGCGTATGTACAAAATCACGTCAAATTATTGGTCAGGTCGTCGATTGGTTTCTCAAGTTGTTTAACCACGAAGTTCGTTGAACCACTTCAAGTCGTCGAATGGTCTTCTATTCGAGTGTGTTTTAAATGATTAAAAGTTTTTATCGTAAAAATGAAATGAAATAAATGAAATGAAATGATTACTCTGTGCACCTTTAGAACTACGTGAGATAAATAAAAACATTTTCGTTACAGGATTTCTTGATTGATTAAATTTTTATGGATGTTAGTTATAGTGGGAGTTTAAAATGACATTTGGCAGTTTGCAGCTTTTAAGAAAAACACTAGTAGTGTGAAAGCAATAATCTCAGGATTCGATTTAATATTTAGTGGCCATTTTCTTTTATTGGAATTTTCATCAAAATTAAGTCCCCACTCAAAAGCAAATCAAAATTGGGATTTTGACTGGAGTCGAGGCTAACTTTATTGACTGGAGTCGAGGCTTACTTTAGTGAGGAAATTGATCCAAAAAAGGAAAATTGCTAGCGAAGGAGTCATCATAACTTAAGCTAAACTTTGGAGCCCTATATCTTGCAAACCACAAATGAATCAGACAATGTTTTATACAACAAATTTTAACAGTTTTTATAGCTTGTAATGCGGTGTAATAGCTTGTAATACAGTGTAATGGCCTGTAATACAGTGTAATACGTTGTAATAGCTTGTAATATGATGTGATAGCCTTTAATAAAGTGTAATGGCCTGTTATACGGCGTAATGCCCTGTAATACGGTGTAATAGCTTGTAATACGGTGTAATAGCCTGTAATACGGTGTAATAGCCTGTAATACGGTGTAATAGCCTGTAATACAATGTAATAGCCTGTAATACAATGTAATGGCCTGTAATACGGTGTAATGGCCTGTAATACGGTGTAATGGCCTGTAATACGGTGTAATAGCCTGTAATACGGTGTAATAGCCTGTAATACAATGTAATAGCCTGTAATACAATGTAATGGCCTGTAATACGGTGTAATGGCTTGTAATACGGTGTAATAGCCTGTAATACGGTGTAATAGCCTGTAATACAATGTAATAGCCTGTAATACAATGTAATGGCCTGTAATACGGTGTAATGGCCTGTAATACGGTCTAATGGCTTGTAATACGGTGTAATAGCTTGCAATAAAGGGTACGGTAATAGTAGTTCACCTCGAAGCGGCCAAAGAAAGAATGTTTTCTACGATTGTATTAATTTCTTGATATGTGTTTGTATATATTATAGAAAAATGGGTTATTGAAAGAGTTTGAAGAACAGTAGATCATCGGTTGAATATTAAGTTGGCAGGGATTTTTTAAATGCGTTGACAGTATTTGTCATATTGTTGATTGCGTTCTTGAAAGGTTTGGCGTAATGGTAAAGTGTTGTGTTGTCAGTAAACTGGATAGATTGATATTAGGGTTAAAGGTCATGTCGATTAAGTAAAAATTAAGGAGTGCAGGAACAAGTATAAAGCCCTGTGGAGCACCGAAGCCATTCGTGAGATGTAAGAAGTTTTGTTATCAATTTGAATAGAGTGGGTTCAATCAGAAATGTAACTGAGTTTTTCAATAAGGACGTTATAATCTTTAGTGTCGTATGCTTCTGAATAATCTGCAAAAACAGCAAGAGTGATTTAGCTTTTATTCATCACTTTTAAAATGTCATCTCAGAGCTGACAGTGGAGAATTGAACGAAGAAAGTCATGTTGTTTTGATTGTTATAGACATGATGATCCTATATATTTGGTGAGTTGCTGCGTAACAACCCTCTAATAAACTTTTAAAAGAACCGAAAAAACTAATATTGGGCGGTAATTGCTGAGATTGGTTGGACTTTGATGTTGGTCTTTTCTCGTATTCGTAATTTAGTGCATTTCTTTTAGTTGCACCTTGAGAACATTGATTGGATTAGGATCGAAAAGTTTTGTTGTTTTTCACCGAATGTTCGAGTAATCGAGAGTCTTTTATGAGAAACTATTTGTTCAAGGAAGACGTTAAACCATTACGAGTTACTGAAAGTTCGAGTTTAAAATCTGAGCAATAATTTCAACATACGCAGGTCGCTACTACATCGCAAGTTTATGTTTTCAAAATTACCAGTACGAAGTTTCTTCTGTTTAGATTTTGTGCCATTTTTTGCAGCAAGGTCAATAATTTGTCCTTATTCTTAACTAAGTTGATACTGTTGATATTGTTCTTTGGGGCATCTCGAGTTACCTCTTTAGACATCCTTTCTCCATTTTCTACTACACAGACTTCTGACTATGCTTCAACGAATTTCTTAAGAATATTTTCGAAAATAGAATGTTATCAAAACATTCAAAAATGCGAAAATCTCGCCCAGAATTTCTGAAAAAGTAAAGTTCGAGATAACGAGAGAGAGAAAATTGCCCTGGATACTCGATATCGAGAGTCGTCTGTAGCTGTATGTAGGAATTATGTAAGCCAAATAAAATAAAATTCATACTACAATAGCGAGACAAAACTCAAACTTTGTTACCGGCTGTTCTGATGCAGGAATGGTGTAGTGGGTTATCTTATTCGAGTGAAGCTGCTGTGGCCCATGTTCGAGTCGCATTGTCATGTCGATACTTCACTCCAATGCGTATCAGCCCATCAGGAGTCATCGGCAGACTGCAAGTCGGCGAGTGGAAGAAACTCAAAACTCCCTACTTACTTACTCAAGACCGTTTTCCATTCGGGTGTCGTTTTTCTTCGCGAACATTCGACTAAGCATGCGCAATTCGAAAAATGTTTGTCCTATGACATGGCATTCTTGAGTAGTCTTTGGAGCGGATAAGTAGTAACCCCTACGGTTTATTTCACACGTCATATAACTTGACATGTTTCTTGTATTATGCTCCCAACATTTGAAGCGATCAATTTTTATGAAGTTCCAATAGTAAATTGTGAGTCGCCTGTGACGAAGTAAGTAAGAGTTACCCCTAATCATTCAGCTGGACTTTCAACTTTCCTTCTTGACAATGTAAGGGACTATCCAAGAAAGCAATTGTTCGAATGTACTTTAGAATGTACTTGACACACTTGAAAAAAATTCCCCATCGTGCAACCAGGATGCAAGGCTTCTCTTCCCTTTCCGCAAAAAGGTTTCCTCGTCCACATTTTATGCTTTCTGGACTTTTTACCACCACTTTTTACAAAGCGCTTACGATGTATCATGAGCGCCATCAACAAAATTTTCGTTTTCAAGAGCAGAAGCTTATATTAATGAAACACGCCTCGAAATATACCATTTAAATTACCCACGCAGATGTTTTCCATTCCAAGTGGAAATTTTCACCGTCACACGCGCGACGATTTAACATGGGTTCATCCAAGGTTTTTGTGTCAAAGACATTTCAGGAGCCTCAGTATGACGTAATAATTTGGGATGTAGCAACTTGGCACTTCTGCAGCAACTTTCTGCAGTTCAACTTCCAACTTCATCAGCTTCATCAATGCACTATTTGTAGATGGTGTACGAGACCGAATAAGAGTCCTCAGAAATCTCAAGTGAGCTTGGAAAGAATGTTTGAAAGAAGAAGTTGGAAATTCGACAGCTGATTTGGTGACATTTTGTAAATTTTTGATCTGTTTAGGAAATTTCAGAAGATTTTGTTTAACCTTGTCATAAAAATTTCTCTGCCAAATTTTGATAAACTTCTTTTCAACATTTTGAATCACTGACCAGCCCCGAAACTAGTCTGCATTTTTCGTATATACGGTTTGGTTTGGCGCACATTTTTGGCTACTCTGGACTAGTGGTCAGCTTCCAATGCATTGCTGGTCAAGTTTGGGACTGTGACACGCTATTCTAGCCATGATTTTATAATATTGAGATCATGTTAATTTGAAAGTGTACCAAAACCAAATAAGTTTGACATAACTGCAAAAGAACGAAGAAAATGAATAAAAGAAGTGTCTGGAAATAATAGAGGAGAAATGTTTGGAAAAAAAAATGAAGAGAGGTGTTTTAGTAAAGAATAGTAGCGCGAGGCTTAGGGGCATCGTATTAATCAAATATTGTGCGAAATGTCATGAATCATGAAATCATGAATGTCTTTGACATCATTTGTGTCATGCTGTTGCCAAGATGTACTATACACATAGCCTTTTTATCGAAAATGTCTCGTTTTATCCGAACGAGCAAGACAAAATGTCATATGTGAACTCGTCAATCCAGACAGAAATAATGATTACACATTTTGTCGACGTTCACAGTTGGCATTGGTTCTTTTGTATATTTGTGTGATGACGTCACAGCCTAATTTTTTTAAGAACGCACCATATGGATGTGGTAAAACCATAATCGCTACGTTGCAGACGGAATTTCTTGCTAGGATAGCTGAAAGACCGATAACTTTGCTTTATCTTAGCTTTGATCCATTCAGTTCGATCGACGTTTACATTTGTAGGCATCTACAAAGCTTAAAACTTAAAAATGCTGAAAATGGATTGGTAAACTTTAAAATATCAAATGTGTCAGTAATGGCAGGAGAGATACACATGAATACTATCCCTCCTGTCTCAGATATTTTAAAGTATGTCCAATCTGAACAAGAGAGAGAAGGCCGAATATGTCATATCTTAATTGATGAATTGAACAATGAAATGATGACCAAAGATGAAGGCGCATCAATCAATGAGCAGCTTCTTTTGATGAAGGATAATTTCATAACATTGATCTTACAAGCACACCAATGGGAAAGAATTGAAGGAAAATACTTATCCACACATAAAACACAAATGCCAAGGAACTTTCAGCAACTGTTAAACATGGTCTAGTTGAAATTGACAAAGAACATGGGCAATTCTGTAAGAATATCGCAGTTATTAGAGGTAAAGAAATCTTTAAAAAAATCTAAAATCACTTTGTTCTGCTTGTTTGACAGATCACGATCATCTTTCTGGTATTGATTTTAGGTTGCTAAGGAAGTCATTAGCGGTGAAGATGCTGTCTTTTACTATCCAGAAACTGAAATTAGGCCGAAGAGGAAGAGCCACGAGGAAATCCCACTTGAAAACATAACTAATAATAAGGAAAACGTTCCCTCAATTAGTGTTCCAGAATAAAACCCTTTTCCAATGTGCGAGTTCGAAGTCGTGACAAATTCTGTTGTGTCATTGGATTATGATGATCACGACTTTGTTATTGATAATGTGGATATAACTTTACCTGTACCCAATAGAAGTCAAGAGGATGCTCTCAAATATCTGACCAAGTTAAACATCCAAAGATCACGAAGATACACAGCATTCAAATATAATATTGAGAAAATTTCGGCTGTGGGCCATTCCTATCTGGGTGAAAAGCCAAGATTAATGTTTGCATTTGATATCTGATCATTTATATTTAGGAAAAACATTGGGAAGGCAACTTTTGAAGGTATGTCTTTCAAAGTAATTTTTTGGTACATAAAGTTTCATACAGCATCTTTTTTTAGGATATAAAAAGTGAGTAAATTCATTCAAAGAACACCATTTGAAAATTTTTAATGTTAATTAAGCAAATATTTATTTCCAATACAAAACAACAACAAACAAAAACAAAAAACTAACGACACGTGGTTCCTGATGCTTCAAAACTAATGACACGTGGTTCCTGATGCTTCATACATACTCAACGATTAATTTTTCCTAAATGTTCTCTCTTTTTAGAAACCATCAGCCGACATTGCAGGAAATAGAATATTTATTGTAGCATATGTTCAACCTCGTTCCCAGTTGTTCTTCCCCTTATGTCGTCAAAGGAGGCAGACTATGGAAGAATACTTTATTACCTTTTATTGGGAACAACTGATTCAGCCAAAACACCGGAGAATGTTTACGTTAAATATTTGCTATTCTGTGTTCCAGTGTTTCGTCACAACTTTTATGACTGGAACCATCTAGAGAATAATGCTGTGAAGCATACAAGTTTTGTTTTATATATTGTGTGCATTGCGAACCACAAAGCTAAAAAAACTAATAGTGTGCGAAAAGAGAATTTATAAGTCATAGCAACAGGATATTTGGAACCATCATGACAGCCAAAGTACGAGATTTAATTATTTCAAAAAGATTAGTGACGTAAGTAGTTGGAACACAGGATTCTGTCCAGGCTGAAATAAGTTTGAAATGTTAATAAGGCGAGGATTATGTAATGTATGCAGTATATCGAACAATGCTATGAACACAATTAGAACAATTTGAGGGTCAAATCGACAAAAATCTTAAGAACATCAAGCCTCGGAGAACCATTAGTATAAAAAGAAATGCGTATTGTTGTGACACGAAATGTTTTATACACAATTCATCAATATTTTGTATATTTATATATAATATTTTGTATAACTTCTTTATTTGATACTTAAAAGTGAAAGTAAAACCTAATCTAGTAACTTTAGAAATGCCTTAGAAAACTCAATACAAGTTTTTTTTTTATTACAACCTAGTTTATAACAACATATCTGCTGAGATTTGCAACATCATATATGCTGAGATTTGTAACAATATATCTGCTGAAATTTATAACAACATATTTGCTGAGATTTGTTCAAATATCAAGAACACCTTAAGAACATGCTCAGAGACTTCTTTTACTGGCTGGGTTCAGACCTGAACCTGACGACGACCCGTCAGGTGTAATGAAAACAGGGACCCTCTCGATACCACTAGTCTTAGTGCGTGAAAAAAACAATACCAAGACGCATTATATGTCTATTTTCCACAAACAATAATCTAGTCTTTCTTGCTGTTTTTTTGCGTTTTTCTCGAATTAAAATTCATTCTGCATGAAAGAAAAAAGTATTTCCATGGTCTATTCCAGTGTCAATCACACGGTTGTCGATGTTAAAACAAATAGTGTCGACAATCTGGACAAAAAGATTATTTACAAAACGAACAAGATTTAATATAGCATATAAACTTACTGTGTATCCATGATCCAGGGGAAAGGATCCTCGACTTGCACCTGAACCCTGTAAACCAGTGTGTAATATCATGGAATTAGTCTTAGAATTAGCCCCAGAAGCTCAACTTCCAACCAACCCGCTAAAACAGTTAAATCAAATGCTCTAGTGCCAAACTACGCAGGATTCTCATCGATAACAGTTCTATCAGACCTGAAGAGGCCATCCT
Organism: Turritopsis rubra; assembly: GCA_039566895.2. Classification (NCBI taxonomy): domain Eukaryota; kingdom Metazoa; phylum Cnidaria; class Hydrozoa; order Anthoathecata; family Oceaniidae; genus Turritopsis; species Turritopsis rubra. The sequence goes on from CM077621.1 coordinate 16,620,995, forward strand.
GGATAAACAATAAATAAATAAATAATTAAAAAAGTCTGAAAAAGGTTTAGTTTTTATATTTCGGAAATCACCTCAAACCTAGCCCAATCTGAATACTTCTGTGATACTTCAGATATCTGCATCATTATTGTATACTTTAGGGGCAGAAACTTTAGAGCGATTTTTGGCTATTGTCGCGAAAGATTTTGTCTTGGAAGGTTTTAGACCTGTTTTTCCGCGAAATTTCGAATAATAATAATTTTTCGAATAATTACTCACGAATTTTTATCCTTCTAAAAAACTTTATTCAATCGTTTCCCTGTCCGAGGTTTTAACACACAAAGGAGGGACGGGGAAATTGAACAAAAATTGAAACAATTTTCGTGAAGCAAATAAGCTGGAGAGGGAGAGAAGATGCAAAAATATACGAGATATATATTATGCAAGAATCAGCGAGAAAGCATGATCTACAATAGGATTATTTATTATGCCCGTAAAAAATTATGTATTTATGTATGTGAATGCAGCTTAAAAATTGACACACGTAGGAAAGTTTATGCCAAAAATTTCGCGATTTATTTATTAATTTATTTCCTCGCGAATTGTTTCCGCCCTACAGCTTCTGTTGATTATATATCCTTATACGTACCGGACGGTCTGTTATACCGCTTGCCATCTTCACTTGGTCTTCTGCACAAACAGAGGACTGCATATAGTTTTTATCTTCCACTTGTGCCATGTTGTGAAAAGTTTGTGTTTCCTTCTTTCTCTGGGCAATGTGATCGTTATTCCCGGAAGCGCAAGTAAGAAGGGGGTAGGGTGGGGTGATAATTTCCAAAATAGAGGAAACCGAATATAGTCTGTTATATTATATGTGTTTTGTGTTTTTAATCATATGGCTAGCTGTCAAAATTCGAAGTACTCTAAATTTTGTTCAATGCCGGCCCGGTTTTTACGGTATATATATGTGTAAAGCTTTGCCCTTTGATTAATTTATTTGCAGATAGGCTTTTTTGTTTTTTTAACGTCCATCATGCACTTAACCCCCACCCTCTATGTCCAAAGGAGCTATTTCATGGTGACAACTTTGAATATTTTGACTGGCTCCTAACACTAATCCAGTACCAGTGTAAAAGAAAGAAACTTTGTGTGTCCAAGTAAGATACCGTCTTCCTAATTCCAAACGAAAACAATAAACAGACTTGTCTGGTTAACAGAATATACATCCATACTCAACAAAATCACAACAAATATTTTTCTAAAATGTTTTAAAAAGCAGAAATGATGTTTAAATAAATGAGGAGCACCAATTATCAGTTTGAAGAGAATTACTTGAAGAGGATTACTTGCCTACACCATTTCAATATCTCTGAAAAACCTTGCTCCTATGCGGTGTTTGTATATAAAAACATGCTTTCCATGAATCTATAAAGGTTATGACTGTGAAAAAAGATTTTTCAAAAAGTAAGAGGCGGTTTATGTGAGACCCGAAGTGAACTCAAACTGGTTTGAAATGAAAATTTTCACTTCGATGCATGATGCAATTCTTTTTACTGTTTAAATGACTTCAGGTGAAGTGAAACACTTCGGGTTTAGTTTCACTTCGGGTGTAGTTTCACTTCGATCAAATTGAAGTGTAATCTCAAACTGGTACAACAGTCTGGTTTTTCTATACGGTACAGGGCAATTGTTTTCATGCACATGTGAAACTCTTGTTTACATTGTTGTGATTTTGGCTCGTTTGTGAGATGTCCCACTCTGAAGGGATTTTCAGCCATTATGTTCAAATTTTATTAGAAATAATCCGCTGATTCAGCAAAAAAGATCTGTCCACACTTGACTTGACTTCAGTTTGACTTCACTTTGGGCCGCCCGAAGTGAAATGTTTCATGTAAACAGCTTAATTTTTCAAAGTGGTTTGAAATCTCAAAGCGATTTGAGTTCACTTTGGGTCTCATGTAAACGGCCTCTAACTGTTTTGGTGCGCAAAACCTTTTTCTATTTCGTTTCCATTTTTTAACTTAATCCTATAAACCTATTTTCGTTGCACTCATAGCTTTCATAAAAATATTTTTTTAATTCCGATACTGGAGAATGGTTGGCTTCTATTCAAGACATGTGGAAACGGGAATTCTACAGATTCTTATTACCCGCGTAGCAGGGCTGTATTCGATACAAAAAATTCGCGCGATCCTATTGGTCAATTATGCTTAAATGTGTTGTCACTCTGGTCTATACTCACCGGTACAGCCCGCTGAAGTGTCATGGCAACAATATTTTTTATAAAATAAGAGGCATGAATGTAAACAAACACAGAAAAAACATAGATAGATGGATAGAAAAGACATTGTAGGGACAAATAATAATGAAACAGTTAAGAAACTCATTGCATTGCATTTTTTCTATTTTTAATAACAAATTGAATGTCACACAAAAATGAGAAAGAAAAGTTTGTTTACAATTTTTTTTGTGTACGAAGTGAAGTATAATTTTGAAGAAACACAAACACGGGTAATAACCCATATACTAACTGTTTTTTTCTGGCATTACCTTCGAATATTGACTTCCGTCATTTACTGCTCGGGCTTTACTATGACATCAGTCAATATTCTCTGGTAATGTCCTCATAACCAGTTAGTATAGGGTTAATATTTTAGAAAGAGCCTTAATCACATCACATAATTACATCCCAGAGCTCGTAAAGTTAGCCACAAGTTTCAAGGGGACAGTCAATTTATTGAAGGCAGAACTTTTGTGTTTGTTAGGTTTTAGTTATAGTTTGATTGACAATGCAGTATGCATTATTATTGATGTGGTTTGTATTTTACAGACATGGTTAGAATGTATTTTTTGGCTTTCGGAATTAGGAAGATTGACGATAATTAGCTTTCACGAAGGATCAGTGGTATCCTCAGAAGTTGACAGTCTTTTGTTTATTTAACATTCATTTTCTTGTTCAGTTCAATCATGGGTCTAAACAAAGTGTGTAGAATACAAATTGTTGCTTGAACTATGGAAATGGAAATGCTGTTTCCTTCCATGCAAACTATGGAATCCGCACTGTCATGGAACAAACGTTAATGTGACATTTTGAGGCCTGTAAAACATTTGAAAGTCTTCTATAAGATAAACTAATAATGGCTTATATAGAGGGGGTACGGACTATTTGGACATTGCAACGGTATTATAAATTTCCATGGCGCTATTTCCTTAGGATGCCATTGTAGTGTCCGGATAAGGACGACCTCCCTCTAATATATTTTCAATAACATGGGTTCCTAAAGAAAGATTCACCATTATTTATAAAACTTGTTTATATTTTGAAATAGCCATGTCTACCATAAAAACATATTTGAGCAAACCTGTTAATGATGGCCAAAAGAATTATGAGAATTTACAGTCACTTCTGAGGTTAACTGATAATGGAGGTAAGCTGTTTCATTGGACATATTTTTGAAATTATCTTTTTTTTTTTGAAGTGACCTTTTTTGATGTTGGTTTCATGAGATTCAATCCTTAAACAGTACTGTACTATTACATAGGCATAAGATAATCAGCTTTTATTTTCAATTAAATATAAAATAGGGCAGTAAATAGAGTGTGAAGTATGTAAATAGAGTGTGAAGTATGTAAAGTGCAAAAGGAGAAGCATGATAATCCTGAACCTAAGCCACATAAGGTTACGTTAGAAAGGTCGATCACATAAATGGATTACAGAAGCTCATCCAAGCCCAAATATGATAGTGAAGAAGACGGCATGCCAGATTAAAGCTAAAATGATACAACTTTGAGCTGGAGCAGGAGCTTGAAGAACAGAAAAATTTAGATATTTATTTGGCAAAATTTTGAATTTTTCATAGTTCACGACTTATTTATGATCACATGTATGCATGAGATTTTTCATGAAATTCATTCAGATCTCCTATGCGAATGATTTCTGTGTAATTCATTGTATCACATTATTAGGAATGACGAAAATCCGGAGTTTGCTTTGTTTACATTATGTTTTATTAAAACTCATATTCAACACGTCTTCCATAAACAGTAAAACAATATGATGGATATGATAAGTCGTGAAATATGGGGGTAAGTTTTGTTGTTTCTTATAGGAAAACCGTCCTTCACTGTGGCTGAAAAGCTTCCATATGTTCATGCAAGCGGATTCTTTGTAGCCACCATCGCAAAAAAAGACAGTAAAAATCAAAATAAAAGACAAAATATAGTACAAAATAGGAGAAAAGTTAATGATTTTTTAAGTAAAATATAGAAGATGGCAATGCAATGTTTTTGGAGATATGAAGAGGTATTCAATAAAAATATTGGTTTTCTCAAGCTAACCAAGTATGCATTGCACAGCTGAGAGGAAAATAGAAAAACAACAACATATTTTTATGTTTTTATGAAGTATACTGCGTTACGAAAAGGAAAAAAGAATAAAAATTTTGTTTACATAGAAGAGATCTTTTAAAACATGATGTTTTTGTGAGTACTTTTAAAGGATTTGTGCCAGCAATAGCATCACAAGTATTGTGGATTTAAAACAAAATATTAATGCAGAATTAAATAAAAAATGAACCGCATCATGCTGATACCAATACCAATCTTTTGCTTTTTGAACTATGATACGTCATAATAATCTTTGCTAGTCCCTGTCTTTTTCAAATCGCTAAGGGGTCAGTATTTCGAGGGAGTTTTACATTCTTTCATACACAAAGTAAAATTGAAAAGCTGATGAAAATAAAACAATATCATATTTTTATTTCTCTTTTCATTGACAAAGTCTGGTTCTTTTCTAGGGAACTTCTCTTGCAACGAGTATCTGTCTGTCTTTTAAGTAGTGCTTTTAATTTTGTTTTTAACGAAGTCGTGTTATGTTTGTTAGATATTCAACTTGATGATGAAGATGTAAGGAATCTAACTTTGCATCTGTCCTTCAAGGACGAGAAGAACCAGAATATGGTATTAAATGTTGTTGCAAACTTTGCAAAGAATGGTAGGTATATGTTATTTCTAATGCTTACATGGGATTTTTGCAGGGTTTGCTGCTGTTTTATATTTATTCTTGTGACAAAAATTGAGGGTCTTGTGACTCTTCAACTTCCATGTATCTTGGACATATAAAAAGAGAAGGACTTACAACTTCTATGAATCCATTCAAATAAAGCTCGTTCAAATAAAGCTTGTTTATCGAAATTTTGAAACTCCCTCAAGAACAGTTAAAAATACATGCTTCCGTTGGCTTCTTAGATCGTAACAACCAACCATTAATAAATTTCAAGATATGTTTATTTTTGTAGCGAATTTTTAAACTCTGATTCCTCATGACCTCCTACAGCCTCAAACATGAAACTTTCAGAATCGAATAAAAATTGTTCTTTCTACCGAAATATATTTCAGAGTGGAATAATAATGCTTTCCTAAAGGAGCTGAGCTGCCACTCTTATTATTATTGGCTTAAAAATTGTATAGGAATGTACTTATATGGATCGTAAGTTGCTGGAAAGACTTATATTCCAAGTTATTCCAGTTTTTCTGGATCCTTTACACTTTTTTTGTAAAACTAAATTGATAATTCGGTTGTTGTACATCACGATTTTCCGTCTTAGATGTATGATGTTTGCAGATGAATATGCAACGGACAAATGGTATTCATAGACATTTTAAAACAAAGTTTTGATCTGAAATGACACTGATTTGCATAACAATAAACATTTAGACATTTTTGCCTGCACATTTTCGATACAGATTTAGAAAAACAAAAAAAATTGAGAAGCATAACTTGAATCAAATTTTTTCAGTTAATAAATCTCGTTCAAGAAATTTGATTGCAAAAAACATAGGAGTGATAGGTTATATAGGAGTGATAGGGGTGATAGGTTATGTACATAGAGACCTCTCATTTTACCATTAATGTATCGATATATGTCATTGTTATGAATTCATAAAATAGAGGCTTGTACTTTGATATTTCTATTCACAGTAACTAACCTGACCTTCCCATAGCTAATACACCCATGTTGAGTAGAATATTAAGATAGGACCACCAATGTAGTGTAAATGTGTGGAGGTGGATATCCAGAAAAACAAGGAAAATCAAGTCTGCTAGATACACCACTTACAGGCAGATTCTGATGTGCCAATACACTTTATAGGAACCAGTTAAAAAAGTTAAAAATGTTACCTGATAGAGCATGCTCTATCCTGTTTTTTCAACTATGGGTGATAAAATGGGAAGTGATAGTCAAAGAAATTGAACAACATTTTATATTATAAACTGATAGTGTTTGTAATGAGGTATACAATACAGCATGAAAGAAACTTTATGGCCTGGGTAAGATAACAAGTTTCAATGAAAAGACAGTGTCTTAAAGAAGTAAACAGTCTTGTTTTTTTAACATGGGTTTCCATGTTCAGTTCAATCAAGTGTCTGTGTTGAATGCAAAAGATTTCAGTAATGACTTTATGTAACATCAAAATGATTTGAAATTACCTATACTGCTTTTCCCATATTTCAATATGTCTGCAGAATCCTTGAGAAAAAGAAATGTTATTTACTTTTATAATCAAGTCAAAACATAATAATGGAGAGATAAAACCAGTGTATTATATTTTTTTTTTATTTCTAATAGAACTTAATAGACCTGTGTTAACCAATGAAGAAATCTTGAAAGAAGTTGTTAGCAATATCTCTAGTCATGAACCAGATTTAACTTTTCAATCACTACGATGTATTTGTAATATTTGTGCTGAAAATGGTAAGTTCTATCCTAATAAACAATAATGCAATTATAAACAGAGTTATCTAGTTAAATATTGCTTTTATCAAATTTGTGATTTTGTTTGCTTGGAAATTGTTATTGATGACCATTTCAATGGTCCTCGTTTTATAGCAGGATTTTTGAAACATTGCAAGCACTACTAGAAATTTGGTTCTTACTCTGTTCAGATGCTGGAAAAAAGATGTTTTCTCTCCTGAAGGGTGTCAAGATTCTCCTCGCTAAAGCAAATGATGTTTTAAATACTGATGATGAAGAATGGAGTAAAGTCATCTGTCCTGCATGCAGTTGTATCCAAAACATTATTGATGATTCAGGTAGAAATGTCAACAAGTTGGCCTTATTTAATTCTACAAAAATTTGTAGTGATAAGCTGGTATTCCTAAAGCCAAATCTCCATGAAGTGAAAAATGTAGCTTCTCACAACATTTTACCCCTCTACACATGTGCACTAGTAGAGATTGACATGTATAGTGGCTGGAAATGTAGCGGTAAACTATATTTTCTTCATGGAGATTCATGGAGATTTATGATGGAGATTTATGATGGAGATTTATGATGGAGATTCAGTGCTGAATAATCGTTTGATCTATTATAAGGTTCAAAAGAGCAAATCAAGAACTTCTGTAACTATAAGAATCCCATTAGTCTTGGATACATTACAAACATTAGTCTTGGATACATTACAAACATTAGTCTTGGATACATTACAAACATTAGTCTTGGATACATTACAAACATTAGTCTTGGATACATTACAAACTTGGACTTGGTATTACCATATATTTTCCTTATTATTTGAGTATAATATTTTCCATTATCTTTTTTATTATTTGAGTATAATATTTTCCATTATCTTTTTTATAGAAGTCCTTCAAAAAGAATTTCTGGCAGAAAATGCACTCGATATTCTCATAAAATTCCTATTAAAATACTACCAGCAAGATTTCAAAATCAGTTCATCTGTGGTTCATGGTATTGCTTCTCTCACTGATTCCGGTCAGTAAATTCATATTTTAGTTTCTAGAGAAACTTTAGATTATCTCTTAACACTGCTCTTAACTGATTGGTTAAAAGGGTGATTTGTTATGAATAATCAATCTTACTTGTAAAAAATTCTAAGATTATGTTCTGATTGTTGCTTCTAGACCTGACAGTTGAATTTATGACGAAGCATGAGTTAATGAATAAACTGTTGGATATATTAGATAATTCTTCTGATGAATTCATTTCTGTTTTATTTGAAAGTTTACTCACCCCTTACGGTGGGAAAGGTATGCTCCAATTCCAACTCACCTTTTTTTTGATCCAAATATTTCCTCCAAGAATTCCAGTCAAAGAATGTAGTATGAAATTTGATGATTTCACCAGATATTTTACAGATTCCTAGAAATATAAACTTAGGAAGAAGAAACTAAAATGGTGGATTTATAATTTCTGATCAGACTAGTACAAATGTGAAGCTCTATGAAACCTTGAGCAGCATGCTTTACAATTTGAATTTGTTATTGATGCATCTTCTTTTGATTTCTTGTTGAGGACCTTCTAGAAGGTATGTTCCCAATCTTACTGTATCATCAATCCTATAAATTTTTACTTTCACAGAAAATACCAGAGTACTTTTATGCAAAGCCAGAAGTGTGGAGACTCTTAATAAATTGATGTCAAAACGTCCAAATTTTCGAGAGCACGAATGTTCTGATACAGTTTTGAAGATGATGGCTGATTTGGTGGTTATGTTAACATCTGGAGGTATGAAATGAGGTATTAACCTTATAGTTGTCGCTTGTCATGTAATTGTTGATGCTTGTCCTTCGGTGTTATGTTGTTGTTATGGTTGAAATCTTGTTCATTTCAGAGGAAAGTTTCGATGTGTTGATTAAAGAAGACACTGAGTTTCTGCAACGTTTCTCGAAATGGATTGAATGTCCTAATAGACACATACAAGTTTCTGCTGGTCTAGCATTAGGAAATTACGCACGTAGTGGTAAATGAAGATTCGATTTTTTTGTTCTCTTATCAATATTTATTTTGTTGGTTTAGAGAACAGATTTTAAAATTTTCTGATTCTGTATTATGTCAATTTTGTTCTGGGTAAGCCGGCTCTCCGGGTTTTGCGATTTTCAGGAATAAAATCTTGTAAAGTCGCTGCCAAAGACATAATAATGTACACTGCTGATAAAAAGTAGTGAACTTCATTAGAAGATATTGATATTCAGTACATTCACAGAGGATTTGAATAAATGTATTTGCATCTTTTTGGAAACTCTTTACCTTGCATTTTGACCCCAACCTTGATGCGAGGCACAAGATTGTCCATTGTTATTAAGTCAGGTAAACTAGAGATTTATAAAGATAAACCATTCTTTCTTGTAGATGAGACGTGTGCAAATATTGTTAGCAATAAAATTCATGAAAATTTGATTAATGTTATCAAAGAGAACATATCTAACGAAACTTATGCAGATCGTTTCGAAGCGTATACAAGTTGTTTACGTAACCTGACCATTCCAGGTTTGTTAATGTCCTCTTCTGTTTGTTTTCCTGTGCGTTCAGATGAGATAGCAGGTTGTGATTGTATTCCTAGAAAAAACGAGTGTTGTTATCATCTATGCTATTTGAACGAGTCTTGTTATCATCTATGCTATTTGAAAAACAAATGTATTAATTACTTGTACCACTTTTTTCATTAAGTACCAAACAAAGCAGTTTTAATAGATGCTGGTTTACCTCAAGTTGCTGTTGACTTGGTGAAAAAGAGTACTCTTCCAGTCCAATTTAAGTCATTGGCAATTTTAAGGCTGCTTGTTCAAGGCCACGGTAAGTTCTTTAATCCGAAGTATTACAGATTATATAGGTGACTATCGGTTCAATTATGTACCACTGTTTGAAAAGCAAAATGGCGAATTCCTTTCGTTTTTCTTGTGATTATGAATTACATAATTTCGTTATCGCTTTCGTTTAGAGGATCTTGCAACAAAACTACTTGAGGATAAAGATCTGGTGATAAACATATGTGAATTATCTACCACGTCTGTTGTATCTTCAGTCCCTTCTGAAGCTCAGAGATTGGTGGCTGCTCTCGTGAAATACAGCAATTCTGAAGGTAATGTTTGTTGTCAGGCTTAAAGCTTGTTTGAAACCGCGGTTATATTTATATTTGCTTGATTAAATTTCCTTTTTCTGCAGATTTTCGAGCTCGTAAATATGATCTTACGAACGTCGGTTTTTCAGATGAAAACAACATCGATATGATGTTAATAATATTTGTCCCTATCATTTAATTTCTTTGTTAACTTTTCTCTCTATGTTGTTCTAGTACCAATCCGTAATGCATTATCTCTTGGATGTTTGACTCCCATACTTATGTTGCTCTCATCAGACCATCAACTCATGAAAAATGAAGGTTTAATTGGGCTGATACTCATTCTTGCAAACGTAAACGGTATGTGGCAATACCAAACTCATGTGTTATACATAGGGATTTTACTTATTATATGAATGATATGAATTTCATCCTACCTGTGCTGGATTCTTTGTAAAGTGGATATAGTTCATCCAATCCGTTAACATTTAGTTAACATTTTAGTTAACATTTTAGTGTACGCTTTTTTCAGATTGTTTGGTTAATTTTCGTGAATCAGAGTGCTTGTTGAAAGTTGTTCAAGTATTAAAAGACGAGTCTTCACAAGCTCAAACTATATACAATGCACTCACCTTCATTCAAGCATTGTCTGGGATAGGTAAGCTAACATTATTTGCTTAATGGAAACTAACCATAAGCAGTGGTTTACATTATTCAATTAATTGAACCGATTTTAATTCTACGACAAATTGCAAACAAAAAAAATAAAAATCGATGGAGTTCTCTGTTTACATTATTTGATTTTTTATTAAAAATTTAGAAACACCAATTTTAGAATTTTTGTTTTGGTATTGTTTTTATGGGTTTTTTTTGTTTTCGCTAGTCACGTGTCACCCATCTCTCGCTAGTGTGATGTGGAACCATTTTTTGCTTGTGCGATGTGTCACCCATCTCTCGCTAGTGTGATGTGGCACCCACCTCTGGCTAGTGTGATGTGGCACCCATCTTTGGCTAGTGTGATGTGTTACTCATCTCTCGCTAGTGTGATGTGGCACCCACCTCTCGCTTGTGTGATGTGGCACCCACCTCTCGCTTGTGTGATGTGTGCACCCACCTCTCGCTAGTGTGATGTGGCACCATCTCTTGCTTTTGTGATGTGGCACCCATCTTTGGCTAGTGTGATGTGTAACTCATCTCTCGCTAGTGTGATGTGGCACCCATCTCTTGCTTGTGTGATGTGGCACCCACCTCTCGCTTGTGTGATGTGGCACCCACCTCTCGTTAGTGTGATGTGGCACCCATCTCTTGCTTTTGTGATGTGGCACCCATCTTTGGCTAGTGTGATGTGGCACCCACCTCTCGCTAGTGTTCTGTTGTGTTTAGATGGAGGGAAGACTCACATGGAAAGCTTAAATGTCATGCAGGTTTTAGAACGTCTAAAAACTCACTCGGAAGATATCATACGTACCAAAGTTACGGAAACGATCGGAGTTGTACAAGGATAGATTTTATAGTTGCGTTTTTTTAATGCAATAAATATTTTTTTTGTTTCAAACTGATGCGAGTATCATTCTTCTTTTTGCTAAATTACGTCACTGCACCTTTCACCACATTTCCCTGAGGAATAATAATCACGTTTGCATCATTCAAAACAGAAGAGAAGTTATATCTCAGCGAAAAATGTTAAAAGAAGTTCTCAACATAATATATTATTAAGAGTAACACGAGGTTGCGAGATGGTCTACAAATGAATCTAAATTTCCTGAAATTGTTTTTTATCTACAAGATATCCGTCAGTTCATCCGACCAGACGTGTTGTTAGTGTGATCCTATCGAAGATTTGGCCGTTATTTTCACGTCATCATGTCTGAACGTACTTGTTTTAGTGTTTGTTTGTTTTTAAATCTTACATCGCCACTTTTTGTTTCGATATTTTGATAAATATTAACTGATTTAAATTGAAATTCGGGAAAAGTACCGAATCCCGGGTGAAAACATTTAATCGTTCCACACAACAGTCCTGGTAAGGATGTAACCTAAATTTTATATTCCAACTATTAAATGAAACCGTAAAATAATGTCTTAAATGTCTTCCGCCTCGATTCTATGCGTTCTATTGTTTTTCCGCCTCGATTTGATGCGTTCTATTGTTTTACCGTTTTGAAGTTATTATTTAGTAATAGTGTAACTCTGGCTAGATAGAGTACAGTATCCCCGGGTATAACGAACTCTCTGAAGGGACAGGGCTTTAGTTAAAAATTTGAAGTTTGGACGTGTTTATCGCTCACAAAGATGATTTTAGTCTCACTATCAACAGTAAGGATAATTAGATTAGAATTTATGGATTTTATAGAACAAATTAAGAAACATCCGAATTTTTTGAATTCATATTCGATAAAGGTTTGCAAATATATATTTTGTTATAAGCAAACCAAAATTTTGGCTGATGCTCAAGTTGCTTCTATTTTACAGACTGATTTGTTGCTTGTTGACAATCTAAGTGAGACGATCAAATTTGCGTGTTTGTCTACTGGAGGGAGATCAGCGCGGGTTTCTTTAAACCAATGGAACTTTTAACTCGTTCCTCATCAGCAAACAAAAAAAAATATGTCCCTTTTTGTGTTAAGTTTTGTTCTCACGTTCTATTCGTTTTTTTCCAATTCAGCCTGAACCTGAACTGTTGCTCGTTGTGTTGCTTATAAAAATTACAACTGTTAATAAGGACGATCTCGATCTCGCCAGGAGTAGAAACCTTGAAGAAGTCCTTATATCCGAATTCTATTGTACTTAAAAACAACTTTGATATTGGAAACGAGACGAAATATGGTAGGCCCTAATGACGGTGTTCATACGGAAATTCGTTGTCCACCATAAGTGCATCTTTTCTCGCATTCATTTTTTTACCTTTATGCAACGCTTTGTTGCGCCATCAATAGCGCCACATCAATAGCGCCACAGTCCAAACCAAAAATCAAAGCATAATTGTTCAGACGCACTGAACCTCTCTAAATTTTTTCTTTCACATATTTATTATTCTTTCACATATTTGTACATATTATAAAAACAACTACAAAATAAATATGTGACACAAAATTCATTGTTCTTGCAGAATAATAATTGACTAACTACTTCCCCTAGCAATTAGGTAAGGTCATTTAATCATGAAACCCGCGCTTCACTATTTTATGAAAAATCTTGGACTCGGTTAATAAGACATCTTCGACTTACAAAAACATATTTCAGCAGATGATATAACCATCTAATATGATCACAGACTGATCCACACTTATATAACAATATGGAGGAGAGATGTTTATTTGAGATATCTACCTGTTTCAAACCAGGAAAGTTCTTGGTGTAAACCTTGTAGTATTTATTTGTGTCATTGGGCCATGGGTCACGTTATGCCTCGTTCATTCAAACGCTTTTATGGGACTTCACAGCGGAACACATTTGAGAATGGTGGATGAATGTTTTTTTTTTGTATTCTCCAATCATTATTTACTCTCCTCCGTTAATTCTAACATTTATCCAGATCTGTCACTGAAAGCAGCATAAACATCCATGCTTAAATCTTAACAACCAACCATCGCACATATATACTCCTTCTGATACAAAACAAACAATTTGTACGTGTAAAATTACTTTGGAAGTTGTGAGAATATATTGGTCCAGCATTAGTAGTAGTTTGAAGCATTCTAAAGAAGCGGCTCCAACCTTAGCAGATGAAAAAAACACGCAATCTAAGTATTCCTATTTCCAGGGTACTAAGTAAAAATCCTGGTTTGAAATGTTTAAAATGCAGCTAGATATATACAAGATAGAAAAATAGATATAAAAAATATCATAATGCGCTATATATCATCCCGATGATGAATACTAGAATGAATGATTTTTGTCCACGAAATCTTTCATTTCCCAGCTTAAGGAAGATTGGTTATTGATTGATTCGGTATCGATTTGATTGGTTATTGATTGATTCGGTATCGATTTGATTGGTTCTTTGTTGACCTGTCATTTATCATCACCTTAATGTCACTTGGATACATAAAGTAATAAGACGCTGATGACAACGTGCCGATTGTTCGTTCAATGCAGGTGTATATGAAATAATTGATGCTGCTGTTCCTTTCTCTGACCGACTTTCAGACCGCCAGTTTTTGCATGTCTTCCCAGAATTATGCACTTGCCCGTTAGCGTGAGACCCATGCCAGATCTTCTTGATTGGCCTACGAAAAGGAAATAATACCTCGTGAAATTCCATAATAAAGGTAAACGTTACCATTTTAGTTATGTTACGTGCAGTTGAATAATAGGCTTGCGATGATCTCCTTCCATGTTGATGCCTGGTATCAGCCACAGGGGTGTAGACATTGGGGTGAATATAATATTTTGACGCCTCTGAATTATCAATTTTAAATTAGATGCAGTTAATCACCAAGATGATGACGTCTAATTCTGCAGCCATGTTTGTCATTTTAACCATTCTATCTTTTTTAAGGAAAGGTCTTTTACAATTTGTTGCATGAACCCTTTAAAATTAAAAACCCATTAAGAAAGAGAAGATTTACCAGTTGTTATCATGTCGCACATCTTTCAGATCGAATGAGTAAATAGGTATTTTTGGGTTGAATGCTGCATAACCACTTCCATTGAAGATGGAGTTGTATGACTCAAATATTTGTTCTCCCTAAAATAAAGAAATAAATAGATTTTTATCGGTATTTTTCGTTCACATAATAAAAAAGTTTCGGTGCCGTAAGTTTGGGTTTTTTTTACCACCAAATATACTTAAGATCATATGATAATAACATGAAAGTCTAAACTCAATTATTCAAATTTTACCTGAAAATTGGCCACTGGTAGATTGGAATATTTCTTCGATACAAGATATTTGATACTTTGATATCTATCAGACAAGAACGCTCGAAATGTACCCCCGTCTAAACTAACTTGTCTTGCTTGCTTATAACACAGATAGTCTGCTCCTCCAATGCCAGTCATTTGCCCAGAAAACGGATCGTTTAACGCCATTAGTAAGAGCTGAAAACGAAATGAGGAAGACGTTTCTAACTTGAAGTGGTAAGGGGGTTAAACCTCTCAAAACAAAATAGAGAAATTGGTTACATGCTTATGATGTTTAACACTGCATGAATTATTCTATGTTTGAGAATAATATATCAATATGTTTATCACCATAGCAATCACACCCTAACTCATTCATGCTACAGCAATCACACTTAATTTTACATAAAACTTGTTGAAACTACACTTACGTAAGGCCTTGGTATAAAAACCCCATGAAGAGGCATATTTAGATGATTATCGATTAATCTTCGATCCTGTTAAAAAATCAAACGACAAATTGATTTTTCCTCTTGCGCGGAAATTCATGCTTTTATTCAGAACATTTGAAAGTATCGTATTTCCTCGAATTGGCGCTCCTCCCTATTATCCGTCCCCTATGACAGGCACCCAATAAAAATTCAAATAAAGCGCCACCTCTAATAGGGGATAATTACACTTACACGATAATTACATTTCCCATTACGTCATTATCAGCGTGTCATTTTAAATAAGAGGCTGGGTGCTTAAAAGAGGAAATACAGTACTTCTCAGTTTTATACAACAGCTTAAAATTGAAAGATTCGTACAATCATTCCTGGTGTGGGTATTTTTTGTTTTTTATTGGATTCGGCAACTTTCGGTCCTGATAACGAGTTGCTAGTCGCAGTTTTTCCAAACAATGTATTTCCAGTCTAAAGAAATCATCAAATACTTTGAAATGTGTTTGGCCGTTCGGTTTAAAGGATATGGTTTCACTTTTGTAGATGTGACCTCAAAAAAGTTTTTCAGCCATAAATGTCGATAGTTGATCAAATCTGGAAAAACGTTTTCCTTAAACCTATATCTATCTTTTTATGTAACAAAATGTATGTATAAATTATATTTACTGGAATTTGCAACCATCCAGATATTGCTTTGATGAATAATTCTTCTGATGAAGAGACGAAGACAAATGTGCCTGGCTCAAACATGTCCACCATGATATCTAAGTCAGGCTTTGTGAAGACAACATGTGCCTAAAACATATTTAGTTTCAAACTTATCTAAAACAGAGGCTGGTATAGTAGTTTGTATCAAAACATTTAATTCAGTAGTAAATTGTGATCGTTGTCGTTACGAATAATTTTTTACCCTTTGCCCTTGGACACCAGCAGCTCCCGATCTTCCTTTATTTCCAGGCAGTCCAGATTCTCCTTTTGATCCTTTAAAACCTCTTGGGCCTTGATCACCAGCATAACCTTGCTCACCAATTCGACCGGGAACACCTTTGTCACCTTTTCTACCTGTTTGAACAAGATTTGTTCGTTTTAAATAGTTGTATAAAATAAGAAGAGGGCGTTGTATAGAGGGCGTTGATGTATTATTTTCGGACGTAAGTTACTTCTCCGATGAAAACTTTTATAAAAGTGATTAAAAGAAAGAGTCTGACTGTTCCAACCAAATTTTAGGTTTACACCACGAAATTAGTTGGTCCGGAAATGATGCATTCACTGTGAGGTTGAAAGGGTTTTCAACAAAAATTATTATGAAAACAAGAATTGTTTTAAACCAAACAAATAACAACTAAAAGCGAAGGTTTTTATACCTTCTCCAGGACTTCCTGGCTTTCCACGAGGTCCAACAAAACCACGCTTTCCTTGAGCTCCTTCAGGACCAACGGGGCCACGTTCCCCTTTCTCTCCTTTCTCACCTATCACCTTGAAATTATTTGAAATGTCAGGTCAGTTACTGGACTAAACCTTAATGTTTATGTAAAATCTGAAAAGTAACGCTTTTGATAAAAATCTGGAAATTCATAAGAATTTGTGAAGAAGAGAGTAAAGAAATTTTAAATTTTACAAATGACGGATTTTCTATTTCGTATACAAAAACATTAGTTCTCTTACCATTTTCCTGGGAGAGCTTCCGCCAGAAGAAGGTCCTGGAGGTCCACGTTCCCCCTTAGGACCTACAATCGAATCTCCTTTATCACCCTATCACAAAAGAATTTCAGTCAGTCATTATTAAAATTAATCTCATAACTTCCTTTGAGACTGCATTTTGCAACATACCTTCGGCCCTCTTTGTCCCTGTGTAGATTTCCCAGGATTTCCCATCATCCCTTTATTTCCCTAAATGCAAACGAAAAATCTCTAAGAACAAAAGTTACAAACCAGATTAACTGACAAGTAATTTTAAGAATTTAACGTACCTTAAATCCATCTAAACCATCTGCTCCCGGATGCCCCTGAAAATCAATGCTTAATTCTTACAAATTCATGAAATTGAAAGAGTCTGAAAGTATGGTAAGTTTGATCGTCAAATAAAAAATCAAATCAAACTAAAGAAAACTAAAGAAACGTACGACGTCCCCCTTTACTCCTTTATCGCCACGAGGTCCAGCGGGTCCCATAGACCCTTCTTTACCATGTGTGCCGTTAAAACCAGGTTTTCCATTTAAACCAGGTTGGCCATTCAAACCTGGAGCTCCAGGATCACCCAGTTCTCCCTTTAAACCAGGGTTTCCCTTTAAACCATTAAGACCAGGTACTCCATTTTCACCGTTTGGTCCACGTGGTCCGATTGTTCCAGCATCTCCTTGTTCACCTTTTAAACCCTAAATTCGAATAAAAGTACTTGAGAGTTCTAAGTACTTGAGATTCTTTCCGTTACAACTTTTGGTTGTTTTGCCCGCCGACTTACAACTGGGAAGTTGACTTACTGCCAGAGATACGTATAGCATAGTTCTAACTTGCACGAAGGACAGTGTGCAATCAGTCCGAATGGGTTGCTACGCTGCTTTTAAAGCGTACGGGAGTGATGTTTCAAAATACGAAAGGAGCGGAACATAGGTTCGCACACGAAGGTGCACATTTTTGTGACTTACCATTAGTCCAGGTAATCCTGTTCTTCCTCTTTCTCCCTGAAATAAAAATGGATGGTAATATTTTAATCGATTTCAGCTGCTCTTCATTTCAATAAAGATTTGATGGATAGAATAAAATTGAATCACATTTTGTATTCTCAAATTCAAAATGTTTTGCTGTAAACCATCATCAAAACTGTTCTCAAATTTCCACATAACCTCAAATTACCTTCACAGATTCTCCTTTCTCGCCTTTTTCTCCTAACTTCTCTGTGGAAGAAATCTAAAGAGAAAAATCGCTAATGTCTACTTGATATCGAGAACAAAATCTTAATATATCAACATATAAACCTTTTCGTTAATTATGTCACAACAGGCCTCGTTTTCGCGGTCAATAATGATGACGTTTAAGAGACTTAAAGATGATTTAGATTAGAAACGAGACTAAGGCTCCTGTGACGAATAGAATTGATGAAAAGTTCAAGAAATTTCAACAACGAAAAAATATCTGAAGTTAGTGAAGAAAGTAACTGAGAGATTTGATAACTTACGCCCACAGAATTCTTGTTTATCGTATTGGCGCCATCACCACCAGAGAGCTACCAAAAAGAAACCAGAAAATCCAACTATTCCGCAACAACTTGTTTACCATTTTAAATTAAACAAACAAACAAACAAACAAACAAACAAACAAACAAACAAACAAACAAACAAACAAACAAACAAACAAACAAACAAACAAACAAGTTTAAAGAACATACCATATCCCTAACAACCTGAAAGATGAAAATATTTGATGTTATGAAAATATTACTTCAAATAAACCATTATTTAAGATAGGAACCCCCTGTAACCGAACTTGCGAAAATTTTCGTTTCTGTTGATTTCATTGGTATGACGATTTAACAGATTGTGACAAAATAGGATGGAAGAAAATGTTTTTCGGTATTTCATGAATAATTAATGAGCTCCAAACTATGGAGGTTTACAAAAAATCCGTGCTGGCAATTTTTAGGTGAGAGGTATTGATTGATTGACAAGGTTTTCAAAATAAATGAACCTTAAATTGGCCAATTTTGTAGAGATTTGAGGAATCACTCTGCGGCTAGATGATCGAGTTCTTCACCGTGTTCACAAAGGCAAGAAGCCCTGGGAATGAGTTTGTCCGCTCATTATAGAGACAAGTGCTAATAACAACTCTTAAAAGTAGCAACTCAACTGCTTCAATATTTCGTGAGACATCTTTGCGCAGAATTCAGAAATGCAACTTTTTGAGAAAATTACGTTTAAACAAAAGTCACAGGTTATTTTTCGGATTTCGAATCACGTTTTCCACTTTTTGACATTTTAATTTTAATTTTACCTTAACTGAGCAGCATTCTTAAATAACATTACCTGTTGCATCATTAACTGAGCAGCATTCTTAAATAACATTACCTGTTGCATCATTGCCTTGATTAAGTCTTCGTTTTTATAAATCAATCCTTGTCGATGAATCTAATAATCAAGATAAATAAGATATATAATATTGGTCACAATTTATCGTGTTCATTCGGTAAATGCAGTCAGTAAGTAAGTAAGTAAGTAACGGGGAGTTTAAAGCCCTTGGCCTTCCATCCGTAGTGATTGGCTATTCTGCCCACCGACTTGCAACTAGGAAGTTGTCTCATTCGAAGAAAGGATTGCATGTTTACCTTCGCAATAACCTGTTCAGTTATTTGATCCAAATTTTCACCAAAACCTCCCTATAACGAACAAGAAACTAAATCAGTTCTTGTTGGATGATTTTCATCACGTGACTTATGAAATCCAACTTACTGGAAGTGACATGAGAGAAAGTACTACTATGGTAACCGTCTTCATGATCATTCTGTATTGTACACTATTTTGGAAATAATTAAATTTGAGCAAATTGCTCAATTGTTTTATTTACCAATAAAAACATCAGTAAGGCACGTGATCAACATGTGCTGATATCATTTAATGAGTACTCTGGAATAAACGTTTGTGTTATAATAATGTTTCTACTGGTGATCTCCTATACATCATATGCATTGCAAATTATGGAAGAAAAGTTAAAATTTTATTTTAATGAAAATCAATGAATAAATAAATAAATAAATAAATAAATAAATAAATAAATAAATAAATAAATAAATAAATAAATAAATAAATAAATAAATAAATAAATAAATAAATAAATAAATAAATAAATAAATAAATAAATAAATAAATAAATAAATAAAAGATGTTGAAAAAAATATGTCTTTGCTGCCCCTACATGGATAAAATTTCAATTGATTCTAGACCGATGCATTGAGTAGCAGAGTCCCCTTCCGATCACACTGGTAACAATTATTTCGTCAAAATTCGTGAAAACATCTCCAGAAACTAAAAGCTGACTATAAAAATGAAACAACACTACACTTCTCTACTGCTTCCCCCTTTGGCTTCCCCTGTCCAACCAAACATCACCATTGCGAAGTTTTAAGTTACTGTTTTTTACACTTTTTTAAAGAAACATACACAAAACTCTTAAAAAAGTCGTCTAAACATCTACTAGAACATTTTCAGCACACTCAGATTTCGTTCAACACACTTCATGTATTTGAAGTGATGTGATCTTTTTCAATGTTCATATATCTCTCTTGTCACAGTTCGATAAGTAAGTGGAAGGGATTTCTGAATTCTTATCTTATTTAAGCGTTCATGAAAGCAATTAAAGATGAATTATAAACATCATTTCCTCTCACAGGTTTAACACATCAACATCAAACGTGCAGCCCCATTCAAAACTTTGTAAACACAAAAACCGGCTATCAATCGATAGGAGACAATGCATATAACAGCGAATTAATAGGTTGGGCGTCGAAGCAAGTCTCTCATAAAAAAGGTGAATGATTTGATATGATTGAGGTGGTTTTCAATATTAAAATAAAGCACCATGTAAGGAACTAATCCTTTAAAATCCTTCTAATGAGGTAAATGTTTTTCGCATGTATAAGTTTTTTCATTTGTAACATCTTGTTATCAGAAGTTCCTGTAGCATGTCTACAATCCTGCCTTGACGGGATTAAAACTTTTAATTAAGGGTTCGAGAGATTTAATCAGTTCAATTTACGAAAGTCAATGAAAGATTTAATATTCTCTGTTAATAAATAGTCTTTGCGAAAGAAATCACAACAAACACCACAAACAGATCAAGTAAGGATTTGTCAAAAGATTTTCACATTTTCATAATATACATGTCAAGATTACTTATTTCTCTCCCTCCTATTTACTTTACTTCACAAATGTTTATTTTCACTAGTTCTTTTACCCTTTTTTATATGACTAACATGACTCCCACAATCCTCACAAATACAGCCTAAGCACAAAACCTGCAGACATGATCGTCTGTAACACATATACTAACACACGTATACTAACACATATATACTAACACATATATACTAAAAATAAGACCGACAGGAGGAAAGGTTTCCTGGAAAGTTTTAAATTTCTTCAAACATCCGTCTTGTTGTAATGTGATATCAATTTCTTGTGGTCATGGAAACAACCACATTTCTCTGGATATGCTTCCAAAAGAAAACCGAAACATTATGCTGCCATTAAATTCTTCAAATCTGCCGATTCTCTGCAATGGTTGCATTCCATCACAAAGTATTCACCATCACTGGTATGGTGATAAAACAAAATTCATTTTGTTTCAAGCTTTCTGTCAGAAACCTTCATGTTAAACAAGCTTTAATCATATAACACAGCATTAAGTATATAGCAAGAATTTTTTTATAATATTGAGACCACTTAAGTCGTCGCGAGATAAAAACAGGCGTCGTTTGACTAGTTATCCATCTTTTAAGTTATCAAGTGTGCTTCCTCTGATCACTTTCAAAAAAGTCGGTGGTTTTTTTAACTTCAAACAAATAAAACTCCACCATTAATATGCGAACGAAGATGTAAGTGATCGGTGTCAATTTTTGACTATTTAAATTTATATCACATTTTTATTATAATAACTGAGCACTTAGGGTCTCCGTAAAGAGCTATTTTTTTCACGTACGGTGAATAAATTATGTAAGCCATTCAACATCTGTAATTCCATAAGGAAGATCATCTGAAATTATATCATTAACTTTTATTTCATTTTTGCGCTGGTCTGCATGTCATTCTATATATAGTTTCTCTATCACCACATAAAAAGAATTGAAAAATGTTAATGTCTTTCAAATGAGACAAACTCCCTTTCTTCCTTGACACCAACATTGAATAAAACCGCATTTAATTCGCCTACCTTCCCGAATAAGAAATGACATTTTATATGAAGTTATGGGAGGATTTTCAGAAGGGTACGACAAAAACCATTTGCAATACACCTTCCCGAATTTCATTTTAAACACTCAACTTCGTTTTTATGCAATTTCTTGTTTCACTGATTTTTTCGAATGAGAAAGTTGTGTGTTGAGAAATGATTTCATCTTTTAAATATTTTCTCCCATGATCATAAGCAATCATTTCAAAGTACAATGAAACCTCTTTGTATAAGCCATCACATATATCGCGGATACATCGTTATAGCGGTGCCTTTTCTCCTTCAAGTCCAAACCTCTACTTAGTGGACACCTTCTTTTTGGGTTTTCGTTGTGATACACTCACTTACTGCTTCGTTACCAGCTCACTTGTCTCACTTATCCACAATTTGGTTACAAAAGAAAAATACAGCGAAAGTGAAAATGGAAGTAAATAAAAAATAACAATAAATTCTCTTACTGATTTACTTGGAGTGGAGGTTCTGGTCCTCCTTTTATCGCCTGTCTCCACACCTTCAAACTTTGTTGTTTTTTGCTCAGGAATTAATGTCGATCTTGTTATTGTTGTTGGTGTTGTCATAGTAGGAGGTGAAGTGAGTGTTGTTAACATATCGACAGCCTCATCAATTTTTTGGATTTCATTTTCAAAACTTTTTTTGATCCCATTTATATCTATAGTAGTATCCGTGGAGTAGCTGGAAATTATTTCTCGTAAGTTTGTTGTAGCTGTAGACAATGTTTCTGTGATCTCAGTGGCATGAGATGTTGTGGATGTTGTTTGTGCGTTTTCTAAAACATCTTGAGTATCGAGAACACTTCCAGTCAGTGTTGGTTCGGTGTATAACTTTAAGACTTTTGCAACACTAAAATTTGTACTGTACACTTCTACCTGTTCCATTGTTAATATTTTTTCATTAATGTTCTTTCTCGAATGTGTGGTCCTAGGTAACAAGTACTTTGTCGTTGATTTCGCAGTTGTTTCAACCAATGACTCTGCAGTTGGTCCTTCAAAGTTTTTATTAGGAAATACTTCATTCTCTTCTGATTTCGTAGCGTCGGCAATTTCGTTTGAATGTGACGGTGTCGTGGTTAGTTTCTTTTCAATTGTTGATGTTAACGTAGTTTTAGCTTTTACAGAAGTCGAGGTAGCTGTTGTTGTTGTAGTTGACGTGGTTGTTGTAGGTTCTGTTGTCGTAGTAACCGGTTCTGTTGTCGTAGATACAGGTTCTATTGTCGTAGTAACCGGTTCTGTTGTCGTAGTAACCGGTTCTGTTGTCGTAGATACAGGTTCTGTTGTCGTAATAACCGGTTCTGTTGTCGTAGTTTCTGCCAGTGTCGTTGTGGTAGTGCTGAGCTTCGTTGTTGATCTTGTCGTAGTTGTGGGAAGGTCGGATGATGTAGATGACGTTGTCGTCGTTTCTGTCGCTTTCGGTGCTTTCGCTGTTGTTTTAGTAGACCGTTCTTCTTTAGAAACCTGAGACAAGAAGATTATTAAATATTTGCTGAATATACTAAATACCTTTTGTATGGCAGATATCATGACTGATCATGATTCAGGGTTAATCCTCGTGGAGAACCCTTACTTGCGGGGATGTGAAGCGGTGGGGATGTGGCGTTATGAAGGAGGCAGGTGTCACCATAAGAAAAACACTATCATTTAAAAGTTCGCAGTCATTTTTTATGTCATCATAAAGTTAATATGGCTCAATAAAAGCGAATGAGTGCATATTGATTTCAATACCATCGTTACGTTTTCAGTCTAAACATTTTCACTCTCCTACTCAGATATTTCAGTCTAAACATTTTCACTCTCCTACAGAGATATTTCTAGATCAGACTGCCTCCCAAATGCTTTGAAATTAAACTTTAACTAGAAGAGATAAGTTCATCAATTAAACATTGCATAGAAGGAGTTCGTTTTACGTGGATGTAAAGAAACCAGTTTATCACAACTGAGTTGAAAAATGATTTCAACTTACATTGGCGCAACTTGGGATGGCTTTGTGATAATTTTTGAAAATGGTTAAATCATATAGAGCGCCCTAAAAATAAATGTATAAATGATAATGTCTTTAAAAAAATAATTAATTGAGATTATAATCCTGAAAAAAATCAATAAAACAGTACGTAGGTGACGTTTTAATGACACTATATTATCAAAATGTGATAGGCGTAAACAAAAATTAAATTGGAAAAAGAAATTTAATTCATGCTAAAATTCTATCTGGAAAGATTCGTGTAGAGGTTTCATAGTGTGCTGATGATACAAAATATAGAACTTACGAACAACACTGGTTTTTTGATGTACCAGCCAGCTAATCCGATAAAAACGGGCGAGTCATCTTTTATATTGAGTGCAGACCTCTTAACTTGAAAGGTTTTCGACAAGATTTTATCGCATCCATTGAAATATAAAGTTATTACATCATCCTGGATTGCTAAACTGAAAACTATCCATTTTCTCTCAAATTTTGGCAGTATGAAAGTCGCCGTTATGGGACGTGACGAAAACTCATCTGCATTTTTGTAAATAAACTCTATGCTCTGGTTTGAATTCCCAACTTTTAGAATATTGAGTCCAAATATAATACTAGAGTGATCTGGTTCTAAAACACTAAACAAAACGCCACCATGAATGGACTGTAAAAATAACGTAACTTTAATTCCAAAGTTCTTATGAAATGGCAGAGGTAGCAGGTCTTTCGCCCACCGCCCAACATAACTCTGTGGCGTAAATTCGACAGCCGGTCGACCAAACCTACCAAAAGGTCCTGTGACGGGTCTTACATCCGGCGGTAACGGTGAACCAACGGCTGTCAATAAATTGATATCTTCTTTGGAATCTACAACAAGTAAGACGAAAGTAGCAATTGGTAACAGATAATTTGCTTTCATAGTCCTGAATGTTTTTATCAGCAGACGTTCAAAAAGTTTGTGTCAGTTTGTGTCAGAAAAATATCGGTCGAGCGTCTCTTCATGAAAGGAGTATGTTTTCAAAGTAATCACATCTTTGAAGTGCATATATTTCGCTTTCATACGAAAAAATATTTCGATAGAAAAAATTCCACAAATATTAAATATGTGACACCAGTGTAAAGAACCTTTTTTCCCTGCAACAAAAGATGTTCCTAGTTCTTATGTGATATGTATCTGTTTATCTGTTTATGTATTTGTCTGTTACCATGCTTTGTGAGCTGGCATATTTATGGAAAATGGAGAATTTGCTTTTATCTCGTTATGTATTTTATATCATTTTCATCCATTTTAAATTAGCTTATGACGTTTTCAAAGCTGCTCGCAGTGATGGCCATTTAAATGACTGTGATGAGATAACCACACACAATTTGTTTTTAAACATTTTTCGCTGTACTCCTATGCCTGTTCTTTAAATTGAAATGTTAAAAAGGGTTCCGAAATACTAACGTGTCCAGCTTTTATTTTTCCATCAGTCTTACGACACTATATTAACATCAACTAATCCTTAACTCAATCACATGCAGGGTTTCGGTTTGGTTTACAGTTAAGGGACCTTTTTTGGAGCATCGCAAACTCAAAGGTTGGTTGTGAGTAATTTGACGAGTTGTTGTATAAGAGATCGTTTTGATTGGTTAAGAGATCGTTTTGGTTGGTTAAGATATCGTTTTGATTGGTTAAGATATCGTTTTGATTGTTACTTCTATTTCGATTGTTTACATAAGCATTATCAGCAGGTCACGTGGTTTAATGGACTATTTTGTTAAGTGTACCAGTTTTTTAATCTGTCGAAGAGTGATAATACAGACATAACTCGAATTTGAGTAACTTCTGAATTCATTTTACGGTTGATTCTGGAAAGAATATATCTCAAATCATCTTAACAGTAAATGTTTATGAAAAAAAAACAGTGTCATCACTCTGACGGAGGCTTCCGTAGCTGATGAAAAATTTGATTAGTCCACAGCTGGGAACAGACATCCATTGTGAATAATCTTATTTTTTTTCTTCTTATAGATTTTTTTTAATTTTCCAGAAGAGGTTTCATGATCACACGACAATCACACGATGAAATCACGATGAAATCACGATGAAATCATGATGAAATATCGTGGTAACATCAATAATTTGCCTATAACTATAAAGTTTGTCCGATCTGATCCGATCCGAATCACTAGAAGTTTGCTTTTTCACCCTGTATCAAAGATAAAAACAATCGACGTGTGATTTTTCAGTGTCATTGGTCGGATATTAAAACCGAACGCTTACTTTTATAATCAACAGAAAGAAAGAATAAACATAACATTTCATTTCCGGTTTTATCAAGACTTCCGAAATATCAACATAAGATCTCAATTCAAAAGAAACATCTAAAAATAACCATCAAAACAAATTTGCATGATAATGCTGACATTGTTTTTAATGTTTCATATTGGACGGATTCGATTCCTTTATTAATTAGCACAATGTATTAGAATAAAATCAAGTCTAACATGGACTTAACTAGACTGTAATCCATTATTCATTCGCGTTCCTTGCTGTTACAATGATAACAAACTCACTTGAACAACAAAGATGTATCACAAAAATGTCTCAAAAGTCAAATGTTTGTTTTTTGATCATTATGGCACGCTCTTGTTGCACAGTTCTATGATGACGTCATGGTTAATTTTCATCCTCTAACATATTTTACCTATCGTGTAAAATCAGAATTCAAAATGTTTGTAAAACAGGATGGCGTAAAAAACTTGTGGCGAAGGATTATAATGTGGAAATCTGTTAATGTTGTTTACCCAATTATGCTAATCTGGATTAAAAAATACCCCACTGTTTTCATACGAGCAATTTGTGCATGTAGAATTTATCTATGTGTAGAAAATGAAAAATTAACTAAACTGATAATCTATATCACTATACCAGCAGAAGTGATTGTTGAAAAACAATGTAGGATCATTTCTTCCCAAATACTTAAAACTATGAACGAAAATCCCGTGAGTCATGGTCATACTTACTGGAAAGCTTTTGGTAAAATTCATTCCATTTTGCTTCTTGGTCAGTTCGATTCAAACGTTCGATATTTAAGACCTGATTGTCTTCGGCAAGCAAACTGTCTCTCCAATATAATAGAATAAAAACCATACAAACTCTCATCTCTGTAATTTCTCCAGCCAAAACTGTTATAAAACCATATCTGAGTAGAAGCGCTTATAACAGTATTATAAATTCCTAATTAATTCCACAGTAGGTGACAGAGTTTCCACAGTTAGTTTTTTTTCACACAGAGTTTGATTATAATGATATCTTCTTCCTGTTAAAAATATACAATTTTATTTCAAGTCATTGAAACTAAACATAACATGTTTTCCTTGTTTACTTTTAACTTCAAGTTTTTGGTTTCTTTGTTTATATTGACTATAATATGTTTCCCTTTGTAATGAAATGCAGAAAATCAACTTTGTCATTGAATGAGAAAACTTAAATTAATCGAGGTTAAATTTTACTGATAATTGAAACCACAAACATTTGTCTGAAAATTATGGATTTGCTCCTTCTATTTAATTTTTAATTTTTAATTTTGTGATAGGATTATAATTATAATATCAAAATTCGATATCAGAGTAATTTCACACACATCTCACCAAAAACTTCCATGTGTCTTACAAATTACATTTGTTAACCATGTGTCGTCCATCTTCCATTTGCCAGATGTCAAAAAAATTTCCATGGACACAAAACGCATTATTTGCACCAGCAAAAAAAAATTCTATTATGTTTATTTAGATAGAAAGGATCGTCTTCAAAATAAGAAGATATTACTTTTTCATAAATTCTTCTTAAATAACATCCCTCATACCCCCATCATTTCCTGTCATCTTAAGAATGCTGACATATACAAAATTTGTCATTTCAAATTTTTAATCAAAACAGTTATTTTAGCCCACTAACCCACCTCCAACTCATCCCTCTCCATCCAAACTCTCCTTAATCTCCCATTTTTGCTTCTATCATTCTGGTCTTCGCAACAAACAAACAAATGAAGAAACATGGCGTAAAACATGATAGACTGTGCAGATTTTAAAAATGAGAAACGCCCATTGACGCCCATTGACGTGTAAAAATACTATCGTGTAATTGGATCTATGATTGCCATGACGACAGGGGGCTTATTTCGAACACTGTTGAGATTAACAAAACATCTTTGCAATGCTCTTTCTGATGACTTCAAATAGATTCAAATAGTTTCGAAAATTACCATATTTGGAGAGATGGAGATAGTAGAGATGGAGATAGGAATCTTTGTAGACAGATTTCAACGATATGTTTTGCGCCTTGTCCTTGCGCCTCGTCCCCAGGAAAACTATGCTACTTCCAATTATTTCAATTTTGCTATTCGGTAAGATTTTCTTTTCTTGTTTGTATCTCAATATTGAAAGTCGATTTTCTTTATTTACATTTTCTGCAAAAAATGAAAAAATGACGTATTTGGCACACCTGAATCAGAGATATCATTTCACACACAAAAACTAAGAAAAAAGTAGTGAGCACCCTTGAAACTTTTACTCGAATGAAAAAACATCTCATATCAAGCTCGCAACAATATCAATTCAAGTAAATGAACAGCTCAGTGTGTATTTAGAAACTTTTCAGAAAAGCTCACTTGTTAATTCTTAACAGAATCGTGTTGATGAACCACTCGAAACAACAAATAATGGAAATAACTGAAATAATGGAATTTCAAGTCTACAAAATAAAAACAGTTTTTGAATGGATAAATAAAAAATACTTTAGTATATCCAGTATATCCACATATCCTTCTTGCAAATAAAGTAAAAACCATGACACAAGCAGACATCCAGTACAAGAAAGTCTTCTATTTCAAATGAAAGTTATATAAAGCCAAAATCGTTAGATTATACCATGGAGGTAGAAAAATGATCTCTTAATTTTATAAAATTAACACAATCAATTAAAAAGAGAAATTCCTAAGTGTTGTTATCACGACTATCCATTTTGCGAACGTGAATGAAGGCATTGATGATACAGAGTTAAGAATGCGATGGTTTTACCATCTGGATTATAATTCTAATCTTGTTTGTGAGCTAAGTTCTGAGATGAAACTCCAATTGTATTCATAAAGAAAATTAGGATGATTAATTAATATGATGGATAAGAGATTACACACAACTCATCTGCTTTATATTATCAATATGATTGTCATTCAGATAAGCAACTTAGAGTAATTCTAATTATACATGTCTCACAACATAAATAACTTGCAAGATAATTACTGTGGGGTAAAACAATGAGAGCATTAAAATCCGGGATATAATTAAAAACTCCGACAAAAAGTCCGAATTAATACAATGAATTTTACCATGAATTATTACCCGCGTAGCAGGGGTGTATTCGATACAAAAAATTCGCGCGATCCTATTGGTCAATTATGCTTAAATGTGACGTCAATCCGGTCTATACTCACCGGTGCAGCCCGCTGAAGTGTCATGGCAACAATATATTTTATAAAATAAGAGGCGTAAATAAAAACAAACACAGAAAAAACATAAATAGATAGAAAAGAAATTGTAGGGGCAAATAATAATAACTGATAATAACTGAAAGAGTTAAGGAACTCATTGCATTCCATTTTTTTTTTTTTTTTTAATAACAAATCGAATGTCACACAAAAATGAGAAAGAAAAGTTTGTTTACAATTTTTATTGCGTACGAAGCGAAGTATAATTTTGAGGAAACACAAACGCGGGTAATAACCCATATACTAACTGTTTATTTCGGGCATTACCTTCGAATATTGACTTCCCTCACTTACTTTGACGTCAGTCAATATTCTCCGGTAATGCCCTCATAACCAGTTAGTATAGGGTTAGGAAAATCATGAAACATTTATTTTCACTTTGCTTCGTCCATCTATTTAATGTTTTATTGGGGTTTAAAATGCCAGTGAAAATGAACATCAGCTGACTTAGAAGAGAGCAGCTGACAACGACATGCTATTAAAGTTATCAGTAATAGTTAGTTAATTGGTATATTGCAACATTATGTAACGTCCATGATGTAACGTCCATGATGTAACACGTAAAAACATTTAGAAAACATTAATCTATTGATTAATCTATATACTAATAGCGAGGTGTGCATCCACTTTTTAGCGATATTGGCGATGGGGTGTCAAAAAATTTGGGTCTAAAACTTTTTGGGGACGGGTGTGACGTCATCAGAATTTTTGATCGTCGATATCTCCGTAACGGTAAGTCGTACACAAGGCGATCCCATACATTTTTTTGATCAGCTTTTCGAACTCTACAACTAAGTGATACTTATTCTTAGCAATTATGTGATCTTACTTTTCACCACCCCTATATTTTGAAAATGGAAGAGCACGGGTGGTGGGGCGGTAAATAATGGGGAAAATCAACTTGTAAAATGTTTTTACCCGGGATACTAGTCTATATACTAATAGCGAGGTGTGCATACCACTTTTATTTTAGAGAGTGATACATTTAGAAAAATTTCACAGTCATTTTCTCATGAGGGGTGCGTAAAACCACGATGATGCAAGAAGCGTTTTTTTCAGTATTAGTATGGCAAATGATGTGTCTTCAGTTTTTTTGCACGGGGGACATTGCATTGCATCCCTAATGGAACGCGACGTTTAAGGGGAAATATCTCGAAAACCAATGGAAATAACTGACGTTTTTTGGTGTCCGCGATATTGGCGATAAGTTGACGAAAAAAAAAATGGGTCTGAAACTTTTTGGGGACGGGTGTGACGTCATTAGAATCTTTGATCGACGATATCTCCGTAACGGTACATCGTACACAGATGATCCCATACTTACGATCCCATCTTGGTAACGGTTCGTCGTACACAGGCGATCCGATACATTTTTTTGATCAGCTTTTCGAGCTCTACAACTTAATGACCTATTCCTTTGGATTGTGGGGTTTTATTTTTTGTCAACCTAATATTGAACACGGGTGGGGATGGGGTGGTAACTCACGGGAGGAATGTGAACCTGTAAAATGTTTTTACACGCTATACTAGTCTTCTTATACTAATACTAAATCTTGCTTTTTTCTTACCTAACTTCAAAAGAAAGAACGTTAGGGAAATTTTCTCGGGAAGTTCGTCAATGGATATTTGTTAATGTTTGTTCCGTATTAGTATAAGGCACTCCGGCTTAGTGCTTATAATTGTTTTATGATATAAAATACGTTAGGGAAGACATGACATAGCATTTCAGGCGGAGACTTCGAATTACAATCGAGCGTAGCAGCTATTTACAACGAATGAAAAATAGTTGTTTGAAGAAAAAAGAAGCGTTTCTTTACATTTTTTTAAGACGAAGTAATAATAAGAAACGTGCGTAAAAAAGACCAGTTTTTATTACGAAGAATAGTTTTTACATATTTACCACTTATATGTAATGTTGAAGGTTTAAGAAGTATCAAACGGCATTTTATCCACTTTAGTAAAAAAAATAAGAAAATTTAGTAAAAACTGTGTTGAGCATGATGTTTTTTAATACAATGATAGAAAGAAGAAAGTCAAGAAGGAATAAAAGATTAGAGATTTGATTAATCTGTTGGTTTTGGGCGTGAGTAAAATTAGTTAATACCGATGGCGTTTTTCTAATTGGCGATCTCTCTGTTCCTGGAATTTATAGAGAAAGAAAACTCAGCATTGAAGAAAGACACATTATTCGGAGGTATGATTCTTTTTAAGATTTAGTTAATAACTTATATCTTATATTTTTTTGTAGCAAGTTGTATGAGGGACTTGGAACTATGACGTCATTATCATTATTATCTGTGATTTCTATTTTGGGCGACAAAGAAAGGAGAAATCAATAGTTTTACCTGAATACACGGGATTATCAAATGCTTAGTATGGCGTGTAAAATACTTATGAATTGATGTAAGATTTTAGGGCGGCGTTTCGGACTGCGTTTTTGTATTACATGGAGTTATTATCAAATGGTTAGTATAGCGTGTAAAAACATCTTATTGAGCAAGATGCAAAAACATTTTACACGGTATACTATAGTTTGTTAAATGATAAGCGTTTCTATTACAGTCAGTGAACAGTGAAGAACCGCATTAAAAGACAAGATATTATCAAGAGCTGTTATAAACAGACAAGTTATTACTAAGAGATATTATACAAAGAGATATTATAAACAGACGAGGTTTGAAAACACTCCACCATAGAAGAATAAACAAACAGGGGGAACTTTATATGGTCAATTATTAATATTTTGGACACAGACCGCCCATGAAGCCGTGCGACCTTCACCGAAAACGACTGTCACCTGCAATACAACTACAATCGTTTCTCAAACCACGCGTCTAAAAATGAGTTGTGAAAACGCGTGTAACACGTCAAGACGCAGATTGTTACTAAATTCTTCGTCAAACTTGATTACTTTTTATAGAAGTTCAAATAATCATAAGAGAGAAAGAAACTGGTTTTTAAAATGAACGTCAACAGCATAACAGTTTTAAAAGAATAAAATCCAGAATCTCCTAGACATAAATTGGTTTAAAAATATTCTCAGTACTTAGTAATTTGATTTGTAAATGAGAGTTAAACTAATCCGTTGATGTGTTTCAAAATATAAAACAAAACTATGCTCTTTGTGCAATGAGTTGCCGCCCCCAACACCCGTGCTCCACCTCTCATATAATATGGCAGTTTTACTAACTTTTCTAGTTTCTACTAACTTATCTGCCCTTCCTGTATCCACACGATTCTACCATTTTTTAAAGAAATGATATTACCATCGCTTGATCTTTCTTTGCAACGTGCCGCTGATGAGGAAAATGAAATAGAAATTACTGACCATTCCGTCATACTGAACGAACATAAGAATAAACTGGATGAATAAGCATCAGTTTGACATCATCACTGTCAGTGAAACTTGGATGAAAGAAAACCACCATCAACAAAATTATGTTCAAACACCGAACTACCAATCCTTCTTCAAGCATCGAACAACGAAAAAAGGAGGTGGAGTTGGTATCTACATTAAAGACCATCACGCTGTTACTGAACGAAAAGACCTTAATATCATAGACTGTACTATCGAAAACCTTTGGATTGAAGTTAAAGGAAAAAACAAGAATTCATCCTACTTAGTCGGCGCTGTCTACCAACCGAGCTCCGTTGAAATCGAGAAACTCTCATGGCTTGATAAGTTTGAATCCCTACTAAATAAATGGAACAATCTTGCTTACAGGGGATTTCAATATAGATTTGATGCGTGAAACCGAATCTTCACGTCGTTACAAAGCTATCCTCGAATCTTGCTCACTGATACAGCATATTGATCAGCCAACAAGAAATGGTAAAACACTTATCGATCACATATGTACCAACAACCAGAAATCTCCACTCCGGTGTTATTCCTACGGGGGAAATAAGCGACCATGACACACCTTATGCTATCCTGAACGTAAAGAAACAACGCTACGAATCGAGGTATAAATGGATACGCAACGAAAAACACCTTGATCTCGAAAGCTACATATCTGACTTCCAACGCCTACCGCTGAGTGTAGTCTATAGCTTTGATGATCCCAACGATCAAATAAGCACACTCAACTCTCTCATCACTGACTGCATCACTGAACATGTGCCGATGCGCCGAGTAAAATTAACAAGACCTCCTGCTCCATGGATAAACGATCGGAAAATATCCAGACATCAAAAAGTCAAAGAGTCCCTCCGTTTGCAGTTAAAGGAGAACCGCCAACAGTCAGTATGTAATGACTACATTGCATCCAACCAAAAGTTGTCTGGGAAACTGTTCGTAATCTCTTCAAAAACACTCTCCAGAAAATCAAACATAAACCCGCTGCCTTAAACGAACATTTCTGTACCTTGGCATCTAGACTTACTGAAAAATCAACTTACTCTAAAATCTTCGAAAGGGTCATCTTAAAACAGCTGTGCAACTTCATAGAATCTAAAGGGCTGTATGAATCTACACAGTCCGGCTTTCGTAAAGGCCATTCAACAACTACAATCCTGACGAAACTACGTGATGACATAAGGAAAGCAATGAACAAAAGTGAAGTTACCATCGCGCTAATGATAAACTATTCAAAAGCGTTCAACACGGTTGATCATCGCATACTGTTAAAGAAGCTGTGTCAGCTGAACATCTCCAAAAGCTCTCTAAGAACGATCTTGAGTTACTTAACCCGGAGAAAGCAATTCTTGCAAATAGACGATGAAGCATCAGATTTGCTGCCAATAGTATTTAGTGTACCACAGGGAAGTATACTAGGTCCTGTACTTTTTAATCTTTATGTACAGGATCTGCAAAACAGCATCAAGTCACCTTCCATTCAATACGCAGACGATACAATTTTGTATACGAACTCCAAAGTAAAAGACATCAAAGCTAACTGGAAGAAACTACAAGAAGACCTTGAACGCCTACAAAGATGGTCACGTGACCAAAACCTTCTTTTCAACAACACAAAGGCTAAGTTACTCGTTTTCTCGACATCTCAACTCAGTAAGATTCACAATCTGAAAACAACGAAGGAAGCTGACATCCCATGTGGGGGAACAACAATCGAGCGATCAGAAACAACGGAAATCTTGGGTTTACACTTCGACGAAAACATGACCTGGAGTGTACATGTTACAGCTACCATCAAAGCAGTGCATGGCATCCTCCGATTGCTTCGTCTCGTTAAACGATTCACGCCTTTCAAATCAAGAAAACTACTTTGCGCAAGGTTTACTGCTATCTATACTGAACTATGGGAATGCCGTTTATGGTCACGATATACCTGAATATCTATTGAGTAGGCTACAAAAAGTACAAAACATTGCTGCTGCATATGTATTTGGCCGTTACCTTAAAGAAAATGATGTCCTACATCTTGGTTGGCTTCCTATCAAAGAGTATATAGCCTTCTTAACATCAAAGTTAGCATACAAAGCCATACACGATAACAAATGGCCGGATTATCTAAAAGTCACTATGGAAGTAAACAGAAGGAGTTCACGAAACGACAATGAACATAAAATTAAACAAGGAGAACCGCGAACATTTACCTTGCATTGTAGTTTTTTCAACGAACTCCCGAAACAAATTTGACAAATTGATTGTTTGAGTAAATTTAGCAGCGAAGCTAAAAAAGATATTTTACGGATAAAGCTTTAGCAAGATTATTATCTGCTGATGCTTAACTTGTTTATCAGTTTGTTTATCAGTTTGTTTGTTTGTTTGTTGTTGTTGTTTTTTATTTATTTATTTATTTATTTATTTTTATAAATTTTTCGCCTTTGTTTCATTCTTCGCCCAATTACTTGTTTTTAATACCAATGGCAATCCAACAGTTTTAGCGCAGTGTTCTTCAATTTTGATTTCATAGCTATCTTTATCCAATCACTTTGTTGTTACAAGTAGCTCCGCTCTTACCTTATTCCGCTCACAGTATTATCCTTGTTATCTAGTTAGCTAAATTTTTTTATACCTATATGTTGTACTGTAGATAGGGAGAAGAACCATTATATATAAATGGAACCCAAATAAATGATTAATAATAATAATAATAATAATAATAATAATAATAATAATAATAATAATAATAATAATAATAATAATAATAATAATAATAATAATAATAATAATAATAATAATAATAATAATAATAATAACAATAATAATAATAATATGATTTGACGTTACGGCAGTACTTGTTTTCGTCTACAATCTCTGTTATGTTTTTTGGAAGACTGTCGAAAAGTGTGGCAGCACGTAATTCAAATGGTGTCGTATCTGTGCTGTATTCTCGGTCCAGTTGATCTACATCTTCTTTCGTTTTCGGGTTGAAGTTTAAGTTTCAAGTATTCTGGAGGGTCTTTGTTGTACAAGCTCTTGTGAATCAATTTAAAGATGGCGTATTCTGTTGACTCTTGGACTGGTAGCCAGCCTAATTTGATGACGTCTTTCGTATGGCAGTAGTGGTTGAAGACAAAAGCAGCTGTTGAATTTTGAATCTTTTACTAACCATTTGATAACTCCATGTAATACAAAAACGCAGTCCAAACCACCGCCTAAAATCTTTCATCGATTCATAAATGTTTTACACGCCATACTAAGCATTTGATAATCCCGTGTATTCAGGTAAAACTATTGATTTCTTCTTTATTTGTCGCCAAAAATAGAAATCACAGAACATGAAAGAAGTTTGTTTGTTAAAAATGTCATTACATTTTTACTACGAATCATATTTAATGTAAAGCTTTACTGAAGAAATCAATTTGAGCCATAACTCAAAGCCAAAATAAGTAAATAAGCTATTCCTTGTAATAAAAACTGGTCTTTTTTATGCACGTTTCTTATTATTACTTCGTCTTAAAAAATGTAAAGAAACGCTTCTTTTTTCTTCAAACAACTAATATTCAACACAAAATTGTTCTATAAATATTTTGCATCGATCATTTTTGGAATGATCGTGATTGTTGTGTTTGTTTACTTATTTTCCGGTCAGCCATAATATTATCGTGTCTTAGCCCCTTTAAAAGAAGCTATTATCCCTATTTTCAGTGCTACTTTGCCTATTTAGAGATAGAGAAGCTGTACAATTAAACAAAATGCAAGGCAAAACTGTTTTTACCACCTGGCTACTAGTAGAGATTAAGAAAAGAGATCGTGGACAATGTATTCTCTTTCCTAACCACAATTAAACTTCTGAAGTATTAGATAATACCTTCAAATTTCCCTCTTTAACTAAAAAACCACAATCATACCTTCTTACGTTTCTATTATTCCCTATTTTTCAGTGCTATCTGGCCTATTTAGAGATTTTTAAAGTTGTACAGTTAAACTTAAAGCTAAATTCCAATGTTCAGAGATTTAGAAAACAGACAATACAACGTATACTCCTACCTAACCAATGTAGACTCCTACCTAACCACGATTAAACTTCTGAAATATAAGAAAATACCATCATCTTCTTATACTAATACTAAATCTTGCTTTTTTCTTACCTAACTTTGAAAGAAAGAATTTTAGAAAAAATATCTCGGGAAGTTCGTCAATCGATGTTTATTTTTTCCGTATTAGTATAGGGAGAATCTCCCATTAGGATAATCTCTAGTTCCATCTTACGGGGTTTTATTACTTCGCGGAGTTTTTGTACCTTCAGGAAGACATCATAAAGCCGCACGGAGGAGAAGGCAATGCAATGGTTTTTGCGTTCGAAAGTTCATCAAATTTTTTAAACGTTCATTTCTTTAAACGAAAAATGAAGACGATGTGTGTAAAAGTATTTGTTTTTGTTTTTATTTTTTTATCCAACGCTTTAAGTTTAGTAATAAAGAATAACAACATTGATCGGTGTCAGTAACTATTCTATCCGACGAGATAGTCGATGTAGACCTGTTATGTGTTATCAGTTTAGCATTTTCTACCGATGTCTATTTTTTAATGTGTTTGAACGTAGCTTTTTCGTATCAGTTAAAACTAATTCAATTGTCTAATCTAAAATAAAAAGATATCAATCAAACACTATCAAAACAATATAATAATGATCTTGCTACCTTCGTTTCCCTAATAGCGAACCTTAATAATAACAATCCACAATGAAGTACCAAATAAACTGCTAGCTACACATTTCGGCATAGTAGTCAAAACTAACTGATACAAAAAAGCTACGTTCAAACACATTAAAAAATAGACATTACTGAACTAAAAAATATCAAAAACATAAATTTACACACAGCGTCTTCATTTCTCGCTTAAAGAAATGAACGTTGAGAAAATTTGATGAACTTTCGAACGCAAAAAACATTGCATTGCGTTCTCCTGCCGGCGTCTTTATGAAGGCACAACACATCACGAAGTAGTAAAACCCTGCAAGATGGAGCTAGAGATTCCCCTAATGGGAAATTCCCCCTATACTAATACGAAAAAAATCAGCATCCATTGACGAACTTCCCGAGAAAATTTTCCTAAAGTTCTTTCCTCCAAAGTTAGGTAAGAAAAAAGCAAGATTGCGTATCAGTATAAGAAGATAAACATTATTTCCATTTAAATACTTAATTTATTGTGAAAACAGGTTAGTACCGTTGTATATTCTCTCGCTTAAATTTTAATTTCTTGGGACCCACTAAATTGAAAATAGACCCTGGGTAGTTACAGTTCATTCCATTGTAAACCCGGTTTTTCCGAATTTGTGTTGATCAAAGTTAATAACACCACAAGCAAGTTGTCTAGTTAACTGCTTAATACCCAGCTTCAGACGTCCCGTGGACGTTCTCTCGTCACGTACTGTTGTGGACATCCTCTAGACGTCCTTTGGCCAAAATACGTCCTCTCCAAGTCCCTGTTGGACGTTAGACTTCACTTTCGGCGTCTCCGAGTTGTCTCCGGGACGTCCCTGTGCCCACTGGGAATAATCAAAATTTAGAAATACAAAAAATGAAAAGAGGTGAACTCACTTATTCGTCGGGGCATCTTAAAAAGATCCCAATCTTCGTGCAATATTTAACCAAATCACAAACAAAACATCTAGTTTTTTCATCGTATGACATCATGCATCTTTTTTCAAAACTCTCAAGCAACAAGCTTTCCTTTATTTCAACTGAGCATAATCTATTCTCCGCTCCGCATTTTTTATATTATTCTAAAACCATAGGAAGGGTAGTGAGCGTTAGACTTGAAAATAGACAACGTCTATTTGACAGACTAGTTTCTCACTTGCGGGCAAATGTTTTCTCGTATATGAAGAATGTACCGTCACATAAATTCATCGTTTTTATTATCAAAGGAGACGTTTATGTAAAAGTTCACTTTTCTTGAAATATTAATCTGTAACCATATACAAAATATTAAATTCTAACCTCATCAAACTAGACATGAGAAACGTATTTCCTTTTGTTTATACCATGAAAATGAACAATGTTGTTTTTGTTCAAAATTCTTCCCAACCTTTTCCCTTAAACAAAACAAATACACTTAATAAATACAAACTTAATAAATATAGAAAAAGCAAAGACATTTTCAAGCCCTCTCCCACTTCCTCTCTCCCTTAATAGAAATTTCCTCAGAAAAACATATAATTTTGGATCTATACAGGCAGTTATCGAATATAAAACATTCAAAACAGAGGAGCAGGAAATTATTTTCTGGGTTGAGGAATCAAAAAATCTTGCAGACATTTACCTTTTTTATATTTTGTCAACTTTTCACATCATCTTCATGAGAATATAATTTTCATGACATTGTATAAAACCGCGGAGATGACCACATTCATTCATTCATTCATTCATTCATTCATTCATTCATTCATTCATTCATTCATTCATTCATTCATTCATTCATTCATTCATTCATTCATTCATTCATTCATTCATTCATTCATTCATTCATTCATTTTATTCTATTTTACTTTATTCTTAAAATTTGTGATGGCGGTTGTGATGGCGGTTGTGATGGCAGTTGTGATGGAGGTTTCCGTTTAGTGATTGAATTTTTTTTATACATTATCATCAAAAGCAACAAAATATTAGTGTCACGAAAAATGTCTAAAAAATATTACATTCTTAAAACATTTGACAAAACGGAAATTTTCACTCATATCAAGCATGAGAAAATTGTAAGTAAGTTTGTTCGAGTAAATATGAAATACTTATAATCACTACGAGATATCAAGAAGTCCTGTATTTAAACCGGCAAACTTTGTAGCACGAAGTATCACTGACACACATGTATAAACTCCATATGTAACAAACGCTACCATGAAAGGCATAAACGCTATCTATCGCATAATATCGCGGTACATCAACCAAGCTCAAGTGAAGCATAAACCTAAACCCATCAATCAGTTTAGGAGTCATATAACGAGATAAAAAATTAGCTTGCATGCATTATTCAGCTAGGAGAAAAACGTACTTCATCTTTTTAATTGATTTCCTGCTTTTATATTGAAAGATAATTTGTTGAACAAGTTATCAGAATTTTTATGTGTGATAACATTTTAATATTCTACTGATATACAGAATATTTTGGCTGTCAACCTTTAACCTTCACTTAACTATATTTGACAATCAGAATAAAGAGACCCGCGTTTACACAACCAATCAGATCGTTCCGAAAGTCTATTTAACCAACGGCTGTTTTTGAAATGGCACGTGTCAATGAAATTGAAACAGCTTATGGAATTAAAGTTTAAGCTTCCAGCGTTTAAAGTGTCTTCTTTATGACAGAAAGATTTGCTTTTATATTTCTTTCATTTAGTTCAATTATTCCATGAAAGTTTTATGTGATCGCAATCAGAGTTAAAAGAGAGGCGCTTATGATGAAGATGCAGATGTAAACACAGCAACGCAAAAAGAATAGAAATTTTCTGATGAGTGGTTTTTAAAAGCCTGGTATTCTTTAAAAAAGGGCTTGACAGTAATATAAATTAATATGAGGAATAGAAATAGCTATACCCCGATAAGATAGTTGCGTATGCCACAAAAATCACAGCCATTGTGTCTGAATCTGAATACACCTTTCCCGAATTCTGTTTAAGCGCTGTGTTCTGGCGTAGTTAGTACATCCAACCTCGTTTTAGATATCAAAATGGCGTCTAATCATTCTACTGGGAGTTTTAATAATAGAGATAATTACTAAGTAATAAAGTTAAAACATTATTGAAACAATAAATTTCATATAAAATTGTTTGAAAATTTCAGTTATAATACCAAAAGGATGGTTTCAAATGTAATGCGCAGAGACTACTGTTAAAAATCAGACCTTGAATGGAAACATTATTGGTTATTTGATTGAAGATGCTTCCAGAATATATATATCATGATTATATCCCCATTATGTCAATTAAAGCAGATAAATTTTTGCAAAAATTAATTTTTGCAAATTCGAAAAAATTAAATAAAGTCCATGCAAAACCTAGGGATCCGAAAATTTGCCAAGAAATCAAGAAGCCGAAACGTTAAATCTTTATAATGTAAACACTAAAGTGATCTGACTGTCTTGAAAAATAAATTCATATGCATCTTGAAAATCCTCTATTCGCAAAAAATAACCTATGCACTGAAAATAATCTATACTCAAATTAATTAGTCCAGAAACAAATTTATCACCTGTTTAGTGTAATGTATCCCAATCATATCTTAATGAAAACAACTTATTTACAATAACAAATCATCTTTTTCCAAAAAGTAGCACTTTCACAGGGCAGGATAATGTTTTAAGGAAACTTCAACCAATTTCTCGAGCCAGATGGGTATGGCATAGCCAACAGACAAAAAATTTATATAACCAAATGATTTGTTAAGTTCATTTTACAGATGATGGCAATAGAACGCTGATATATGAATCAAACTTAAGATAAACAACGCATATGTACTTTCAAAGTGATATACGATGGAACCCTCTGAAACCCTGAATTTCTAGTTGCTATCCTCCATGGTTCTTCCCCCTTCTTTCACATTCAAATACCAGTAGGAACAACAATGAGTGTCTCAACAAAACATGACTATAATATACTCACTCTCGTTAAAGACAGTAATCATAAGCAAACCGGAAGCCCTGGGAACGAGGTTGGTCAGCTATCAATCGAAATACAGGTTTCACAGTACACAGAAGCCTGGGGCGAGTTATTTTTTTTAAGACAAACAATAAACAAACAAAATATATACAATAAACTAGTGCCTATGCCTCAACAAGGCACCAAAGGTGATATCACCAGGAGCACAGACCCGGAAAAAGGGAAAAAACATAAAGATAAAAATTAAAATATAAATAATACAAACAATACAAAATAAATTAACATGGGGAAAAAGAAATTGGCTAGGGTTACGTTATTCAAATATTGATCCACAGAATCGGTCTGATAATATAACAAAATTCATAACTGCAATAAGGATATTACGACTAACCTCATCAGTAACTAAAAATCCATGCCTATGTTATGTTATGTTTACGTAGGTCACTGAAAACCAACCCTTAGTCGAGTAAGTAAAGCAAGTCAACAGTTATTTCTAACTCTGTACGTCAGAGCAGGGTTTGGGCGAAAAAAAGTGTAACCATTAATTGTTAGTCTTGGATCATCACTGGAGATTGAAGAGTCCAGAAATGTTTCAGAGATATCAAACTGGTGAACGTTTAGAAAAGCTGCAATTTGGGTAAGTTTGGAAAAGTTCCTCACACAAACACTGTTAACATTCCAGTGACAGACATTGGTTGACATTATTTTATGGGTTGCACATCTCCGATCTCCGAATATGATGGCAACCGAAAATGATGGCAATCGGATATGATATCAATTGAAAATGATGGCAACTAATTTGAACACTGTGGGCAACCAAGGCTATTTTTGGTGATGTCGGTACGCGAGTTACGTGAGTTACGCGAGTTACGCGAGTTATGGTGGGTTATTTGTAACAAAATTACAAATATCAGTATTCAACGAAAATTTAAGTATTCAACCAACAATTTCAACTTTGATGACATTTCATATGTTATCGCACAGTGCCGAGTGCAATATGGCGGATATTTTTCATGTCTCTTATATTTTTGCTAT
Source organism: Turritopsis rubra (assembly GCA_039566895.2). NCBI lineage: Eukaryota > Metazoa > Cnidaria > Hydrozoa > Anthoathecata > Oceaniidae > Turritopsis > Turritopsis rubra. Next base: position 16,663,607 of record CM077621.1, read on the forward strand.
TATTTCACTGCCACACCCATTTTCGGATGAAATAAACAACATATAACAATGATTATTATTATGGTTTCTCTCTAGTGAAAATCGGCCCTTAAAGTTTACTTTGTCCATGTGGAGAATAATATATAGATAAACAAAACATTTATTTTTTCTTTCTTTTTTTCTTAATTTCCATTGGTTTGTTAGTTTCTTTTGTTTCATACACGTGGCAATTTTTGGTATTTTTGGCAGAAAAACTTTAAGTGCACAGAAATTATGCAATGGCATAGACTGGCTATTGCAACCGTGTTCGCGCCTCTCGGCTCTTGCTATTACTTTTCTCAGCGGCTGCTTGTTTTAGTTGTTTAACAACGGGGAAGTCACTTTCAATCCTCTATGTACAGGTTGGTTACACATACAGTGAAAGCCATCCTCTATGTACAGGTTGGTTACAATGTTCTATTTGCAGTATAAAATCAAACTTCATATAATAAACTATAGCTGGGAAATTGTGTAAATCAGCTGTTGATTTTTTTGGTCATATTACGGTGCACGCCAGTAACCTGATTTTTATGAAATCGTTTATTATTTGAGTCAAAGTAATCGGTGAGTTATGAGTTGGTGAGTTGAGCATGATTTTGTTTAGCCGGCTGCCGAGAGAATCAGGAAATCATCCTATCATAGCATGCTGCAGCAGATGAACACAGACGGACAACTCGGGTCAATCCATTGAAAAAGCATTCAACACAGCACTCGTCATAGTGATCACTTATTTCATTATCGTTCTTTACAATTATTTTCATATCCGCCATGGTAGTTTTTTATTCTTTTCCTCCCAGCGTAATCTTTCAAGAACTTTAGCGTTCATTACTTTATAATTATGTAGAAGGTACATTCTTCATTTCAAATCGTTGTGAAATAAAGTTTTTGTTCCAGATTTCTGGAAATTTCTGAAGGCCAACCTACTATCTTGAAAAGGGTCTGGCGAGGAGAAACCTGGTAAATATAATATAAAGAGTTCTGGAAATTCATGTGGGAAATAAAGTAATCTAGCAAAGTTTTACAACATTTAAAAAGATATGATGCACAAAGCTCGATGAATGTAAATATGAAGTAATAAGTAAAATTACTAATCATAGTTGATGCCCTATGAAAAGTCTACTTTTGAATCCGATTTAAAACCGATTTACCGATGATGCATAAAATCGTAAGTTCGTCGCCGGTAAATTGTACAACTCACCAACTCACCGATTATCCACACTCTTTATATTTTATCACCTGACGACATAAAACATTCCCCAAAAGAATTAAGGCATAAAGTTTTCATGATTGGAAGACAATAATTAATGACGGTCACGTAATAATATCAGTGCACACATAGATAAATGCTTTTATTTACCATCTAATCTAACATCTAATTCTTAACATTACTATCTGATAAGATATAAAAATTGACTTACAAGATTTGCAGTTATATATGACGGGGACTGGGTTTAAGTAATATCGTATGTTTGAAATTTCACAGTGACGACTGTTACGAGATATTTCGTCCAGCGGTTGCAAAGATTTGGGCTCTACATAAACAATTTAATGATGAGTGTAACAAGAGTTTTATATCAACATCGATAGTGTAAGATGTGTAACAACAGTTTTATAAAACTCTTTTACAGAACTTTACTATAAAACTTCAACACAAAGGCACTGGTCACAAAAGTACTGGAGACTAAAGGGATAAAAACATACCAATTTTCTGGCTTATAACAACATTCCAACATCCAATAAGAATGCCAGCAATGACGATGAAGTAAGCCATTCTAAAACAAACAAGATTTCCGCTGAGATGTGAAATGTATATCGTATGAGAGGGCAAATATACCTGTAACAGATGTAACGCAGAATATGTATTTTAATTCGTAAAATGGATTCGCCCTGAAAGGCATAATTCGCCAAATTTCAAATAAGGGCGATTGGCGTTATGACTTCCCTTTTAGTGAAAACTTAGAAAAGGCTTCCTGCAAGTGAACTTATTCATAACCAAACTGCAATAGAATAAGGAAAAGATTCCTCTTGAAGTTTCAAGAACTTTCAAGAGATGAGGATGAGAAGAGAATAAATTTATTTCTTCTTCACCAGTTTTTGACTATATCTGGATCTGACACTAAAAAGTAAACACTTACATCTTATACGCATACGTCTTACGAAAACATCTCCTTTGCTTATAAATAGATGGAAATATTTAACAGGCGAAGTTCAGTTATCTCAATGAGGGAGTTAAATCGGATATTCTATACACCATGCATATTAGCTTTGTATGACGAGTCAAAAAAATCGCTTACGATTTATGAGGGTGATTCAAACACCGAATGGCTTATGAGCCTAGCCTCCTTTTTTTAGCTTTTCTTAAAAGTTTCACACGTTCTAATCGTTCACCATTGTAAAGTTAGGGCCGATTTACATTCTCAGACAGATGAACTAACTCATACAAAAATCGCAATGAATCATGGGATTAGTCTGTGAGTACTGGCGGTGTGTCCAACATTTTTATTGATGTTATCGCCTTTTATTTTACTTTGTATTGCAAAAGAAAATGAAAGAAAAACAAAAATTTAAAATTAAGATGCCGGTGAAGATGTAAAACTAGGAAACTATTTTGAAGTATGATTATCTATCTCTCAATTTCTAATACTTTTCTAAACAAACGTTTGCTGCATTTAAAATTTTTACGTTTCACATCACATGTAAACAAAACAGCATTTCCATCATATACCTTGAGTTAAATTAACTTACAGACCAGCACATAACCGGTCTCTTCGGATGTTCCTCCTGATATTTGCTCTTCTTGTATGTTGGAGGTGATGTTATGTGTTTGTTGTTATGTTGTTGGGTTTTCGATCATTTAGTGGCAAACCATTTGTGTCATTTTAGAAATGGTATCTATTACAAAACAATGTATTTCTTTTCGAACAAAGATCTTGAAAACAGTTTTGAAAAAAACAAAAACGGATGAAATTACAAGAATTATTCGAGATTTAACAATGGCTTTTTAGAAAATAAGTTATAAAAACGGTGATGCACTCCATGTTTCAGCTCTCCTACTTCTTGATTATTTAACCCTCCTCCTCCTCATCTATTCAGCTTATTATCTTCAACATCATTAGACCTCGCATTCCATGACCTGCTACATGAATTCACGGTATTCCTCGACAAAATGAAATATAACCGGTCCATCAGTGACGTAACACATCACGTGAAGTAACACATGTTTGTTTTTATCAATGCTTACCAAATCGTGCTATTATTGTTTACAATGATTTGTCACGTGATGAAGTTCCTCTTATTAGCTGACGTAAGCAAATATCTCACGATTCGTAAAAGTAATTACTACTCACCCTGTGATAGATGGAGTTTTCTTGTTGTTGTGTTTATAAAAACATCATTTTGCATGTCCCAAACACGCCATTTAAAAAGCTATCATCGTATACATATGAGATCATAAGATTAAGAAAAAAACACTTCTAAGCAGAATTTCATCCTCTTATTTTAAAGTAACACATTTCTAGTACAACGACCTCTTACTGACAATTTTGTATTCAGAGGCGTAGCTAGAGTTCAGTCAAAATTTGTGGAGGAGAGTTTAGTTATTTAAAGTAGAAAAGAAAAACGTGCAAGAAATCTAATTGACACAAAACTGAAACGAAAAATCATAACGTTGAACTCCTCCACTTTTTTTGACTGAACCTGACTACGCCTTTGGTGTTATATACAAGCAAAATTATCATGAAGAGTGACATCTACTTTTATTTGAAATTCCAGGGTTTTTTATAACAGGTCCTCAAAATTATTTCTATACAACAAAATACTGTAAACGCCAAGGCTGGTCTCTTTTGAAGAAATAGCTGTTAGTGGTACTGCTTTGCATCTTGTTCTATAGCCCTTCCTACTCCTTCATTATAAGGGAGAATTATTTCTGAACCACTGTTCGTATTTTTCTTACTTGAACTACCCGAACTTTTTATTGGTGAATTTTCATACTTTTCGTGACTGTTCGCTTTTGTCCGCTCTGTTTAATACTTGACACAAGATTACTAATTGGGAAAATTGGGAAAGGAGAAACTTTTATGAAGTTCAAGAAACAAAAATTAAATTAAATTAGGCCTTTCATAAATTACGTCCTCGTTATCTTTTACGCACCCACATCCAGCTACGGATACACTTTGAAGGGGAAGAAATGATATATTCCCAGATCGAGTGTGGATGGAAATTTGTCGGGGGAATGTTAGGTATGAAAGATACAGACTGAAAACAGTTTTAGACTCTACGAGGGTCAGTTCATTTGTTTTGGCTTTTCTAACGAACACTCCTCCTTTGTTAGTCAATACGCCTTTTCTTGAATTTGTGTAAACACTCCTCTATTGTTGTGTTTTTGGTCATGAAATTGCAGTCAACTTCGTTCTCAATCTCAAAATTACGATTAAATGTGAATGGAGATCTGCTTTGCGTAATAAAAGAAAATGACTTTTCCATACATAACACAGGAAACGTGCTGACTAAACAACGGAACCACCTGAGACGATCTGAACCAAGCTGAGACGATCTTGTCACGTGGCCAAATTTTCGTCTTAACACTCTCCTTCTACTAGACTCTCTTTTTCTTTACCATTTTTTTCAGGTTTTTTATATCATCCATTTTTTACATTCGATCAAAAATATTTTGTTGCACGCGCCTAACAAACTTTTTGTGTCTTAGAGTCGGTTTATACAGTCTCTCTTTTGTCGCGTCTAATTCAATTATTTTCACTTTAGAATTAAGTTCGACAGAAAAAGTGACCGTCTAAATCGACCGTTTAAAGGGAGAATTAGATTTGAATCCAACACACTTTATAAGATTTAATACGCAGATGCGACAAAAAAAAATAGTGAAATTTTCGTTATTTTCTTTTCCTTTATAACGTTTTACGTTTTAGAGAGTTTAATTGTATCCATGAGTAGATTTACACGGTTATACCTTCCCCGATTTGTAATACCTTCCCCGATTTGTAATACCTTCCCCGATTTGTAATACCTGCCCCTGTTTGTACTAACCAAAGCCGTCACCATTTGTAATAAATGATGTAAAGGGGATTCATAACAATCGTTCCAGTTTTACCAAATTTGGTACTGATGTCATACCTCATATTTGAAACGGTCAGATTCTTTTAGGTGTAAGGCCTTAAAAGTTGGTATGCAGGTTTAAGCTTCATAGAAATTGCTCCCCGGATACCAAATGTAGCAGTGGTGATGTGATAATGATATCATAGTTCATATTTGAAAGGACCTTGAAACTTGGTATGCAGTTAACTCCTTCATAGACATTGTTGCAGTTTCAACCAAATTTGGTACTGGTTCATAAAAGCCACATAAATGTTTTGTGCTTGAAAATTATTTATATAATTCCAATTATCGAATGGTTTTATCACACATGGTCAAACAAGCAACGCGTATAATATTTGTAGCTGGGTTTCTTCTTCAGTCAGAGGACACAAACAAATACCCAATCGAAATATCGCCAAGTATTTCATAAAAAATTAACTTGGTCACTTGTCCCATCATATTCAAAAAATGTTTTAAAATGTATATATACACTATATAGACTGTCAATTTTCCAAGCGTAGCATGTTAAAATTAAGCTCGATAAAGCTCGATAAAGCACGATAAAGCTCGATAAAGGACCAGAAAGCCTTTACCTACTCAGTAGCCAATTTTGTACAATCTAAATTTGTAAAAATCAAGAATGCAGTATAATTTGTGAAGTGCTTTTGTGTTAGCGCCCACTCTTCTTTGCAGCTCAACCAATGTTTCAATCAAATACACACAATATATGATAGATGTGTTTCATTTGAAGCATAATTTCCACATTTTTAAAGTTGACAAAGTACTATTGATTCAAAAACCTACACTGATGGATTGTGCAAAGTGCAAATTTTCATGAATATTTATAAGCGACAGTTAATTCGAAATTCAGCACATCGAATCGTGACGTCATAGATTGGTATATTGTCAAACGTTTTACAGTAGCACCCTCATATAACGAACCTGGTACTCATTTCCCTCCCTTTTCCCTGATAGTCATGATTTTGTTATATCGAGATTCTACTGTATGTTGAAAACAAACGGTTTTGCATAATTGCCATAATCATCATTTCGTGTGTATTATAAATCGGGGAAAAACAACCACGTGATAGCAATTACCGACTTTAATTTCGGCCTGCGATGTGATTCGAGGGTTGGGTCAAGGCTTCACATTTCTCAAAAAATTAGTAAGTTGCTTAGCAACCATAAGAGTTCAAATTGATCTCCTGGAGGATTTTTGTGTTTGTATAATGCCCCTCTCTTCTTCCACGGTGGCCGATCATTACGTCGTTTCATAAGTAGAAGAGGCCTGGACACTTATATTTTTCTTGTAGGGACAGATGAGAAAATGGTAGCGAGAAATGCTAGTTATGAAGAAGTTATGAAGAAGTTATGAAGAATTCGAATAAAATTTCCAAGATTTGTTTTCAAAATTACCCGCTCCAGACTCCCATTTTTTTAATTTGTCCCTACAAGCAAAACATTAGTGCCCAGGCTTTCTTTCGGTATGAAACGCTGTAATGTTTCATAATCACACGTTGGCCCAAGACGGTGAGCTGAAATTTTAAAATGCTACGCAACCAACTAAGCAGCTTGAACTCTGACAATATGACAATATGACAATATGACAATATGACAATATGGGTATTTTGGTATTATATGGTCATCAAAAATGACAATGGCAATGCAATGTCTTCGCGGTGGTTAGACGCTTTTCTTTGATTGACCCCGCTAAACTTAAAATTCTGTTTGTTTTTGCATCTAAATCGATCATTCTATCAGAACACTGATTAAAAGATAAAGGTATACGCACTGAACATCACAGTGTTTTTATTTCGCCGCAAGATGGAGTATAGAACATGTCAGCCAGTGTTCCTCCTCCATGGCTCTCCATGAAGCGGAAGAGGTATCCAATCCCACTCTATACTGATCATGTAGCAACATTCCAACTTACTTAGATATCGAAACAAATCCTGGGCCAACCCAAACTCATTCCTGCAATGGTTGTCATAAAGCGATAAGAAAAAACTCATCGCGATTTGATTGCAGAATATGTAGAGATTCAACCCATGCAAAATGCATCCGAAATAACCTACAAAAACAAAGAGCGACTCAACAAAGAAATGAACGGACATGCACCAGTGTTTGTTTACTGAACTTCAATTCCATAATACACGACATCTTGATTGTGATGATCCAATAGGAGAAAACCAACAACCATATATGTCTCCACCAGTGTCATTGCTCAACCAGTATCGTCAACAATACTCTATCGCACACTTAAACACCCAAGCAATAACATCGACCGTCACTATCGCACACCTAAACACCCAAGCAATAGCATCAACGTGATCACACTTTCAGAAACCTGTCTTAAAGATAACACATAATTACTGAAATATGTGGATATCCCAAGCTACAAGAAAGGATTTCGTAATCGAGATCAGATTAAAGGCGTTGGTGTTAGATACTATATTAAAACGCAACGAAAGAAAAAAGAAATTAACCAACTTGACTGGTCCACCAACACTCCAACGTACTTTATGTGAAAAAACCGTTAGGTGCAATCAAAAGCGCCTAGTATGTGATATTTGTTTTATGTCACCCATGCTTTGTGTGCTAATATGCTTCACCAAAACATCGAATCGCGTGTGTCTTCGCAATGGACCCGTCAGTCATGCTTTCATCTAGTATTTCCTTCAAGTCTGAATCCTTATTTCTTCGATGATCACCATACCTCTGAATTAACTGATCTGATACAACCTGTTCAAGAGATATTTGTTTAAAAAAATGTTATCGACCACGAAGAGATATTAGATCACCATCGACATCATACATCGATAGCGAATTTAAATACTCGATCACTGAGCTCTACCTTCGATGCTTTTCACGTTATGTTGGAAACATATAAATTTGACATCATAAGCATCACTGAAACCTGGTTAACAAGTAGTACCGATCTTTATCAATATGTTCAGATACCTGGATATGAACTTGTTAATAAAACCCATCAAAAGTCAAGAGGGGGAGGTGTTGGATTTTATGTAAATGACAACATTAAATTTAAAGAACGTACCGACATATATAATATAAATAAAAGTATGGAACACATGTGGCTTGAAGTTAAAGGAACGAACGTTCTTCTGCGGTAATAGAATACGGCAACATTCTCAAAACATTCGATCTCACTCAACATATAACCCATCCTACGAGAAAAGATAACACTCTAATTGATCATATATCATCAAATATTCCAAACAAACTAGTTCACGAGAGTATTATAACGGCCGATGAGATTAGTGATCATGATTGAGCATATGTTATTTTAAATATCAGAAAAGAGAAGTTCGAAAAGAGGTACAAATGGATCAGAAATGAAAAAACTGTCAGTATGGACGATTTCCGTTCTGATTTCGATCAACTACCTTTGAGCATAATATTTGCATTCGATGATGTAAGTGATCAAGACAGTGTTTTGAACGATTTACCAGTTGAATGTATCAATAGACATGCGCGGTTACGTCGTACAAAGTTAACACGTCCTCCGGTACCATGGATGGCAAGTTTAAATATAAAAAGTGTTAAAACCAATCTCGACACACAGAGACGAACTGCATAGGAAGTGAACACGGAAGTAGCATGGAATCTTTGTACAAATTGCAGATACAAAAAAGAATTTCCTTAAGAGATCTTTGATGTCTAAAAAATCGAAGGAAGTTTGGAGCACAATCTATCAGAAAGCCAAGCTCGAAAAGAATCAATGTTGATCCAAAAGAACTAAATGATTTCCTAACTTCGGCTGCTTCAAAAATTACTGGACATCCCACACCTACGAATAATAACATAACATTCATAAATAGTTTACCAAAACACAATAGTGAATATGCATTTTCTATTAAGCACACAACAATAGCGAAGTTAGAAGCATTTAGTTAAGTTTGAGAAATGACTGTTCAACAGGTTACGATTCGATCCCTGTTAAATATCTCAAATATGTAAAAAATATCTCAAATATGTAAAATTTCATCACTATTAACACATATACTTTATAACGCAATCGACAAAAATTATATCAACACAGTCGGGTTATAGAAAAGGTCACTCGAGTATCACTTTGTTATTAAAACTAAGAGATGATATACAAAAAGCCATGAGCAATAATGAAGTTACTTTAGCCGTTTTTATGGATTATAGTAAAGCTTTTGATACTGTGGACTACAAGACTCTCTTTTCGAAATAACATTCGCTAACCTTTTCGAAATAACATTCGCTAACCTTTACGAAATAACATTCGCTAACCTTTTCGAAATAACATTCGCTAACCTTTTCGAAATAACATTCGCTAACCTTTACGAAATAACATTCGCTAACCTTTTCGAAATAACATTCGCTAACCTTTACTAAATAACATTCGCTAACCTTTTCGAAATAACATTCGCTAACCTTTTCGAAATAACATTCGCTAACCTTTACGAAATAACATTCGCTAACCTTTTCGAAATAACATTCGCTAACCTTTTCGAAATAACATTCGCTAACCTTTACGAAATAACATTCGCTAACCTTTTCGAAATAACATTCGCTAACCTTTTCGAAATAACATTCGCTAACCTTTTCGAAATAACATTCGCTAACCTTTTCGAAATAACATTCGCTAACCTTTTCGAAATAACATTCGCTAACCTTTTCGAAATAACATTCGCTAACCTTTACGAAATAACATTCGCTAACCTTTTCGAAATAACATTCGCTAACCTTTACGAAATAACATTCGCTAACCTTTTCGCAAAGTAGTTTACACCTAACCAATAGTATTTGACTGACAGAAAACAGTTTGTCCAAATAGATGACAGAAGATCGCCACTAAATAACGTGGAGTATGGTGTACCACAGGGCAGTTTTTTAGGCCCAGTTTTATTTAATTTATATGTTCATTATATGTCTGACAATATTACAATATCTTGCTTACAATTTGCAGACGACAGACACCACAATATATCGTCACAGTAAAGACAAGGACATACGACACATTAAAATGACTTGAGCACTCTCTCATCATGGTCCACAAACTAAATGTAAATAGACTAAATCTATCCTATTTTCAACCATGGACGTATAAAGAGAGATACGTCTGCGTCGAGCCTCCCATCGCTTCATTAACGCTCAAGTAGTACATTAGTTGTTGCTTTTTATGCTTTTTATCTAGAATAAATTTTTATCTATAATAATTTTTTTTTCAATCAGATTTATGCTATTTTATTCTTTTTTGTTTGTTTGTTTGTTTGTTTGTTTGATTTTTGATTTATTAGTTTACATAAATTTTTATCAAATATTTTGACGTAGTTTTTTTATTAACTTTTAGTAAGTACTCTTCATGTTTGAGGAGAATTCGTAATATTTACTGTCTACTCCATCATCTCATTTCTTTGCAACCGATATTACGTATATATCTATTTTTAAAATTATATATTTATAATTTTTATATTTGTAATTATTTGTTTATATATTTTTAACGATTTATTTTTTGTTTTATATTAGATGGAAGAACCATGTAATATTGGAAGTCAAATAAATGATTATTATTATTATTATTAAGTGAATTTTGGAGTACCTCAAGGAAGCATTCTGGTTCTTTTTAACCTGTATGTCACAACAATTTGTTCCAATGGAAAAAGCACATATCTAATGTACGCAGACGATACTACCCTCCTACGACATTCTAAACCAAATGATTTATCCCTGGAAATTCGATCATTGCAAATAGAGATGGACAGCGTTAACAAATGGACATGCGACGAAAATCTATGCTTAAATTCAGCCAAGACTACAGCCCAAATGTCTTGGACACAGAGATTGGAATAAAGAGTCATCACTATCAGGAGTAATGACCAACAGCTTCAGAAAGTAAAAAGTTTTAGAATCCTTGGCCTCCACTTAAATGAACACCTGCTATGGAACAACCACATTAATGCCATCACAAAAAGTTGTTTCGCTGCTATCAAGTGACTGAAAGTCTTCCGAAAGTCCGCTGGAAACTGGAAACTTCGAAAAACACTCGCACAATCATTGATGCTATCAAAAATAAGAAATAGCAACGTAGTTATCTCTGATGCACCAAAATACCAAATGAGACGATTACAAAAGTTGAACGATCGAGCAAAAGAAACAGACGTACTCAAACTCAAATGGCTTCCTGTCGAAAAAAGCATCTCGTTATCACTGGCAAAGTTGGCACATAAATCTTTACACAACCAAAGCAGGCTAATTTATTTACGTCTTACACAGCCGCGAAGTCTTTTAACAATCTACCTCGTGACGTGAAAAGGATTGAAAATCCTGACAAAGTCAACACAAGATACTGGACTTATATTTCGACAAGGCTACAGTACGAATTATAAGTCTCAATTTATAATTGTAGCTAGTATATAGTATATAGTATATCTTTATTTTGCTTATTTTTCTACTTTTTATTCTTCCCTGACGTATGCGAATTTGTCATCCTTGTTTAATCTCGTGTTTCTTCCAATTTCTGCACCAGTATGAGTTTTAGACACTTCCTTTTCCAGACAACATGTTCTCGTAACAATGTCCATTATCCTTGCCAATTAGTCTGATTCTTTCTGACATGCTCGACTGATTTATACTGACATATTCATTTATATTTATGTAATTGATCATATTACCATTCTTTTTATTTAGCTTCGTCTTACCAATCAAATTTTCAATGTGCTACTTACACAAAGTCTCAATCCTAACATGACTCTCCTATCAAGTTTTTAGTCCACCTTGTTTGAAGTTTTTGCTTGTTTTCTAGTTTATTAAAGACAATTTGGTTTTAGACATTCACTTTCATGCAAGAAGAACGTATGTAATTATTTACAGGAGGCGTGAAATATTGGTGGAAAAAATAGTGTTCGTGTCGTTTCCGTAGATTTGCTTCACCACACCAAACTACTCATAATGGCGGGCGAAATGTGGAATACGACACCTGTCTGTGGGTGGCGATGGGAAAGAATAGACAGACCATCATGGACTTAACATTGTGAATAAAATAAAATTGTAAAGCTAAACTTTATTGATTTCTGAAGCAGTTTTTGTTTTGATAAGATGCCAGCTGTGCTTCTATAAATATATTGTTATATAGCTTAGTAAAAGTTTGTTTTTCTCTCTCCCTCCCCCTCTTCTTCCCTCCTTCTTGGATGTTCAAATGTCATAAAAGGTATGATTATGCTCAACTATTAAATTTCCATTAATTTAATAAAAAAACAAAAAACAATCACGTGTTCAATTTATTTCACATAAAAACAATTTTTGCAGCTGACTATTTTCTTTTTTAGCTACTCAGCTAGAAGAAGAGAAGATACATGGGAATGAACTAGCTATTAATAAAATAAATTATTTGTTGCCATCTGATGTAGTGGTGCGTGGTGTGGTGTACACACTACCATACATACTTAAAAATTCTGACTAGCAGGATAATCCTCTATCTAATCAGAAAAAAATTAAGCTGCTGGGAAGAGAGTGGTGGGATTCAAACAAATGCAAATAAAACAAACCTTCTTTGATGTTAAAAACAACAATGGAAAGCAACAAAGTGAATCAGTTAAATAGATGTTGTTTGCTTTAGAATGTATATATATATATATATAACTAAAAAATATGGAGTTATTTTTAATATTTTTATTTTTAAAATTCTTCAAAATGCTTAACATCAGTGTTAAGAAATCTGCTTCTATCAAAAGTAAACTTTGGAATAGTGGGTGCAAGGTGTGAACTGCTACTTTTTTCTTACAATTAACATGATACATTATACTATACATTAATTTTAATCAGAGCGTTTGATATTGATATCAAGCAAATTATGAAATAGAATTAAAATTGAATTGAATCAAATATATATATATACATAATAATCTTTGATATGGTCTGGTTGGTGGTATGCTTCTATAATTTGAAAAATAAGTAGAAGTATAAACATTATTGTGGAAAAAGCCATAAAGATTTAAGTTGACAATATAAAAAAATAAGCATTTAAACTAAACAAGTCTTAAACTAATCAAGCAAAAGTGTACAATGTTTTGGAAGGATATATGAATATATAACATTTCAACATAAACATATACTTTGTTATTTTATGGTAGCGTATTCTAATTCACAACATTGTTAACTATGTTTATAGAAAATGACTGATCTTGATGATAAGCTACGAGGTGAGAAAAATGTTGACTATGTATCAGACTCGGATGATGAGGATAGACATTCTGATTCAGGAACTAGAGAAACAAAAGATGCTCCAGAAGAAATAAACGATTTACCTGGTTTTGGTTCCTCAGGTCCAAAAACTGGTCCAAAGGGTGTGTTAGAAGATTACAAGCGTTTTCAGGAAGTTAAACGATTGGAAAGCATTGAATCAGCGAAAAAGCAAATTGCGGACATAAAAAAACATGCTTTTACTGCAGATCCTAACAAATGCCCTGATCAGAAAGAAGAAGATAATGATGACGACAATGATGATGATTTCCTGAAAACGTATCATAAAAATAGATTGGCAGAACTCCAAAAAGAAATGGCTAAACAGAACAATAAAGATTTGAAAAAATTTGACAAGCTATTTGAATTGTCTGGAAAAGAGCTACTCAGTGCAATCGAAAATGAAGATCGAAAGGTTTTCCTTGTTGTACATCTATATGAAGCCAGTATGGCCACCTGTCAACAAATGAATAAGTGTTTGGAGGTGCTTGTTAAACAATATCCTTACGTCAAGTTTTGCAAAGTACGCGCTTCTGATGCTGGACTTAGCTTAAACTTCCGGCAGAATGCTTTACCAACACTTCAAGTTTACAAAGAGGGTACACTGATTGGGAATTTCATCAAAATGAAAGATAAACTTGATGAGGAGTTTTATCCTTCTGATGTTGAAAACTTTTTGATAGACTCCGATATGTTAGCTAGTAGTACAAACTTTTCAGATGATCTTGCAAGTAATGATTTTGAGTTGGATTAAACATTAACATACTGGGACGACACATGTCATATATTTGTCTGAAATATTTTAGATTTATTATGTCAAGAAGTTAGTTATGTCTCTATCTTTGTTATATGTGAGCTCATTAACAAATTAATTTCAAAGTATGTAATCAAAAATGTATATGGAAAAAATGACGAGGACTATTGTTGTTTTAAAACAAATAATTTTGAAATCAAAAATATAAATAAAAAGCATATATAAATAAAAAGCATATATAAATAAAAAGCATATAGTTGGCCATACTATGATGCAGATTTACTTAACTTTGTGAAACTATTTGTATTTTTATTCGATATTGAACATAAATAAATATTGTCAGTCTTTTGTTGATACAATCTTGAAAGCACAATAATTGTCTGTTAGAACATGAGTATGTTGTAAAAAAGACACTAGGTCAGTCACTGTGTCAGTTCTATTGTACTCCCTCAAAATACGAAAAAACTTGAATTTGCCAAAACATTTTTGATATTCTTTGAAATCATTTGATTTTATAAACATGCAGTCTTGTATTACATAAACAGAGAGTGGGAAGACTGATGAATATCTGATGTATGTTGAAAAATTGTTTGATTAAACAAGTTTTTAAAAGATACGAGATATGAATTATTATTCTGATTACACCTGACAACTTTATGAAAAATATTTTTTGTATATGCTCTGTTGCTGAAACCGTTGTTGAGGTGGAAATAAACAAACTGTGATGCTTTATTTGAGTAACATATTTACCCCTAGATATAATCCTTTGCAGTATTTTATTTTAATTTTTTTCTTCTATTTTTGGAAATATGATCCGATTGTTCACCATCAACCAGAGCTACTTTCGTTGATTTTCAATGCTTTCATAAACCTGTATTAAAATTTTAATAAAAAACTTGTTGTCTTTTTACAAAATCTCCAATAATCAAAGTTACTTGGAGTTTCCTCAATAGATGCTGGGTATCACTCTGAAATATCTGTAATCTCTACCCTGAGGTTTCGTTTATAACAGGACAAATTTTAAAACAAAAAGAGTTGTACAGTTCAAGTTTCAAGTAAAATCAAATGTGATAAGATTCTTGCCATGTATTCGTTAAAAATATCATTAGTCATCAATAGCACTCATTTCAATGACTTCCTATAAGCCTATATCTGCAATAAAATCATCATAATTTAGTTGTGTTGGACCGAAATAACTTCATATATATGCTTTTTGTTGTCACTGTTGTTGAATAGAAATGACTTCTTATCTCATGTGCTTGAATCAAGCATGTTTTTATATAGAACAAATAATTTATAGAATCATAAACCTAACTATCCTCCACTACCAACATACAACACTTGCTTCATTTAATGCACCAAGTTTTATGGGACTTAATGAACCGAAACAACCAAATAACCAAAAGTTAACATTAAATCTAATTTTTTTGTAAAAAATGAAAAAATTATTAAGGTAACTCTTTATATTAAAGTAGGCCTGGTTGATGGTGAATAGAATTGAATAATATTTTGATCCCATAAGAGAGTCCTTGTTTATTAACTGATATTACTTATTTGGACAATGAAAAATTTATTGATATTTTGCATGTTATGATTGCATTGAAATCAAGTTCAATTTTTGAGACATGGCATATAGCGCAAAAAAGTCTTCAATACACTAATTTCTTCTTCAATTGTTGAAATGCAAGGACTTTAAAGGAAAAACAACAGGATTACGACAAATCCAAATATATTTCGACAAGCTTTCGGAGAGATCACCTCTTCGTGATCACGTCAGTTCAAGAATGAATTATAAATTTTACAGATTTAATATATAGGATTTGTCATAATCTTGTTGTTTTCAAGTCCTTACATTGTAGATGTCTATTGATTCTTTGCTTCTCTTGTATTTCATTCAGATAGAGTTTGTAAACAGACTTTAAAAGATGCCTCGTGGAGCACTCATCATCTTTGAAGGATGTGATAAAAGTGGTAAAAGCACACAATGTAGAAAGCTTGTTGAATTTTTGACTCAACAAGGGAAGAAAGCTGAGTTGTGGAGATTTCCTGGTTTGTTATGATTCATTTGAAAACATTAAAGCTGATGTTCTTAAATTTCTTCATTATCATGTCGGTGAGAGAAGGATCTTGAATGTAATATTATGTGGAAAAAACATTGAATTGGTAAATGCTTGAGAAATTTCTTTAGATAAAATTAGTTTTTGGTGATTTCATTGTTTTGTTGTAGAAAGGTCAACTGATATTGGTCAAGTTATCAATAATTACATTGCCAAAAAGACAGAATTAGATGATCGTGCAGTTCATTTACTGTTTTCGGCCAACCGATGGGAATTAGTGTAAGTTATGTTTTTTTTGGTTTGGAAGCCGTATGGTTCATTTGGATTGAAATCATTACTTGCAACTTTTGTAGTATCCTTTGAATGAATCTGTCGAAATCATAAAGCATATTTTTCACTGATTGAAATTGATGCCTGTCTTAAGGTGGTTTACACTCAATGAAAACCAATCATAAAATTTCACTTGTCTTTGAAACTTTTTTATTTTAATGGCTTAGTAAAGTTATATTACATTCCGTAAATTATGTTTTCAACTTTAAATCTATTTTTTCCATCAGACCAACAATGAAATTAAAGCTGATGAGTGGAACTACTCTCATCATCGATCGATATGCATACTCTGGTGTTGCGTTTACATCTGCAAAGGTAACACAATAAATAATGATACAGAATGTCAACTGTTTTATGAAGTGCAGCTATTCAGCTATTTTTGTCTTGTACAGGGTTTAGATATGGAATGGTGTAAATCTTGTGATCGAGGTTTACCACAACCCGATTGTGTGTTTTATATGAATATCTCTGTCAATGAAGCAGCTGGGCGTGGTGACTTTGGTGGAGAAAGATATGAGGTGTCAAGTTTTCAAGAAAAAGTTCAAAATCTATTCTTCCAGTTGCAAGACCATACTTGGAAGGTATGCTACGTTTTCAGTGTTCGTTTTTATATTGAGTCAAACTTTTGTCAAACTTTTTTAAATTCACATGTTATTTATATCTGTGTAGATAATGGACGCTTGTTTACCAATTGAAGAGCTTCACAAAAGTCTTTCTGAGCAGGTGTTGCAAATTATGGATAAAACACGAGATAAAGCACTGGAGGATACATTGTTCACACAACCATCAATAAATGGAATATCTAATAGTCATTGATCATAAGAACTTTAGGAATAGTTATTTTTAATTATTATTTATTTACTAGTAACTTTTTAAACTGTACATTTCAAATGCAATCATTTTGTACTGCTTGTTTCTCGATGTCAGCATAATCAATACTTTTATCATGGTCAAAATATTTTTGGCTGTGGAAATTTTGTTATGAAGAATATATACTATCTCTATTAGAGATATTGAAATTAGATCGTCATCATATTCCATTATTGTGAGCAACTAATGACAAGATTGCTACTAGCTTATTTGTTTAAACCACCATGATCTTTTCAAAGCTTGTTTCCTTCTATTTGATTATAGAAGCTGAATTGGGACTGGGTTGGAACTGGGTGTTTTTACAGGATTAATGTTATCCAAGTCTGATCTGTAGGTAGTGGAAAACAAACCTTGGGAAGAAATGTGATTGATATGAAATGAAGTGTTGTTCACCAGTATATTATCATCACTGAGTATGCCATGTTGCTAATTTATCTTGTTCTGTTTCTTTCAGAAGCTGCTCATAATTATGCTGAAATGAACTAAAGGATTGTTAAACTTCTCTTCTTGTGCTGTTGATATGAGTGTTCGAGTTCTGAAATTATACAATATTCCTTTCATCGGTAATGTTCCACACCAAAGAAGTATTTGCACCATTCTACACAAACACACACCTGGTGAAACACAAAGGAAATGTATTCCAAATGTCTTTCCGGCATTCAGACAACATCCATATCCTATCCAAAAATTCCATACCTCTAGTGTGAATCAGAATCAAAGAAAGAGAGTGGAAACTAAGGTGGTCATGTTACAAAATCCGTTTAAATATATTTCTTTGCGAATAAAACTGTTTTTGATGAAAGCATACTTTGATCATGAATTCAACGAGGAACAGTTTATGATAGGAGCAAAGCAGGTTTGTTGATTTTTTTCTCAATATTAGATGTCCACATATAAATGACTACGTGATAAGTGTACCTTATATCCCCGGAAACGTGTTATTAGAATGACAAATTAGATTATATACATACACAGATGTCTCTGGAATGAAGAAGCTCACATGTTTAAAGATTTCCTCTTTAAGACTGGAAGGACCCTTCTGAAATCTGCTAACAGTTTTGATTGGTTGAGATGTGCTGATGTTTTTTGCTAGGGTGTTATTTATGTTTCATCTCGACTATCAGAAGGAAAACTAGAAGAATTAAATGATGTGTTGACACAAGAGGTTAGGATTTTTTTGAGGGATTTCTTCCATGTTTCATAATATGCTAAATGTATGTAAACTGCTAACCTACTACCCTATACGTCCTGATACATTTCCGGCCTACACATCTTGCGTTTCCATTATCATACCGGCTCGGTCCATGACGTCACAACCTCAACAAATATAACTTATTTTTTTCTTATTTCTTATTTTTTTCTTATTTCTTATTTTTTTATTATTTCTTATTTTTTTTATTTTTTTTTCAGGGAATGCAAGCTTGTCGTAAACTCTATCTTCGGCACAGTGCGCATGCGCCATCTTTACGTGTTGATGAATCCGATTTTCTTAGTATGTCTTTAAATGATATCGGGTTTGAGTACGATGAAGGAGGTGAGTATACGTTGAATCATTCTATTGTTGAAAGTTCTTGTTGATTTGAATTAATACATGGCGTTATTTAGGGCGAAAATGGGCGTATATACTGGTGGTCTCTTTTTGTACCGCCAAAGATGTTTTTACAAAAACTATTGGAAATATCGATATTATCGCTACGCCAACACGGATGTTGAAATTGTCGTAAGTTGGTTCATTTTCATTTTGAATGATCCTCCTCTATATCGTCTATACTAAATCATATTCTATTGGTAAATCTACCATATGCTGGAGCTTGCGATATATTTTGCTTTTTAGGATTTCCCTGTATAGGGGGAAATCTTATTTATTTATGCTTTCTGTCTATCGACTAAGAGTTGCGCTGCAACAGTTTTTCTGCCAATTCCGAATCGGTTATAAGTTTTTAAATGGCGAAAGTCCGTGTCGAGAAACGTATTTTTTTCCAATAAAGTTTTTTTATATCCATGGTTTTGAAGATGATGTGTAAAATTACGTTAAATTTTAAAAAAGCTTTCAGAAAATCTAAAGAAGTATTTTCTTGTATTATTTAAGTGTGTACATTTGATATGGAGCAGTTGGTCGTCTTCCAACAGCTTTTGAATTGTTTATCTTTTATATATTTTTAAAAATACATTGCGATGTTTCGAAAACATAGTGGTTAAAATCCGATGACAGGCGTTTGTTTTTGTTTATTAGAATAAGTTACAATACGTAAATGTAGGTTACAGCTATCCTCCTACAGGTGGAAACAGTAAACATGATTAGAGATAGATTTAGTGCTTAGCGATAAATATATTTGAAATAATCCGCCATCGGATTTGAACCACTTACAATGACATGTTTTCACAATACCTTATATTGGCCCTTATTAGGGCACCAAGGCAAAAATCGTGATTTGGCCATTTAGGACCGTATTTAAAAAAGACATTATTGAGACACCCAGGCTATATAAAGCTTCTATTTCCTCTGGAGTTAATATTATCATAAACATTGATAAAACAAGTATTCTGGGACACACTGTCTAGGGAAATCTTTTTAATCAACAATGTTGATCTTGTTATTCATTTTCATGATATCACCTCTTTCATTTCTTCTATATTTATAGAACTAGCATCGCGATCTTAGCATCGTTACCAAATGAAAAACAAAAGTTTGATAAAAACTTTATCGGATACTTTATCGGATACTGAGTCTTGATTTTTGTGGCATTTCTTGTTATAGATTTCGTCGTGAGTACACACCCGGGACCACTTCCAGTTGGTTGGTGGACGCACTTGAATATACAAAAACTCCTCTATCTTCTATGGATTGATGCTTGTAGTTGTTTTGAAAAATCACAATTTCTGTGAAGAGTTTACTCGTTCAAAGAATTCCTTGAAGTTGAAGTTTCTCGAATCAATGATGACAGTGGTAACTATGGAAACATGGTTAAATCTTGTCTTGTTAAATGGTGTTGTTAAAGAACCTTCTTTCTTGTGTGCAGGGACAATGGAAGTTTGTTGATCGAGGGATTTACAGTGAAATATAAAAACGTTAGAAGCAAAAGTAAAGTTGAAGTGAATAAAATATTGTCTTATGATTTTATTCTTTTTTTAACCAACTAAATTGGGAAAGATAAACGTTCCACAACTTCCATAACTTCCTTGCCCACTTGCCTCCTTGTTTCTTTTTGTATAGTTTTTGACTGTATTTACTATCCACCTGTACTGAAGGATTTAATCAAGCCAAAGCATCATAGAAATTTTTTAAAAAAGTCATGGAAAAGTCATGGAATTCTAATTTGAGTGGTCACCCTGTTTTGTGGCGCGGGCTCTTTTACCCATTAGCTCCATTATCTGCCGTATAATGATCTCCACCATATACATATCTCCACCATACACATATCTCCACCATCTGAGATAGCAATAGAGATCATAAAGAGATAGAAATACAATTTAATTTCGATAAAAAATATATTTTCACTATGGCAGTGATTCTAAATTCTACACAATTACATAATATTGGCTTAGGGCAGTTCTTCAAGCACTTTTTACAAAACCTAACAATGTCCACAGAATAAACTGAAAGATAGAAATAATTGAAAAATAAGGTGTTTGTATGATTCGATGAGCAGTTTTTACATTCACTTGTAGTTGGATCAACACCAAATTAGAGGCTGTTTCATATGGAAGATGGGCCGAGACATTGACAGAACAGGATGAAAATCAATATGATTGTATCTCTCCTTTACATGAAAAATACAGCCGGCTTAGGACACCATTTTTTAAACTTTTAATTGTTAAAAAAAATTCAATGGTTTGCAGCTGTTTCAATTTTTTTTTAGAAATCGTCCCGATTTATATGAGAAAAACAACAATAACAGCTGAAGGGACGGTAGGAAATCGTCCCGTGACAGAAATTCTTCATTATAAACACAGCAGTAATTTTTAGGGAAATGTTAAGTGAAGCCGGATCTCATATTTTGTACCATCCCGGCAGTCATCCCCGCAATTTGTCTCACACCGTTTTGTTCAATAACATATTCCACAAAAATAAATCCGTAGAATAAAATACGAGAAACTCTGAATCACTGCTGAAGTGCTGTTACCGGCACATAACATCAAAGCTGGTGGTTCAATTTTTGTATGGAATTGATTTCGTGAACTACTAGTAACCTATATACACTTACAGCATAGACTTATGAGTTGCAGTATTATATAACTGAAATCAATAATCACTTTTGTGTTTCAATCCTGACCAAAAAAACAGTTGCTTCTTGACATGAAGCATATACCCATCTCCTCGAATAAACACGAACCTCTAATAAACCATGGTCTTGAATAAACGCAGGGCAAAATTTCCAAATTAGGAAATAAATACAGGGGTGTTTATTCCTGGAAATAAGGTAGTCTTGATGCTTCAGTGATTGACTAAAAACCGATACGTTCTTCATTCATGGACATCTTCTTTTATTTCAGTACAATTTGTTTTACAGTTTGCTAATACTCTTGCATATTTCTTTACACTTGCAAAAGTAAAAGTGGCATCAAGAACTTGACTGTTATGAGTTGTCACTTCAGTTGTATACCCTAATGCATTACTTTGTAATCGTCGTGTTGAAAACATCATTCACATGTACCCACTTGGCTTCTATCTTTTCTTCTTGGTCAGCGCCGCGAGGCAGCTGATCTTTCATTTACCCGTGTCTGTCTGTCGGTCATTCTGTAATGCCGCAGTTCTCTGCGCCCGTATGATAATGCCCTCAACACTTTCATGTTTCCAATTCAAATAAAAAACTTTTAAGCACGTTTCTCGATAATTAAAAATCAACTTCTCTGCTGCCTATTAAAGATTTAATATTTAATTTGTTAGTATCAGATTAGTGTATGTTAGTATTAGAACCTTATTTATTCTTTCCAACGCCCCTTCACCCCAAATTTAAACGCAGTGCATTTTGGGATCAACCTTCTAGTTTCTTCGTGTGTTAACAGTCGTTTTTTTTGATTCAAGTATAAAAGCTGACAAGTTTACTTCTATACAACTATACTTCTTCAAATATTTTTCAGTCTCTTTTATGGTTTAATTTTTGGTTTACGTCACGAATTTTGGTAATAAAGGGACTGACGAACGCTTGCATCCAAGAAAGAAATTGGCCAGGCAAGTACATTAGTTGTTTATATTGTAGTTATAAACTAATCAAATTTTTTAATTATTTTAACTGTCAAATACTTAACAGAACTGGAGAACATCAGAGCAGAAATTTTCTGATTTTCAAAATCAGTCAGTCCCAGTGTCATTTATGATAAACCTCCATCATATGATTTCTTAAAAAAAATCATGTTAGATATAATCATACTTGCCCAAAATAAAATAGTACAAAAAATAAGATGTTTTCTTTGACTAACAGTATTAACCGAATATGCTATATTGTTACCCATCGCGACATCAAAGAGAAGATGAAAAATATAAATTTTATAATAGGAGAAAAATATAATATCTTAAATTTCATCGTATAGGTATATAGAATTTTTAAAAAACCCATCTATAAATCCATCATTCCAAAATTGATCAAATTCTACCATCCTTCCATTGATAAGATGTAGCAACGGCAGTTATCAACTAATAATCTTTATGGATTCATTTTAAAATGCTAATTTTGAAAACATGTAAATTATTTGGTGTTTATATACTCTAAGCAGGTAAAACGTACAGGGCTTGCCAATTTTGTTTTAGGCAACACTCGATGGCGTACAAAATTTTCAGTCACTGTACGTCAACGTACAGGTAAAACTGTGAGGCTACGTAATTTTCAGTAAAAAAAACATAGCTTCTATTTTCAATACAAATGAAATAAACCACAATGGCTCTCGTCTTTTAGGAAAATAAAATTTCACGGGAAGTGAGATTATGTCAACAAAACAAAGATGTATTATATTATGTCAAATACAATATACATTTTTTACTTTTTAAACTTTCAAAAACCTTCCACAGGTGAGTTATTAAAAACAGAAGAATGAAACAAACTGCAAAGTATAAATAGGAGTGTAAACCTTTCAAAATTCTGAACATAAATTTTTAGAAGACATTTCTTTCGAATTCAAATTCAATCAAAACATAGATCGAATTTTAGGACCCTGGTTACACATTGTGAAATTAAAGTTTTTAATCAAATTCGGCAACCGTGAAGAAATGCGATTAAATATGGTATACCAAGGTGGAAGATGTAAAATATTGAACTTTAATGATGTATCTCAATCAATCACACGTACACAAAAAGAAGTAAGTTTGTGTACGCCCTCGTACACGAAAGTGAAAGATGCATGTACGCTGCTTAAAGTAGTTGTACGTACAAGTGCACGTACACCAATTTGGCAAGTCCTGACAAAGCAGTTTTCGTTTTGTTGTTTTCATTTCATAACGAATAAAAATATCGTCAAAGTGTTTCACCAATATAGGCTAATATAGGCGCTGTCCGTAATAAATTTTTTTTTTTTTTTTTTTTTTTTTTTTTTTAGTATAGAACTTGACTCATGAATCCGTTGTAACCGTCAAAAAGTACTCCCCGAAAAAAAAGTACTCCCGGAGTCTTTTTTAACTGGGAAATAAGCACTCCCCCAGTCTTTTTCCCCCAGAAAATAAGCACTCCCTCTGGGTAAAAATAACCCCCCCTTGTTTCACTGGGGAGTGTTTTTTTTCCTGGAAAGAAACACTCCCTAAAAAAAGCCCTTCCATTGGGAATATGGCTATCGAATGTTTTGATTATTATAATATAATAAACTTCAATGACGAAACTGTGTCGAAAGTAGTAGAAATGTCGAACCAACAACGACAACACGTGGATCTGAAAGCGGTTGACGAATTTGTAAGAAGTAAAACCTATCCACCAGAAATAGCGAAAGATAAAGGTAAAAAAGCAAATTTCAGAAGAGCCTGTAAAAACTTCACCCTTTTTAATGGAGAATTGATGTACAAATGTAAACGAAGGGTTGTATTTGAAAAAGAAAGAAGAAAGACAATTATTCATGATGTACATGAAGGTATCGGAGAACATTCAATGGCTAAAGCATTGGCAGCTCATCGTGGCCGTGAATCTACAAAAACTTTCTGAACGATTTTTCTAGTATGGCATGATCGAAGACGTTAAGGACTATATCAAAGCTTGTAAAAATTGCCAACATCAAGGGAAAATATTTAAAACAATCAGCCCAGAGCTACAAAGTATCCCCGTGCCTAATGAAGTAATGAAGCAAATTGGCATAGATTTATGCACTCTTCCTGAAGTTGATGGGTTTAAACACTAAATAGTCTGCATAGACTACTTTTCGAAATGGTCCGAAGCCAATGCTGTGAAGGACAAAACTGCACCAACAGTTGCAAATTTTTTATATGAAATCATATGCAGGCATGGCTGTATAAAAATACAAATTAATGACCAAGGCAAAGAGTTTGTCAATGAAGTCTCGGAGAGCCTCCTCGAAATGACAGGCACCGAACAAAGAATAACCTCTGCGTATCACCCCCAATCAAATGAATTATGCGAGCGTCAAAATCGTACCATCAAGGATTCTTTGATAAAAGTCTTGGAGGAAAAACCGAATGAATGGCCAAACATCATCGATGGTATATTGTTCGTCCATAGAGTGAGTGTCCACTATTCAACCAAATATTCACCATTTTTTTTAATGTATAACCGCCATCCCATTTTGCCAATAGATATCAAGTACGACACCATACACCACAATAATACCGAAGATGAATTGGAGAATGGCTACGACGCCGCTACATTTGAGGCAGTACTTGAATCAATAGCTCTCCTTAGAGAGACTACAAACGAGAAAGTCACTCAAAATATAAAGAAGGCGCAGACCAAGCAGCAAAGGGATTACAACAATCGCCATACTAATCTTTCCACAACATTGCATGTAGGATCAAAGGTGCTGTTACAGAACCAAAAAAGGAAAGATAGAAAAGTAGGTAAATTCTCATTCAAATGGATTGGAACTTACACCATGAAATCAGTATCCAAAACTGGACTCTGTGTACTCGTTAATGAAAAAGATGTTACTCTAAAGAAGAAATACAATGTAAGTTTGCTGAAACCATATACCTCCTCTGATTCAGATCCTTTCAACCTTGAAGAGACTAACGAAACAAATCACGAGAGCGTTGATGAAGATACGCAGAAAGAAACTGGTAAGAATCTTTTTGACAACTTGCCTCAAGAAATACTTGAAATTATTTTGATGGATGCAATAAAGTCCAATCCAACCAACGCGTTTTATTCCATTAGCCGAACCTGTAAAAGATTTCATACCATAGTTGAAGGGAAAAAAGACGAAATGCTACCAATGGTTCATATCAATTTTCCAGAAAAGGCTTTCCAAAGTCTTCCGAGAAAATCTAACAAAATGAAAATTAGTGTAAAGAAATTATCAAAACTTTTTGGGCCTGGTAGTGGTGTTATAGAAAGTGTTCAAAAAGCCATCGGAAAGAATAGGCTATGGCGCTCCGCTTGGTTATTAATTGAAAATCGTAAACATAATTGGTTTATTATCGAGCGAGCATTTTGGAAACAGAAACGAACTATTCAAACTATCAATCTTCTTGAACAATCAGATATAATCGATGAAGCAAAAAATGAAGAACCATGGCTAAGTAGTGATATGTATCTTCTGAAAAAAGAAGACCGTGATTTAATGCTATCAAAAGATGCCTGGTTAAATGATCGCATTATGGATGCAGCGCAGAAACTAATCTGCAAAGAAATTGGTGCAGATGACGAGTCTTATCAGTCGGTGCTTAACTCCGAAAAGAAAACCATCGATCCCTTCCACCCTGTATCTCAAGAGCTTGTTCAGCTTCTTCATAACGGAGAAAACCATTGGTTCCTTTGGTTCCTTAGTTTTTGTTCAAATTCGTGTGTACAAATCTGTGATAGCCTTTATTCAAGTTTAACTCGCTCATCAAAGAAATCAATTCGATCTCTTTATAGGCACTATGTAGCCAATTGTGGAGAACAAATTATAACTTTTCTACCTGTACAAAAACAGCCAGATAGTTTCAATTGCGGACCTTTCGCAATTGCCTACGCTGCGGAGATTCTTGACGGACGCTCACCTGTAGAAGCTGTATTTGATGTAAATAAGATGAGGGGACACTTAATCACCTGTTTGCAGATGCAGCAACTGACACCATTTCCGAAAGTTTAGATATTTTTGTTATTATTTTGTTAATTTTTTGAAGACTACCATTTGGTAAAAATCTTTGGTAATAATGTTTCTTGATTACGTTCTAATAATGTCAGGTACTCCTGTAAGCGCCGTTTGCACAACTAGTAACCATCAAAATTACCAGAATCATCATTACATCTCCACAATCGAAATCATCAAAGCCATCATCTTCAACACGACAATTACGCCCGTTACTAGTTTTACAAACAACGTCCTATAACTCCTTAAAATCTTAGAAATGAAAAAAAGATCAAAAAGATTTTACTATCCATGCATTTAACATAATGCATTATTTGAATGCTAATTATTAGGCATTGGACATGGTCAATATTGACAATAGAAAATAACAGGTCTTTTATCGAGAATACTCGCATACTAAGTTTCATTAAAAATAAGCAAAGCTGCAAAGAGTTGTTAAGCTTTTTATTCCAGTACCAAAAATCCAAAATTGACGACGTTATAAATGAACATAGACAATATTGACAACAAAATGTAACATTCTTATATCTAGAATACTCAATATCAAGTTTCACCAAAAATTAACTATAGCTATAGCACACAGTAAAACGTTAAGTATACCAAGATTCGGCAAAAATGTATTTCAGTGAAGTTAGCCTTACTGCTAAGAAAAAGTTACCTCGTCTATGTTGACTTTGTCTACTTTGTCTAAAAGGGGAGTGGATATTTCCCAAAGGAGTACTTTTTTCCTGGTAAATAAATACTCCCAGGAGTCATCTTTTCCCAGGAAATAATGACTGGGGAGTGCTTATTTCCCAGTAAATATGTACTGGGGAGGGCTTTTTTACGGGAGTATAAATTTACGGTGACACCGTAACAATTTGTTCTGGTGTAAATGTTGTATGAACTTAAAGTTTCACCCACAAAAAATAAGACAACATTGAAGTTGGAGTTTCTATCGAATTTTATTAAATCGGAGAATTGCAAGTCAAGCTGAAAAGAATATTAAATTAACCAATTCACTTCATTATTGCTCATAATCGTTTTTTAGAAATCAGTGGGTGAAAAAAGGAGAGGAGAAAAACAGATTTTTCAACTAAAACTTTTGTCCTATATATATATACTTGTTTTTTTTTTTTTTATAAGAACAAAGGTTATAATAATATAAGACTTCGAATGTTTAAAAGTTAAGAACATGCTTAGAAACGTTTGTTCTTAAGAAAATATTTTAACATTTTCCAAGAAAGCAACATAACGTAGTTAAACAAGAATATTATCATCATGTTGGTTACATCAAGTCAACTCCATCAAATTTAAAATGTCGACCAAGTCCATTGAATTTCGAATTTTGAGTATTGAATATTGAATAAATAAACACATTAAGAACATTTTAAGTCTTCAAAATTGATCAGAGTTGAGTGCTTTTATAAAAACAGCGTGTAGGTGACTCTCCATGTGACGAATTGGTGTTCTTTGCTCGATAATTACTGAATGTTTCAACATAATGACAACAAAGCTGACTCACTTTATGACCAAGATGGATGCTAAGCTGATAATAAATGATACCTTACCTTATCGGGAAAAAATAAAAAAAAAACGGGCAAAAAAAATAATTTGGGGAAAATATTGGTCACTGTACCCTGTTTATGGACCCCTCAACTATTCGGTACCCACCACCTATCTCTACCTCGTGGATCTTCTGTTGTTGTAAACTTTCCGCTCTTAAAAATATTTTTATAATACTTTTTTAAAAATACAACAAATTCATTATTGGATTTACTTCAGGACAAATTTTTGCGGGTAGACAAATGTTGAAAAAACACTTAAATTTACTGAAGTTGCAAAAATAAATGTCGCAATATTCGGAAAGTTTCAAATATTTTTACATGATGGTTGTAAAATAAATTTCGCAAAGTCTTGGAAAACTACCTTAAAATTTGCATGTGATTTTGCTCTGATTGTACTTCACCAGCGTGCATTTTTTATTGTTTTTAGTGAGATTTATGATGACAACAATGTGTTGAAATAACACTGTTTTTACCTAATTATTGCATTTATTTTTGGGAATTCAAATACCTGGCAAAGAACCGCCACCTCCTTTGAGGGAGGGCCACCTTATTTGGTGGGAACTAATGTTTACTGAGGTGAACACCAAAGATTAGCTCAAACTCGTAACACGTAGCTCAAAACTCTTAACTCAAAGCTCAAAGCTCGAAACTTAAATAAATAGTGTGATCAAAGATATTAATAAACGATAAACGGTCAGTTGTTTTTATTGTCTCCTTATTGTCTCCTCCCTCCTAGCAATGATATCCATTGAAGCATATCGCGTAGCAAATGGTAGTTATTATGCTACTAAAATCTGCCAGGTTTCTAATACAAAGTTTTTTAGTAATTATGCAGGCTTGTGGTATTCCAATGTTTTATACTTTACTTCGTTGTGTCAGTATGATTTTGATTATGGCCGGCGATATTAAATTGAATCCTGGCCCTTTTCTTCCTGCTAAGTTTTGATGTTTCAATAAGTAGCGCTGCTTTAATAAGGGCTCAAAAAGTTCTCAGAAACGAAAAATCTTGTTATGTGAGAAAACGCCGATTGACTCTTGAGAATGAAGCAATTCAAGCAGCGAACAAATAGGAAGTAAATTTCAAACACGGGTTTCTAGTTTTATTTTGCACAGACCGATAACAACAAATAGAAAAAGTAATCTTTTATTCCAACAATTTCGTACATCAACAATTAATAGTACTATTTTGTGAATCCGTTGATATGTATTACATAATTTGGGTGTGGAGCTGACTTTTACAAAGAAATAATAATTTGAAAAGCATTTTATTTGAAGCACTTTCTTATTTTTTAAAGGTAAAAATGAAAGTTCCCGTAATAACATTCGAGTTCATCTGACGCTACAAAAAACTGCACTGAGAAACCAGCCTCGAATCCAGGGTCTCTTGCTTTTTCCGATATACGGCCGCCGTCCGTACCGATGAGTTTATAGCAAGTGTCCCAAAAGTTATACGAAAATTGTCTAACTTGACACGTCTAAACGCGCTGACCTTCAAGCCCCGGCTTCTAGTTTTAATTTAATGGCAACACAAAATAACCCAAAATATATCATTATGAAAGTAAACTCTGCAGCCTCAACATTTTGGTCTTAAAATACATGTTTTATTAATGAAAACATTTTAACGTTCCATCCATCCACAGTGTGGTGTGGTGTGTATAATTCGCAATAATCTTGCTATGATAAACAGTTCGACAAGATAAAAAAACAACACTTTCAAAATCTTGCTCTGCTTTGTTGGCAAGCATTGGGTTTAATACAAGCTATCTGTTGCCAGTACCTTTATGCAAAACCAGTAAACAGATGAAAAATCACAACAAATCGGGGCGTTTTCAATAGAAATGGTTTACAAAATGGTGTAGACCACACACGCTACTTCACTGAACACTAGCCCCTGTTCCAACCTATGCTTTAATGGACAAGTTCTATTGCGGAACTCCGGCTATAAAAGTGAACGGAGAAGGAGGAGAAGAAGAAGGAGGAGAATGAAAACGCCGGTTACTAGACCAAAACTAAGCGTTTAAACAGAAGCTGAGGAACGCTGTATTCATATGGTCAGTTATATTTGTGCTCACATGATGTAATATTTATACGGCTTTTGTACGCAGTAAAATTTACGGAACCGAATTTTGCTACAGAAAAACAAGCATAGCTAAAGGGTATAATATGAACACAAGAAAAAAATACCGGTATAAGAACATATTTTTTACAAGTTCATTTGTTTAGTAAAGTAACAACCTTAAGGTGGATTACCAATCCTCTTTTTTATAAAAAAAACACTGGAACATGTGGAACATGTCATCTCAGTAAGGAAATATGCCAACATAACACTGGAACGTGTCGGAACGTGATGTCTTTTGGCTAAAACAAAATATAAAAACACAACATGGAACAATCCTTTTGTTGTCGGATTTTAAACTGAGGCTCCAATCATTATCAGCTTTACGAAGCAGTGTGGGAAAGCTGGCAACTCTTTTTGACTCTTTTTTTTTGGGTAAAAAGAAATCTTCTGTTTGTACTCTTCTGTTTGTAAGTAAACTGTGTTAAATTTGGAGTTTTCCCGCTTCTTCGTGATTTGGTGTCGTGAAAGTATACGAAACAAGCCCAAAATGCCCACACTGCATTTTTCCCCGTTTCTCAGTTCCATTTTGAACTTGCAACTTGCAAATTTTATCAGTGTGGTTTTCTTAGGGGACCCCTGCCAAATTTTTAAAAAAATAAGACGATTGCGGACAAAAGATGTGGGACAAGAAAGACCCTTTATCCCCACCCCCTTACATCAATGTTGACTGTTTGTGATTTCAAATGGTTGGAAAACATTTCAGGTTAGCTAAACATATCAACATTGAATTCGGGTGCAGGGGAAGTCAAGGAATCACTTGTCCGTTCTTTTTTTCCACGATTGTGCCGTATTCATATATTTTATTAATATTTACCCAGGATAGCCTCTTCAGTTCTGATCGAACTGTTATCAATGAGGGGCCTGTGTAGCAAGTCGTAGAGGCCGCATGTCTGCTTTAAGCGCTCACCACGTTCATAATATTTTCATAAACCTTCACAAGGCTAATGGGTTTCTTTCAATTTTACGCCACCTCTTGCCTCGTCCAACTCTAATTTCAATATATTATTTCATTCTCACATTTTTTATGCCTGTCAAGTCTGGGTGCAAAGAGAAAATTCTATAAGTAAACGAGTATTTTTGTTACAGAAACGTGCACTTATTATTTCCTTTTCACATTAGCAGTCACATTCGTCTCCAATTTTTCTAGATCTTAAAATTATTCAATTTTTTGACTTTGTTAGATATCTATATGTTTTATTTGTACATAAGTTTCTAAACAATAATCTTCCTGCTACTCTTCATAGTACATTCACATTCTCGCATTTTACTCCTCCCCTAAACACTCGAAAAAGAAAATCGAGCTCTCTAGTTTCCCATAGATCTAACACTCTATGTTTCGGTAAATTTCCAACTGAATATTAGTTTTTGGAATGAGCTACAACTCCATTTACCTTTTGATGACTTTAACTCAGTTAAAACTTGCTCAGTTGAAATAATCTCACAATATGTCGAATAGTATAGTTGCTTCACTATGACTCATTTTGTTTTGTTATATTTAATGATTGAAATGATGACTGATTATGAAATTTCACCCCTTTTGGTGGCTGCTCCCTTGATTAGCTCATGCTATTTGGAGTAGTCTCTCCAAATAGCAGTAGTACTGCACCATAAATCAAAATCACGTGATTCATGTCGTAGCCCCTTTAAATTATAAAGTGAACAACATGTACCAGATAAGTTTTCATGTCGCTATTTTTTTCTAGTGTGAACATATAGCGACAAGCGAAAGAGATTTCAGTACGAATTGAATAACCTCGCTTTGAACCGCCGCTGAGTAATTATACTCAGCTGCGGCTTTAGCACAATAAGTATTAGAATAGACTGGGTTTTCGTACACTTTTTAGCAGTAGTATTAAAATTTATTGCGAGTTGATACATAAAAATGACTAATTGTATTTTATGTCAGTAGATTTTAGAGCGATCTTGAAGGCATAGAGCTTTTTTGACATATGATGGGAGTTGATTCTTTACACCGACTCGTCTTATAGCCGTGCGTTTCCGTTCTACATTTACACCGACTCGTGTTATAGCCGTGCGTTTCCGTTCTACATTTAGATAGGATGAGAATGTTAAAGTATAACTTTTACGCACAAAGAAATCAGACATGAATTCTGCAGCTTGTTTGTGTTGGCATTTTTAAATCTCAGTAAGCAGTGAGAAGAGTTGCAACATATGAATTAAAATCCCACCATACAGTTTAAGACGTTTTTCATAAGTAAGTTTAATAGCATCTTTACCATGTATAGCTCTTTTTCCCGCTACGGGAATTTAATATTTAAATTTAAAGGTTAAAAAAATCACAGAATTGTCGAGTGTTTTTCGGTTTTCGAAGCACGTCCACGCCTTCTGACATGAAATTACCGATGTACAACGGATTGCACTTAAAGACGCCCACACGCCATCAAGGGCAAACGGCTTTAAAACTTCGAATTAACAGTTATGACGTCACAATTGTCACTTTACTATTTTGCTAACTCGAGGTAAGAATTTATATACTTTCGGGAGGGAGATTTGCAGACTCTAAAGCACAGGCTAAAAACTGCCATTTCGGCCGGATTAGTAGTACTACTAGTAGTAGTAGTCCAAGGATATTTTAATACGGTATTCGCCTTCGCTGCTACTGTAACAAATAAGCACATAAGGTTATATAAGAATATGCTAATAACATTTGAGGCTTAGGAACGTATTTTATTTCCATTTTACAAGAAAACATCATTAGTCAGCGACCGGAGGAGCTGAGTGTTGGTTACCCTTCATTTTATAATATTTTGTTAATTTTTTATTTATTTTCTACAAGCCATAAATTATTTTTTTAAAACCTTTTTTCTTCATAATTTAAATTGCGCGGTACCTTTTCATCGCGTATTCGTAGGAATGCGACTTCACAATTTGGGTAAATTTGGACTAAATATTGTGCCACTTCTTATGTAGAACCATTCAATGGTGCTGATTTCTAATTTGGGAATCATTTTTCGTATTTTGACCAAAAAGTTCTTTTATCATGCTTTATTACTTGCGAATTATTATTAAAAAACGACAACGTTGTTTGAAATGAACCAATAAAAAACTCGCAGTTTGAAATGAACCAATAAAAAACTCGCAGTTTGAAATGAACCAATAAAAAACTCGCAGTTTTTAATTTCATGCCTGTCGTTATTAGTTTTCGCTGACTTGGTTACGGCTGTATTTTTATAAACACAAGAATCGTGTTGTTTAGAACTGTATCAATTCATCTCTATAAAAATTTGAAATGTCAACCAAGTTCGTTGAATTTTGAATTTTAAATATTAAATAGTGTATAAATTAAAAACATGATTAAGAACAAGGCTTCAAAGATGAAAATTTGAGAAGGTTTGAATGGTTCATCAAAGTTGAATATTCTTATAATAAGAAAACGTGTAACCACTGTCCAGACACATGTCTGTTTTTTTGTTTCTTTTAATTGTCCATGAAATTTATATGTCTCCTCTTTTCCACAATGCTTTTCTTTTATTAGTCAAATAGCAGGAATGTGTGGTGTAGTATTTGTTCAAAAAATTTCGAATTCAATGAAAGTTGAAATAGAACAGACATGAAACCATTGCATTGATTGAAAGCGACATCCAGTCCATCCAAGAAACGAGAATAAGGGTTTTAAGAATAAAATTCCTTGCATATTTTACTTACCATAAAAGAACCTTGTATTTTTTTTCAGATCAGATTAAAGGAATAAATCGACACAACACAGAGAAACAACCAAGTGTTCTATAGAAATAGAAATAGCGTGAGACAAACTTTTGCAAACAGTTTTCTACGATATTTGTCATTTTCTGGATTTTGAAACATTTTTTTTATTATTTTAATCAAAATGTTGTTGACCCAGGTGGAAACTTCATATCAAGTGAAAATGTTTTTAAAACTCTCTTTATATGGAATTTGGTGCAAATTTTCGAGGTTTAGGCATCACCCCTTATGCTCCATTTCCTTTCAGAACAGTGCCCTTCAAGCAGCACCTCTCTTCTAGAGCAGAGCCAGCGCAAGTTTGACCTATTGGCATCACCCCTGTCACGTGATCACGCGAGTTCGACCTATTGGCGAAATTTCCATAGTTTTGAGCTTATTATTTATGAGATTTCGAAAACAGTTTTTTTTCCAACATATTTCGTCACAACCTGTTAAGTCACACCAATGGAAGGTAAAAGAATGCAATTTTACCTTAATATTAAGAGTATGGTCAAACACATGGTCACTAGAACATATGGTAGAAAAACCGATGATGTTTCGTGATGATGATTTCCTGTGTCCCCATTTACCAGCTTCTGTGAACCACCACGTGTGAAGGGTTACATCCGATTTCAAAACATTCCGATGTTAAGGTGTGAAACGGTAGAGGTGACCATAGACCTATTCCTAAAGAGGTTGGAAGGTTGAAAGGTTATGAAACTGTTTGCTGTAAGAATGTTTTACTGGTATAAAATAATAATAATAATAAGCTCTTTAAATTTCAATTGATATTTACAATAAATACGTCGAAAAAAATTCCATTACTTTGTGTAATCATAACATGAAGTCAAGATTCGATATGTTACTATGGCAACGATTAAAGAAGAAGAAAACAACATTTGACACGATATCGGTGAATTAACGGGACTGACGGGTTAGGTAATCAACTCGGTAAGGCAAATAAGATGACGGCAAATTAAGGCCACTTTAATCAGGTATAGATTATCGTGTGCAATGTTTTTGCTTGAAATATGTGTGGAGAAATGAAGAAGAGAAAGTGAGGGAAATATATAAATATCAACTGGCTTAAAAATTTACAAAATTGTCGCAATATATATGAGGAGTTTTGCACATTCAAATGAATTACGTGCACATTTTCTGTTTATTAGCCATTCTTTAAAATACATTGGTATTCTTGACGTCTGCATATTTGTAGAACTTTTCTTCCAATGAGAGCGCCAGCATACATTCATGTCTTTTTTAACTTTCTACGGACACTACCAGAACTATATTTACAAACTAAAGAGAGCTTCCTGCGCATGCTTAGCAATATTTAATATATTTTATGTAGCCAATCACGTTTCCTTCTTTTAGAACAAGAACTCGTATACTTTGCAGAACGATCGTGAATTGCATGTGGGATTTGATAGCCCGCCCATCCTCTTTTGAAGCAGCTTCTCAATTAGAACACAGAGTTGATACGTTTAAACTTTTGCATATCTCATTGCTTTATGGATAAAATTGATCACTGCTGATGCAGGTTGGTCTGTATCCATTTCAGCGCACACGTGACACATGTTTTGGAAAGAATTCGGTTCTTTTCGCACGACAAACCCAAAACAACTGAAACAGAAAAATATTTCAATCTTACAGAATTTCTTCACAAAAGACACTGTGAAGATGAGGAGAATTAGGAAGAAGTCAGCTCTCTGAGATTATATCCATTTGTCTGCTTGGTGGAAGAGATAAAAAGGAATCTACTTTATTTGTTGTAACTTACCCGACTTCTCGATCAACGTTTTCTAATATTGGCTTTAAATTAATTTTCCTGCCTTTAGGGTCCACGCCACAATGAATGACATTTTTCATTGGATAATGACGTCGGAAAAAAAGCCTAAAGTAAAAATAACAAAAAACTTAAAATGAATACTAAATACTAATAATGCATTTCCTCTCGAAAGAGTTCCTCTATTCGATAGAATTGAAAAGCTTTTATTTTCAACTCCATTCACTTACCTCCGCTGGTTATCTGTTAATGTAATTCCTTGTTGGTTCACTTTGATATTGACAGTCGTGGTTTTCAAAGTGATGTTTTGTGAGGTAACCTTGTTCATTGCATAATGTACAGCCCCGTCACCGGTAAGAGATTCAACATCCACACAACCCAAATAAACCAGATTACACGATGCACCTTTCTGCAGAAGTTGTGATTCAGTTAGACTAGATTTGACGCCATTTACACCATCAACAGAGTCTAGATAAAAAGTTCTTATCCTTTTAAAACAACATGAAACCAAGCCTGATGAAAATAACTTACTTCAACACATATCAAAACAAGCCTGATGAAAATAACTTCGAGAAATGTGAAAAATATTCCATGTCTTACCCGTCACATCTGGAATTACCAAAGGAACAGGAAGTGCCATTTTCGTTAATGTGTGTTGGTAAATGAGCGCCACCAAACTTGGGAAAGTAGGTTCATTATTGCTCCCCTTTAAACGAACTCCTTTCTTACAAGGCTCGATTAAGAAATGTCGAACAAGCTCGTTATCCAAGTCAACCTTAGCTGAAAAAAGGATGTAAAAATAATAATGGAGATGAAACATTCTTCACCCTGAGATCCTTCCTTTTCATCTGAATCTTAATGAAGATCTGGATTTAAAGAGTTTTTGCTTAATTTCATGATACATATAGATTATACAAGAGTAGATTTTTCATTTTGCTGGTATTTGAACGCCTGACAGGAACTTTTATAGAAATACTTGTGTACGAGCTCGTACAAGTTTAAGACAACGCTTGTTTTGCAACAAAAAACAACAACAAAATATCAGACATGAGATGCTGTTAGATTTTTATAAGAACTAGTGTTATGCATAATAAACAAACTTTAAAAAAGCCGCTTTTGCTACCAATTTTGTTTTCTAACTACACCTCATAAACACATGGCAATATCATCACCTTGTCAACGAATTCAAGGAGAGAAAAATCTCACTTTGTTAGCATATATTTCCCAGGCCAGAAACTTTTGCTATTTAATAAATAAAGTCGATATTTTTTTTAGGCATAACCTAGATACATTTTCAAGAACTTGCTTTTTCCTCTGGAAATATTCCTAGGGATGACTGTATGGTAGCTGTAACATTTATAGAACAAGTAAATTGGGAGATACTTACACAGGTCTCCATTGACTTGCTGTAGAACACCAATTGGCGGAGTTTCAACTTTCACGGCTAAACCGAACGCTCCATCGTAAGATTGACTATCTCTCACCACAAAAGCACCAGCTTCTCGGTCTCGTAAAATTTTCATGGCTATAAAGGAAAATTCATAATAATAATGTTAGCCAGCAAACATTTTGACGTTTAATCAACTCTTGAACATTTTCGTTTCTTCGTTTTAAGGGGACTCAGAATCTAACATGATCACATGATCACATGCGTGCACATAATAACCTTACCTTCTTCTCTCGATATGTTCGGTTTATACCAAATACTCATCGTGTCTTTTTCGAATTTTATCGATGGATACCGTGTTACTTCGTGGAAAAGTTCTAAAGACAAAGACATTTCAACATTTTAAGAGATTTTTTTAGATGTTGTAAGATTAATAAAACATATGGTTTCAAGTTGTCAACGTCGAAAACACACAAGCGTGATTCTTACGAATGCATTACTAAAGCAACTTGTGTTGAAGACAAACGTATGTGTTGAATAATTAAAACGGAAAGCCAATTTATAATTTGAAAAATATCGAAAATAAACTATATAGAAATAATTTTGAGAAACAAAAAAGAAGTTATGTTAAGTATTGAATAAAAATCGACTTTGAATGAAAGAATGACAGTGAGTGAATGAATGAATATGAATGAATGAATGAATGAATGACAATAACGTTTAAAGAAACAAATCCAAATAAATTCTCAATTTTTTAGCGATCACAATTTTTGTGAAATAAGAAGAAAACACATTATTTCATAATTATATTCGAATCAAAATATCGGAAAGATCCAATCAGCATAATTTTAGAAATTCAGGTTTTTTATTGGATTATCGGATTATCGGATTACTTTGAAATTTCCTGTTTTCTCCTCCAGGTTGATCACATGGTTTCAAAGAAACAGTTTTGTTAACCATAAAATGCACATGTTTCAGGAAAACACAATTAACAGTGTCGCAAAAAGTGAACTAGACTTCCGACAACTGTAATCCGATCCAGCACGTAATTGTTTCGGATTAAACGGTCGAAATATAACAAAGTCGAATACCTTCTTGAAACATTATCTTACCTCCTAGAAATGAAATCAGCGATAAATTTTATTTTTTGTTTTTATAAATTTCAGAATTTTTTATTTTATTTTACTTATACACATTTCTTTTCAAAATATTTCATAAAATTTCAAAACATTTGCAATTTAGAATGTTTGTTCTCGCAATCAACCATAGATTTTGTTTAAACAAAATATAGAATGGTTTCTGCCAGCTACTATCGAATACCAACCATCATGTGATGCGCCAAGAGAAACCATGTGCCTCTTAGCCTTATAGGGATTTTACTAAAGTGGTGACGTCACGAAATTGCTTTGCATCTCATAGGATTTGTGATGTTATTTTTTTTGTGAAATAAAGTAATTTTGTAAAAATGTGTTTTACCATAAAAGGATATCAACAGAAAATATGTGGACATTTTTTATAGAATGAATAAAACAGTTTTTTTAAAAGTTTTTAAAAGCATTGTTGTGTTTTTCGCAACATTACTAATCATGTATTTCACCAAAATAATAAACGTTCCTTTCATACTAAGCATTCATGAAGATATTAAACCTAAACAGGGAAAAATGCCTAACTTACCGGATGACGAAACAGACGAACCGCTACTTCCCGACCCTTTGCGCCTTCGATGACGTAATGTTGTGAATTTGGTTGAGTTTGGTGAACAAGGGCTGGAGGCGTCACTGTTAGTACTTCCTTGAGAGGACTGGCGTTGAAAGACCGGATGATCGATAGAAAGATGGTCGAAATTAGCATGTGTTTTATGCCCATTTAGTTCGGGAGAGTGATCGGCAATTTTCCAGTTACTCGTATCATTTACGATCGAGTGGTAAGACAAATTCGAGTTATTCGAGTTAATAGGAATGCTGTGAAAAGAGGTTTCGAGTTTTGCACTTGGAGGTAACTTCATGGTCGTCCTAGAAGAAAATTAGTGAGATACCTTCATGATTCTATTAGTCAATACAAACATCAAAAATCAATTTATAGCTTGTATTCACGAGTAAATACAAAATCTAAATTTGCTATTCATAGGTGACGTTGCAGCAGAAAACACTGTCTTCTTTGTTCAACACAAATACATGTATACTACTAATAAACAAAAAGAAACAAACAAAAGAAAATGTTTACTCTTTTTGTACGCCATTTTGCTTTCTTTCGTGATCGAATACTTGTACTTCATCTTCGTTGCTAGACGTCGTTAAGCGACGATTCTCAATGTTCGGAGTTACTATCGGCATTTTCTCAACAACTGTCGGCGTCTTAAAATCTTCTTCTAACAAACTTTTGAAAATATCGTCATTAAGACGCTCGACCTCTTTTTGAATTTGTGTCGGTTGAATGTGTTCCTCAACAATTGATATCGAACTGAAAAAGAAGATTAAAACAGAGCTTGAGGGGAAAGGAACAGATTTAAGATCATCAATTATAATTAATGATTTTTTTTGCATGGTGAAGAAGTGTTGATTAAGTTAATAGCACGTTTTCCTTTTCTTATTTAAATGACAAAACTCTCCTCCACAAATTTTGACTGAGCTCTAAGTTGAGAAAATTTTAAAAAACCGACGGCAAAAAATTCTTATTCGGCCTTGGAAATTAAAGTTTTCTGCACCATTTTACAAAGGTTACACAAAGATGTAAATTTCTTACAAATATTTACTCGCAAGGAGATCTATACAAACAACAAAACATCTTTCTTCAACAAACGAACATCGTATCGTCACTTACCCATGCATAGAGCTTCAACAACAACAAAAAAGCATTATAAACAACAAAAACATGGCGAATATATAAAGTCAAAAACTTTCAAGTGCTTTCACTTAACTTTTCCTTTTATGTTAAACCATTTCAATCAGTTATTAACTTTTTTGTTATTGCAGCAAAATATTTCCATTTAAATACAAAGAAAACTAGATTGAAAACGAATTGCTACCTAGAAGACAGAATCTCCCATAATTGGTCCAACAATGTCATCTTTAGAACTTTCTTTCGCAAAATTAATGGAACGCAGAAAAAAATTTTCCTTTACAATTTCTTTTCGAAATTTCTACCCAGTTCATCGGCTTTGTATACAACAGTGGTGACAGATCATGTAATCCACAAGTACTTAACTCCAGATCACAACAGCTAACCATGTGTTCATGTGAACAGGTTACTGATCCAACAACCGTACCGTCTTCATGAGGAAACAGCGAAATTTTAATCTTACGTTTAAACCTCAGTAACAAAATTTCACTGACTGTCAAACCCCGACCATCATTATATCCTTTCAACACGCTCCCTCGTATATTTATAAATAATCACTTAAAACGACTTAGACAGAATGGAAACCAGGCTTAACAAGGAAATAGCCTGCAAAACAGATTTGGTTTTGTTGTGTTGACGCTCTGTATTCATTAACTTTCCCTACATTTTATACATAACGACGCGAAGAAATTAAAAACATCAAAGATGGAGGGAGAGTGAAAAATGTCACCAAAATCGTTTTTCAAAAGCATTTTCAGATTATTTTTATGTGATCTGTTTTCGTATTTATTGATTGGGACTTTTGAGAACAATGAATGAACAAGTCTTCCTTATTTCACACGAAAGAATAACATTTGTATTCCTGCTCAGGAACAAAAAGAAGTTGGTTATCAGATTTTTTTAGAAGTTTTTAAGAAAACACCAACAACTCGCGACAATTTGTGTTGATGACAAATTTACAATAAACTGTGAAATCGGAAAAGTTGAATAGTTCTCACATCGTTCGCACTACAACTCAAAAAACATATGCCCATGTTTACTCGTTTACTTGTACAGGAAAATAAACAATGAGTAAATCGAAAAAAATATTGGTAAAGAAATTGTGTTTGAGAATTTCACTTGCTTACTGTGTCATCTGAAAACGAGACTGGAATCTGTAACCAGCGACCAACGTGCCTAATCATCAAGAGGTAGCTACAAAAAATTTGAAGTAACAAAACACTAGCTGTCACTGGAAGTAACACTAGCTGTCACTTGAATGTGTCCATTAACTTTTATTGTGCATGTTCAGGTCACACGGTCGTGTAAACTTTAACAAGTGAGGTTGGATCGATCCACACAACTTATCGCTAAGCTTGAAAATAGATCTGTGGCTTCTGTAGCCAAAATGGGGCCTTAAAATCTCTAGGACCTCATACGTTATATTGATAACAGTATTATCAATGGAGGCGAAAGTCACTAATCATCATCAATCATCAATCATTAACGTGCAGAAATCAAGAAAATACTGTTAAAAATATTTTACGAAAGGTTTAAACGGAAAGAGAACGCGAAACAAGAAATTGATTAATACGGCAGAAAAAATGATGGTTGATAAAGACCGTTAATTTTCACAAACTGTCAACATGCTGTTCTCAAAACCACATAAGTCGTTCATATTATCTTTCGGTGTTTCAGTTACATCAGTACATAATAGTGCTAACAATAAATTCCCATGAACAAAAAAACGCTGTTCACGCTTATTTGCTAGATGATGATTGGGGAATGTGATACGTTCAGGTTAAAC
The DNA here is from genome assembly GCA_039566895.2 of Turritopsis rubra. Classification (NCBI taxonomy): domain Eukaryota; kingdom Metazoa; phylum Cnidaria; class Hydrozoa; order Anthoathecata; family Oceaniidae; genus Turritopsis; species Turritopsis rubra. The sequence continues at coordinate 16,705,343 of CM077621.1, forward strand.
TTTTCGTTTATGAATAAGGTCAATCATAAACGTTTGTTTCGGATAAAAACAGAAAATGCTTTCGTTATGTGTCATAGTGGTAAACATGCTTCACTTGCTTTTTCTGTAAACATGTAAACAAGTGAGAAGATTAAAAGTGATCTACATGGAAGTAGAATCGAAATCCCTCAGTAACTTAACTCTCAGGATAAACAAATTTCAACTCCATTTGTCATCTCATGCAAATCTTTTTATAGAATATTACATGAAGAATTGTAAATACTAAAACTTCTGTCTTGTGAAAACAGGTTTATTCTGAAAGTTTATTAAAAACTTACCCCATAAATTAGAAATTCCATCAACTTAAATTTTCACACAAATCTTATACGAATGTTAAGAAACAATTATTAATGTAATTGGGAGGTATCGTGGTCAAACATTTTCAAAATCGCATTCAACACTACAACATGAATATTTAGACTTTGTCTGACCATTGAACAACTTTTTATTCAAATGGTAATTTTTAAGCAATAATATTATAATCTCCCATATTTTTAAACAATATTACAAACTATCTATGGCATGATCTCCAGCCGTGCAAACTTGAATGAATTCTTTTCAACATGCAACATCTGTTCAAAACGTTTTTTCTAAGCGAAGTAGTCCATTAGATTACGTAAGAAAGGAGAATATCACAAACTAATTATTAAACAGTTTTTTCTTTCAGTGGATAGCGATGGATATTTTATCTTACAAACAACAGGTTTAGTTTGAGCCTCAATAACACACAAAGGCGGAGAACGAGTAGTCGATTGCAATCAATGAGAAGGTATTGAAATAACAACATGTTAGCAAGGGTTACTTTCTCCATAGGAGAGTCTTTTTCTCTTTATGTGTCGCTCTCTGCCTGTGTTACTATTAATACATGTAGCGGTCACAAAACTTGTTATGATCGGATCTCTTCGCAGAAAGTTACGAGTTTATATTTAAGTAAAAAAAAAGGTAATGTGAGGAGGAGGGTGATTCAACCATACAAGCAAAAAGTGCTCTCCCACTTAATTAAGCAGGTGTTCGATCAGCAGAATGAAATGTGAAGAACAACTTACCTATGCAGCCTGATATTAGCCTGGAAACTACAACATATGGACAGTCAAAAGAAAACTTTTAAATATGATTTACTATGTAAACCCCATTAGTTAATGATAAAACAGAATTTTTCATTCCGTCACATTGAAACGATAATGAAGGTATTCTATCTTTTAGGCAAACAAAGATTGAAGAACTTAAATAAAATCAATAAAGAATATGAAGAAATAAAATATTTAAAAGAAACATCTTTATTGCCATGAAAATAATCGCTTTTTATTTTGAAATGAAAAGGAAGACGACTCTGCAATACAACGTTGGCGCCAAAAGCTATATTCACCTATACGCTATCTTTCTGTGAAATCTTATACAAAGATATTCCATCTGACAATTATGAAAAAAAATTAAACAAGCCCAAGATGGAGATCATTTTAACTCTCTCCTCCTTCTCGCTTCCGTACAGTTTCCACGGCAATTTACATTTTGAAAAGTAACGGTGTTAATCTTGTAAATTTAATTTGGATCAACGAGGTGTGTTTGTTTATATTGGCTTGCTCATTCTCTTAAACTGTTATATAATATTAAGTAGCGCAAAAGAAAACCTTTACTAGCACTCGTTTACTGGCACTCGTTTACTGGCACAAGTTATTAGATTCCAAACTATAGATATAGATACATAATCTTACCGTTTTGGCGACTTTGTTTTCAGTAACAGTGATGGCGGAGCGCTTTCAACAACTGCCATTCGTGTGTCAACACGAAATACTTCTTCTCTTGCAAGAACTGGTTGTTGTTGTTGTTGTTGTTGTTGTTGTTGTTGTTGTTGTTGTTGTTGTTGTTGTTGTTCTTGAAGATGATTTCCAAGAGAGTCATCATCTAGACTTGTCATACTCGATGTAATACTGCCTATCCCTAAAATTAAACCAATCGGAATTTCTAGAATTCCATCATTGGACAAAATACAGATCATTTTCATGGCTTTTAAAATAACTTCCATTAGAATAGAATATACCTGAAGATTTGCCATTATTTCCATCTGATCGTGGACTGTACGATTCTAATATTTGATCTTGATGTGAGACGAAGGCTTCTTCATCGATATGATGGAATTCATCATCGAAGCTTAGTTCTACTTGTTGCGAGACAGGAGCAGGCGATGAAGTCGAACTGCCCATTGATTCTCCATAAGCAGAATCAGAACGGGACAAAAGTGTACCCCTTGAAAATGTAAAAATTAAAACCATTACTAGCTACATAAACGTTTGAAAATATTGTAAAAATATAATAAAAACACACATAATGGAACGCTTTAAACGAGTGACGAAAGAAACATAAAAAGCTTCCATCACCACCACAAATACATCATCACGGTAACTAACCAATCACAATCTTCCTTTTAAATGGTTCTCAGTAAATTGTAACATCATTAAAACTGGACTCTACTTCCTTCCATGCTAATTACGGTGGATGTGAATTACCAAAAGAAAATTTTAATGACGTCATTTTGTGTGCTCAACATTTCAACAGGTCATTAAAACCTTACTCGTCCAAAGATGAATGTTTGAAGCATTTATGAGGCCGATCAAAAAGACAACACAAAACAGTGAGATTAGAGAAAAAAGTTGTCATTTTTTAAGAAACTATAAAAAGCAGAGAAATATATTTCTTGTATTACACATCTTAAATCTTGTTAGTCCCATTTTTAAAAGGAGTTTGTTCAATTTTTTCAAAACTTGCTACAGGTGATCGAAATATCCAGTTCCAATATTAGATATATTCAGTTTTCAAGAGAAATTTATAACTCAGCAACTAAAAAAAAGTTTGATTCAGTCCAGGTATGTCAAGAACAATAAAGAAATTGTAAAGAAACCTCACTTTTTTCGTTCACTGCTAACACGGCTTGCGCAACATGGAGCTAACAATAGTAACCATGGTGATGAGTAATATAACTTTTTACCACCAAACAAATATATATACTTTGTTTTCATCACTAATTCGTGTATGGAAAGCTCAAAACATGTATCAAGAAAGCGGCTAATAATATTATTTCAGAATTAAAAAGCACTTCTTAAGAAAATCAGTTAAGCTATCAACCAAAGTCTAACAAATCCTATGCATACAAATTAATATCTTGGAATTCTAAGCAAAGTAGTAATGTTCCTGATCATTCATATAAGTAACAATATTTTTAAGCATGTTTGATGGAGTATCCATTATTAACTCTGTTTTGTTGTTGGCTGGAAAGTTTCCATTTAATATAACTATAATGTAAATTATATACTCGACTAAATTTTCATTTGGTGCAAGATTTAAGATATCGAGAAGTATAGCAGTGAGAAGATTGTGAAACAAACACAAGTTTTTAATCTGCAAGCAAGCAAAGGATAGATTCAACCTAAATCAACATTATGTCAAAAAGTCAGCAGCAACATAAAAGATTATTCAACAACAAACGTCAACCTATATATCAATTGAGAAAGTCTGTCTCAGATGGTCGCTTCCTTCTCTACTGAAATTAGAAATGTATTTCGACACTCATAACCTCATTATCAACTTTATGTGAACTCAGAAAATGTTGCGGCAATGATTGGTATATGTAAAAGATCGCTTGCTGTTGTTCTGTCATGCTAACAAGATTCGATCATCACTTATTTGCAGGAAAAACTTTGATATTTCAGCCTGGGTAAACGAGGTCATTAATTATGTCATGAATAAAAAAAGAGACTTTTATCGATAAAGTTTTACGATCGAATCCTGTCTTAACCCACTGCTACAAGATTTCAATCCATTATATATATCCACGCGAGTCTTCTTAAACAACGAAAAAATTTCATGTCAACTGCGTGCACGTCAGAATTAAGCGCACGACAAACCTTGAAGATTATTTTTATAAACAGGCGTACTTGGAAACATAACAAAACGTTCTAAATAAACATCTAGATTCTGACGATATCTTAACAGCCATGGTCAATAGAATGACTTTTGAAAATAATTCCCTGAACGATTCCATAATACAATATCTTGTTACACAAAGAGGAATGTAGGGTTATCTTAACTTTTGCTAGAGCTTCATCTTAAAAGACAGCTCAAACTCAAATTCTCTGCATCGTTTAACTAACATGTTTTTCTTCAACCGAAGTCCAAAAGCGGAATACGCTAACATCAGTTGCTAAGTAACTAAATGGACCTCCTATGGACTTATTGAGCTTACCCATCATGTAACTGGTCACGTGATTGAGATATTTTTAATCAGCAAATAGAATTCAATCAGAATATAAGTCACGACACCAAACAAGTACTGTGCATGCGCAATTTATACCAAAGAGTTCCTCATGATAAGAAACACGCGATGAACTGTTAGAATTGTCTTATAGATGCGACAGTACTAAGGGTAATATTTCGGGGAATGAAGGGGCCAGTATTAATGGCAGGACAACGAAGAAAATTCCAGACCCCCTGAAAAGAGTTAGTTCTCATTCCCCTCCACCTTGTACGGCACTACGTGAATGCAAATGAATGGTAAACTTACGTTTTAGAAGCATACTCATGATCGTCAGGATGTGGCGGAAGAGACGACATGTCGTCACTTGGGACGTCAGTCGAATCACTGTCAAACATGACGTGTCCATTATGTTTGGAATGATCAACAATATCTAAAATGGTATTACTGTGATAGCAAATATCATTGAGTATTGTTACAAAATGTAACTCGATCAAAGAAAATGTAACTCGACCAAAGAAAATGAAATTATTAATGAATTCAAAACAGATTCCAAAGAAGACGTTACCTTGACAACGCCTTCCTCCGTCTACATGATCAGCTTTGATTTCATAATCGATCTTCTTCATTGCACCTTGACTATGGTAAACATTTTGAACAGGAGAACTGCAAAACCCCGGTGCAACTGATCGGCTGTTAAAAAGTGTCACTTTCTGTTCCACAAGTTCCGGAGAATTAATTCCAGCTAACGGTACACCGTATTTTCGGTTGTATTCACCGGTATTTTCGCCTTTGAAAAATATTTTGTTTAAGTTTTTCACATGTTGGGCAACAGTACCAGGACATATTTCAATAATCCCTTCCACAGATTCGTTTCTTTCCATACTTCTGGAAAACATGTCGGAATCACTACTAATCGACTCATCGTTATCATATGCCGACATGTTACGTTTAACGTTTCTTTTGGCGTTATAACTACTGTTGAGTGGCGAATTATCAAGTTCGTATATCAAGTCGTTTATTGAAGAAGCGGCTGTCGAACAACTGTCGGCTCTATGAAACACGTCATCGGATGGCGGGGATTGCAAACCATCGGCAAACTGTATTGTAGGTGCTTGGTGTAAGATTCCATGGCGTTCAATCTTAATCGTTCCCTCAACAACTACAGGTGCATGTTTTGTAACACTTAGTTTCGTCTGTCGAAATTTATTGTTCAAGTTTTTATCGTTTGTCTCATTTTTATTGGAAAGATTTATTTCTCCGAGCAAATCGTCAAGCTCCTCAATACCACGCGCGGTATCATACGTGTCATGTTTACCAAGTTGTGGCGCTCTATTCCGTAGTTTTTCTTTTAACGATGGATCAATCTGAGCGTAAGGGTTCCCATCTAACGGTCCTGGTACATGTACTGGCCGACCTACACAAGAAAAAATACGGGGAGAGTTAGCTTGATTTATTCAAAAATATTGGTGTTCAACATTTATTTACGTTTTCAAGTCAGAGGCAATGTAATGCTGAAATTTGAGCGTTATAGCATTCTGTTTAGAAATTTTTAAATTTATTTATTTATTATTAAACACACGAAGGATGTTTATTTTCTTGAATTTTCGGAAAAACTTTTCGGATGTGGTTTCAGTTTAGATGTAAGATGTAATAATATGGCGCTCCATCAGAACGCCATCCATTCAACCATCCACCCATTCAGCCATCCATTCAATTCTGGTTTCAGCAATCACGAACATTATTATATATAATAATTCCTAAATACAGTATTTACCTCTTTCTGCCTCGATGACACCTGCCATTTGTCTTTCTAAATCAAAGATACCTAAAAGATGATGAAATAGAACAAAACTCAAATATATGTATCTGATTTTTGATTGGTGCATCTGTTGGTGCATTAAATAATCAAAAGGTTTTATGAAGAAGTTTGACTGTGACGTCATAAATACTTACGAAAAAAATCAATCATGCCTTTTGAATTTCTAGGAAAATCGTCGATCAACTCCATTTTTTTTTAAGAAATGAATTGTTTTATATGGATAATTCCCTTATAACACAAAATCCTGTCATAATTAAGCGTTGAAAGTTCCCTCTTATTGTATCTAATCTTCCGATTCGTATAATCATCTTGTTAATAGAATCAACAAAATGGACGTGTTCGGAAACGCCATTGAATAAATGTTTGATAGTAAACACTTAGTAAACTCAAGATCACATCAACAAAAGTAATTCCATATGAAAAAGTGAACATTTAGAAATAAAGAAAACGTAGACAAAATGCCCTCAACGACAGCAGTTGTAAGGAGTAAAAAAATATAGGAATGTTCACTTAAAAAATGGGGTTCAAATTTACCTTGAGCTATTTTCAAACATTCCGATTCCCGGTGCTTTCCAGGAACACAAAACGACAGCTCGACTGTGAAAACTGTTTCGTCACCCTCACATGAAGAGTTTGCCATTTCTCACTTTGTCCAAAATGAAGAAATGAAAAAAAAAAACGGGTGAAAGTTGAAAAACAGAAAGGGTTTATTTCTTGCATAATTCATATTCAAGCTGGTTTCTAGCCTCATTTTCAAACTCATTTAAGTTAATTAGGTTAATTCAATACAACAGATTAGCTCATTAAGCTGAATTAATTGGTACCGAGAAGGTCTGTAACAGCGGTTGGTTAATTAAGAAAACAGAAACAGATTTAAATGCTTTATGTAGAAAGATCTAATTTTTGTGTTTGGTTCACCTTATGAAACGAAATATCATGACTGTTAGATAAAGAAACTCCATGAAGACCAACACTGAAGAAGAAGCTCTTAATATGATTTCTGTTTAGTGACAACGAGAGAACAATTCAACGTTTAGAATGTATACCACGATCAAGTCAAATGTTTCAACCATTATTACAAAAGACGAAATGAGTCGATAGGCCCCTATAATTCCGCTACGTTGGGATTAACTTAACTTTCCAGCACTTTTAGTTCTCGTTGTAAAAACAGCTCCTAATCACTTGTTAACAAACTGTAGTTTTAAGACATACTTCTTTTTAGATATTAAAATTAATTAGTTAACCAATTATCCCCCACTACCCCCTACTGGTGATAGTGAATACCGTCTCGACAAAAGTCTCAAATTACTGTCAAAACGGATCTCAACTGTCAGAAGCCTGACGAATGTCAATGCAAAGGATTTGAAGAAAGAGATTTTTGATGAGCATAAGAAAATTAATACCTCACTTTCGTTGAGTGATTATGGATGATCATTACAAAAATGAATACCTCACTTTCGTTTCCATACTTTCATATTAATCATACTTTAGTATTAGGAATGAGTTCGAGATGAATATCATAAAAAAACTATAAAGAAGATTAGAGCAGATATCCTGGATAGAATATTTTGTTCTTGTGGATGTTATGAGTTCACAGTACTCGTTCGCACAAGCCCTTCGACAAGAAAAGAAGGTCTTTGATTATATTATGTCTCAAGAAAAGAAGGTCTTTGATTATGTTAGATCTCAAGTTGATTGAAAGTCTTTGTAAAACATATTTGTGTACAAAACAAAATTAATGCCAAGCAATAATGTTCAACCCAGCTGGCTTTTTTTCAGTCTCAGTTCAACTTCAATAATATTTAACAATTTTAAGTTAAACGCTGCTTCCAACAACTGAAGTAGTTATCTTCACGACATTTTTTAAGAAATCCTCCTTCTTGAACACATATATCGGAATAGGGGAACAACAGTATAACATATAAAAGGTTGAACAATTAACAACTACAGATCAGAACTACAGATTTGACAAAACTACCATTCAAACGGTTGTTTTTTGCTTGTTGTCACTTCAACATCGCAAATAAATAACAAATACATAACAAATAGATAAGAACAACACATTGAAAGGATAACAAACAAGTTTTTTTAAGGATAGGAAAGCGAATAAGAACATTAGGACGGCTATGTGTTCCACGAATCAGTCACGATCATTTTAGCTGACGTCTTCAATTAACAAGTGGCGAGTGGTAGCAAGAACATCTGACTAACACTAATACATCTGACTAACACTAATACATCTTTGCCTTGAGTGTCATTTTCGTCGAATGGCTAGAATTTCACGGCCTCCATTATGGTAATGAAATAATTGTTGTAATCTGTTGTATATTGATCAATATGTTGTATCAATTTGTTGGCGATAGATTTATAAGGCGTGGAGAAGTTAACAACTATGATTTTATGGTTTTCGCAATAATGCTCTCCTTGAAAAATACATCAAGGTATCATTGACAAGTTAAACGTTGCACCACATCGGTTTTTTCGTTTCAGAAGTCGTGGACGGGCTTGAAAACCAGAAAAGCTCTCGAAATTTCTGATATTTTTTTTAAACGTAAATTTCTCAGATGTTGCATTTCTGAATCCCTGGCAAAGATATCTTAAGAAATATTGATGCAATTGAGTTGCTCCTTTGCACAAATGTTCTTAGCAGTCGCGGCTATGCAACGAGCGGAACGATTTTGATAGGCTCGATTATCCAGCCACCGCCGTGCGTCAAATCTGCCCAAAATTGATCAATTTAAAAATCATTTGTGGCGATTTTATGTGGAGTTTTTAGGGGGTTACCACCTTAACGAAGCTGAACATCTAGAAATAATTAGAACTGACATATTGGCCTATTGTCAGTATCAATTTAGTAAACAAACACACAAAAAATTCCACCAATTTGATCAAAAGAATTAATCTTGATATTGATAAGAACGTTCATCAATTCATAATCATTAAAATATTAAGTCACTCCATCACAGAGGTTAAAGTATTCTACTGAAATTTACACGAACATTGAAATTGCTTTTCCATAAGTCTTTAGAGCCATATTGATAAAAAACATGTGTTTTTTCTTGAAATAAGCCTAATTAAATTTCTATTGGAATGGCAATTTCTATTGGAATGGCAGTGAAATATATATGAAATAATATTTATGATTCAATAAAAATGAAAAAAAAAAAAAAAAAAAAAAAAAAAATCCCTTCTAAAATTTAAATGATCACAATTTATGCAAACATCTATGGGAAAGTGCATTCATGTTATCATTTTGCTACTTTAGAACTTTGCGTGAAGAACTCACGTGATCAGATTCGTAAATTCATTTTGACATTGAATGCAGTAGAATGTAACAAATGAAAATTCGAAATAGAGCAGATAAACTGTGAACTACAAAAAAGATAGAAAAACAAAGCAGAACTTACTATGCCATGTTGTGGAACATGAAATTGAACATGCAGTCAACATACAGTCAACAAATTCTTATAAAATCCAACTTTCACGTACATTAAGTTGACATCAAATGGTTTGTTATACATTCACTTAATACGATTATCTTCGCGTAAAAATAACTCTTTTTTTCAGTTCAATTATAGATAACCTTAACTCATTAAGGGCTATTCTATAGATGTTCAAATAAGTCGAATATTTTCCTTAGAAGGGCAAATAGAATTATGTCTTTATCGAGTTTTTGTAATGTTGTGATGGATATCAACAGAGGGTTTCTCAATTCAACCACACAGTTACATGAAGAATGATTAAAAAGTTCTTTGATTGAACTCATGTCAGAAAGGGTTAAACTGGGCTAGCAGAGAAGGTTTTATTTTCGCCCCAATTACGGCCGATAGAAAATGTTTTTACATTCTAAGCATTTATTTATTTATTAAAATTTAATAGAAATCTTACAGAAAATATGGTATAATAACGTTGTCATTAATGAAAGTTTTGTGCTGAAAACACTGGCACCAAAAAATTGGCAGCAAAACTGAAAAAAGTTAATTAAATAAATAACCACCAAACAAACAAAAAACATATGGAAAAAGTAAGATTAGGATCAAGCAACAATTTCTCAAAAAACATATGGAAAAAGTAAGATTAGGATCAAGCAACAATTTCTCAGTTCGGGATGATCACTTTATCAACTAACTTTGGAATTTGGAGTTAGGAAGAAGAGAAGAATTTCACTAATGCTCAAAATGCATTACAACAGTCGTTTGAAGAAAAAGATATTTCTTATGCTTCCATATCTTTTTGTCCAAAAATTAATTCTTAAATGCATTATCTGATGAGCCAATAATATTTGTGAATTTACCCATAGATCATCAAAATATGCACTGCTTCGCTCTTCCACACACATCACAGGCAATATGTAAAGCACAATTCAAAAGATTGTGTCGAAAGAACACACGAAGAAGAGTGTTTTGTTTATCAAGTATTTAGTAATAATTGGACTCCTACTGAAGTATTGAAAAATTTATGTTTACTTTTTAGCGAACAAAACGAAGAACATTTTATGATGGACAGCAAAACTATTAGTATATGAAAACGTTTTATCAGCTCATAAGAAATGTTTAGTGATGGATTATTTTTTATCACATATATCTTTATTTTGTTATAAAGACCAAAATCTGATAAGGTTAATAATAGAAAATAAAATACAAAAAATAAAAAAGGAGAAAAAAGGAGAAAAAATCAGCCGAAACTGAAATTATAACAATTTAAGAATCCATCATAAATGCAAAAAGTACCTTTAATGATTTTCCTTTCACATTTCACAGTATTTAAAACCATCCTTTCGATACTTCTTCTATCTGGACGTGTTTACCTGTTCAACATCGAATGAACTTTGAAAAACACGATGATAACACGTATATTGTGAAGTATATGTATGCTTATTGTTCAGCTAATCTTCTTACGATCTTTTAATGATAAGGAATCAAGGAGTGACAATTTCGATTATGTGCTGATAAGAGAACAGTATTTGGATCAACACACAAAAGTTGATAGCAGCTTATCAATAATAGAAAAGTTCTTTCAATGTTTTCAAGTGATATAACGACGCCTAAGTATTTTCTTGAAGGATCGAATTACTAGTCGTTGTTAGTGACGTAATTACCTCTGGCCTTGCAAGTCGCTTCAACCGCATTCAAAATACAAGCACGTATATCAAATAGAGAAAAAGATTCGTTTTAGGCTGTATGTACACTAAAAAACAATTTGTGCGATGACTTATGACACATGTAATGACGTCATATTTCGAAGCAATATCACGTGACATGATTCGATGATATTGACGGTTGTCGAGACAACCAATCCACATTTACCTATTAGTGCTTGCTATTCGCAGATATTCTGAAAACTATATAGTGTGAACAGAGTTATAATAGATAGTAAAATAAAAATTCATCAAAATTCAAAAATGTGGAAACCTCGCAACAAAAAATATCATGAAAATATCTTAATCGACTTAAATTTGATAGAATAATATTTATTCTAATGCAATAAATGTTATCCAGTTTAATGATTAGAAGAAAAAGGTTTAAAATGAAAAAAGGATTAAAATGAACACGAATTTAGAATATTCTTTTAATGCCAGTTCAGTTCGAGTAAGAAATAAAGCATTAAAATCATCAGGGAAGCAGTTGCCATCCTGATGATGATAACGAGACAAACTTTTGAGCAAGAATTCGAATATAGAAAATGTTACTTTAAGGTTTTTCAATATGGGGATAACAACCTAAAAATTTCCAGGGAGAACGTCTACTTCACTACCTGAGAAAAATTCGTTCAATGTACCAAACGAAAATGTTTTTTCGAGAAAGATTTTCATAGTTTTTCAAACGTCTTAAGTTGAACTTATGTTTGAATGAACATTTTTCTTTTGGCATGACAGGTTTTTATGATCGATCAATAAGATGTTAATATGTTAATATCAAGACCATATACTTACTAATGTTCAGGGAAGTATTTTTAGAAATACTCGAATTAAAGTTTTTATCCTTCTTGAGAAACACTTGATCTTGTTACTATCAAATATGTTCAAGCTTTTTGCTCACTCCTACACCCTAACGCCTACACCTGATTCAAGAGGGTTTGGAAATAAATGAGTTTGCAGTTCATGAAAAAATGTCTATTGTTTTGTTCGAAGAGGTTAAACCGTGGTTGTATGTAGGTTGTATGTCCTAACTACCTCAAAACACAGCGTTTAAACAGAAATTCGGAAAAGGTGTACTAAATGATTTTTATAACAGTAAAAATGTTTATCATCAATATATCAGTGTACGTTTTAACAATTATAAACAAAACCTTCTTGATTCTAATTGCTGTCAATGATATAATACTAGCTTAAGTGATTGAATACAAATTGACCGACCTTCAAAATTTCCTGTTCCACTCAAGCCTATTGTCAAGTTCTATTGTCGGTAGTTTTAACTTTCTAACTGTTGTTTGCAAAATAATTACTGTCCATTGGTTATAATTATGTCACGTAATCATTGTGAAGGACGATAACATTTACCTATTGATAAGATCAAAGATGATCATTAAAGGTGTTTCCAGAGATCAGAGAATGACCAGGATTCAAACATATTCTTAAATCAGCAGCGATAAAACGATTTGAACCTGCAACTGCTTAAACCTCTATCAAACGATTTGAACCTGCAACTGCTTAAACCTCTATCAAAACGATTTGAACCTGCAACTGCTTAAACCTCTATCAAAACGATTTGAACCTGCAACTGCTTAAAACTCTATCAAACGATTTGAACCTGCAACTGCTTAAAACTCTATCAAACGATTTGAACCTGCAACTGCTTAAACCTCTATCAAACGATTTGAACCTGCAACTGCTTAAAACTCTATCAAACGATTTGAACCTGCAACTGCTTAAACCTCTATCAAACGATTTGAACCTGCAACTGCTTAAAACTCTATCAAAACGATTTGAACCTGCAACTGCTTAAAACTCTATCAAACGATTTGAACCTGCAACTGCTTAAACCTCTATCAAAACGATTTGAACCTGCAACTGCTTAAAACTCTATCAAACGATTTGAACCTGCAACTGCTTAAACCTCTATCAAACGATTTGAACCTGCAACTGCTTAAAACTCTATCAAAACGATTTGAACCTGCAACTGCTTAAACCTCTATCAAACGATTTGAACCTGCAACTGCTTAAAACTCTATCAAACGATTTGAACCTGCAACTGCTTAAACCTCTATCAAAACGATTTGAACCTGCAACTGCTTAAACCTCTATCAAAACGATTTGAACCTGCAACTGCTTAAACCTCTATCAAAACGATTTGAACCTGCAACTGCTTAAAACTCTATCAAACGATTTGAACCTGCAACTGCTTAAACCTCTATCAAACGATTTGAACCTGCAACTGCTTAAAACTCTATCAAAACGATTTGAACCTGCAGCTGCTTAAAACTCTATCAAACGATTTGAACCTGCAACTGCTTAAACCTCTATCAAAACGATTTGAACCTGCAACTGCTTAAACCTCTATCAAAACGATTTGAACCTGCAACTGCTTAAAACTCTATCAAACGATTTGAACCTGCAACTGCTTAAACCTCTATCAAACGATTTGAACCTGCAACTGCTTAAAACTCTATCAAAACGATTTGAACCTGCAACTGCTTAAAACTCTATCAAAACGATTTGAACCTGCAACTGCTTAAAACTCTATCAAACGATTTGAACCTGCAACTGCTTAAACCTCTATCAAACGATTTGAACCTGCAACTGCTTAAACCTCTATCAAACGATTTGAACCTGCAACTGCTTAAACCTCTATCAAAAGATTTGAACCTGCAACTGCTTAAACCTCTATCAAACGATTTGAACCTGCAACTGCTTAAACCTCTATCAAAACGATTTGAACCTGCAACTGCTTAAACCTCTATCAAAACGATCTGTATGAGGGAGAATTAGTGTAAATTTAGGTGATCAATTTTCAGAATAAAGTCCTCATGTTTGGAATAACATGAAGACAAAGTATCCTATTTCTTCTAACCCCCCACTTCCCCTTACAATGATGTTGTTGATCACAAAAGTCTATATTTATATGCTAATGTTTACATTGTAAGCCATTGATATACACTCATTGAAGTTATGGTCAAAAATAACAAAATATCAACAACAATGAAAAGGCTATTAAGAAATATTTTCAATCATGTGAAAACATTACGAGCAATAAAAAAAATAAAAAAAAATAAACGTATTTTCAAAAAGTTGGTGGGAAATACCATAAATATAAATTTATCTCGCTTCCGGTCATATCATAGGATCTAATGAAACTCCCTCTGTTCGAACATTCTTTGAAAAGCTGTGCAGGCTTCCCGAAGAGTTGCATATGCGTAAATAAGAGAGTATCAACATACCTAACTGTTCATTGCGCATGCTTGGAGTGGACAAACACTCTATTAAAGAATCCAATTCTTTTGAACAAGAGTGTTTATTTTGAACAGTTTTGTGTTGACGACAGATCAACAGTTCTAAAAGCAGATAACTTGATCAACAATTACAAATACAAAACAGCGCATGAAAGTTTAAGGGGATTACAGGTGGTCCCATCAACTTTCATGCGCAAAACATTTACCTCGAATTGTACGTAAACAACCAATCACTTCTCGGTTTTGCGTTTCCGGACCTATAGAAACCACTTGTGTAGCTTGACCCCCTGTTTGTTTTTCATCACAAAGATCTGGCACAACTACATAATCAGAATCGTCATATAAAATTAAAGGTGGGGGTTTATGCTTTTTAGACTTCCTAACAGGAGGTTCAACTTTTCCTTCAGTTAGGGGACTAACTGTTATTTCTAAACTTTTGTCTGCTACATGACCATGAGTGCTCAAAAATCCAGTTGCAATAATTGGCATGTTGTTGTTGTTGTTGTGAAGTATTCCTGTAGAAAATAACAATTTAGTAGATTCGTAAGAGCAGCCATCTTTAAACAACATAATTATAAAATCTTCCATAAACATGTTTCAAATGATAACTTTGTTTAAAGAATCGAGTACCTTGACTACGGGTTGAATCATATTGTGCATAGTGGATATTATTGGATATCATGGAGCCATCACTATGAGATGTAGAATTGTGGAGCTGATCGGTGTTATTATTTTCATCGACATGTTGTTGATGAAACAACTTCTTTTTGCTACCGTGTATTTTTCCACATTCAAAATTCGGACTAGATTGAAAATTCGGACTAGATCGAACCTCGTTTAAATCCATTCGCATATCTTATCATAGAACGTTATCCTGTAAATATCTTCTGGATGAAATTTTGGAATTGAATGAAAAAGTGTCCTAATTCTGTTTCTATCTCGAATCTTCACGTCGTTAATCTGTCTTCTCCTATGTTGTCTTCGTGTTTTTAATGTGCGGTCTTACCACATTTCACATTTAAAGCTATTCCATGTGATGTTCAGTTGGTTCATGAAATCTTATAATCATCACACCAACAAACCACAAGAATTTCATGTATGTTTATAGACGCTTGTACGACGTTCTAATATCATCAATAAACGGAGATAAAACCATGATAGAAAAACACGCTTGCCTTGAGCAGTTCGTGCATCACTACTGAAAAAGAGTTTTTCTTCGTAACATGTACGAACGATAGTTTAATTGGCGTAAACTATTTTCTTGAGAGTTGTCACGAATATTTTTCTGTATTTCTTTTTACGCAATGCACACACAAATATATCATCTCATCATTACACTTACTCTGTTATAAATCCTTGTTACAAACCATGAAACCCTATACAACTATTCTCTCACCACTTTCTATTCTTCTACCTTGTTATTTTCTTTCTGATGTTTTACTTTACTTTACTTTCAGAGAGTTTATTACCTATAAGACTAAAAAAACTTGCGGAAGAAAATATTACCGAATTAGTGTTTGCAAATTTGCCCCGAATTCGCAAGTTTCACATCTACATTTAACTATCATCTTGCTAACCTCACATTACACGCATGTAAGAAAAAGCTCAGCTCAAAAAGTCTCTGTTACTGCTAAGAAACCGCTAACATGTTGTAGTGAACCTGGTCTCGAGTGAATGAGTGAATGACGTAATAAAATCCTGAAAACTGGCTCCCATTCAACTCTATTCGAAGAAAAAACAAAACAAACAAACAAACAAACAAACAAACAAACAAACAAACAAACAAACAAACAAACAAACAAACAAAAAATCCTCGTAAAACATACAAGATGCAACTAGAAAGCTAACTATACAAGGTTTTTGGTTTCATTTTTGCCCCGGAAACACAGAAAACACAGAAAATAACAGAAGATAATAATTCAAAGGGAAAACAAAAGAATTGATAATGAATACACCACTCAGTTAAGAAGTGTTTAGTTGCATCGGAAACATCTGTTACCTAACTCTTTCAAGATAAATGTATTTGTAAACAAAGAAATTACATGCTGTGTTTAGTTTCAGCTCAAGTGTAGTAAGTATGCAGGCTTTTTATTCTTTATGAAGCACGTTTAGAATTTGAAGATTTAGTTCTTATACATTGCATAAGAGTAGCACGGCTTTGTAAATCCCTTTATTAAATATAACTTCAACTGTAATTACCAGTTAATCGTATGCGAAACTGTTGGTTTCTTTGTTAGAACATTAAGTGCATTAACAGTAAATAACTTCTCCACGTGAGTTCAGATTTTCACTTTTGTAAAGGTTTATGTCTCTTTATAATAGAAAATAAGCAGCCATATTGACAACAGGACTTGTTGTTGACCGCTCATGAATTTATCTTTTAAACGTTCGTGAAATAAAAAATCAAATGGTTAACATTATGATGATTATTATGATGTTGAATTCTTAAAATTTACCCAAATAAAAGTTTTCCAGTAACAGATGTTAGGAACTGTATACTAAACAATCTTTATATAACGTAAAGAGTTTTTGACTAGCTACCTTTTTCTTGAAAACGTTGCTGTTCGTTTGTTGGTGAAAATATGAATTCGATGTAACACGAGTCAGGAAAACGAGAATCTATAAGCAAAAGTAACATGCAAAAGTAAAAAGCAAAATATAATTTACGGAATGTCATTCTCTAGTCGTAAAAAATTAGATCTCTTTCAAATACCAATTTCCTTCTCCATGCAAATACGTGGTTGTTTAGCTAGAATTTCTTGGGGCACTTATACAGCATGTAACGATGCTTGCACGTAGCGAATGTCTGTTTCAAGCATCAAAATTATTTCTTTCTGTTAAAAGCATAAATTATAACTTGAATAATTGTATGATTATTTGCACTGATGTCATGTCTCGTTTCAAGTCAAACATACGAAAATCTGGATGATATATTTCATAACCAGACAATGTTTTTCTTAATCACAATTTTTTCTTAAACAGTTTACAAACTAAACCAAAAAAATCCGCCTCATATTAACTTGAAACAATGGAACATTACAATAATCAGATGTACATCGTACATTAAAAGTAGAAATCTGTTTTCAGACATCTTTATATATATTTAGTTCACTTTACTCAAAGAGGCGGTTAGGGTTAGGCGGTTAGGGCGGCTTATTGGATTCTGTTAGTTTGTGGCGCAGATAGAATGAATGGCCGCTAAACAAATTCATCAATCAAATATCACCTAGGAAAAAATTCTGCCAAATTCAAAAGACAAAAAATAGAGAAAAAAAGGCCAAACTTCATTATCCATCGGAAATGAAAAAGTCCTTCCCTATCCTGATTTTATTTGTCCAACAAAAAGAGAAAAAGAAAAGAAATTGTAAAAAGGATGACGTCAATATAAATACCCTTAAAAGCTTCATCTAAATCATACTTTCCAAAAACAGAAACGCAACCATCTATGGCATCTGTGTGAAATTGTAAACGAAATATAACGTTTTGACAGGCTGTACCTTGCTGGATACACTTTATCTAAAACGGATTAAAAAAAATCCAGAACTACACCCTCAGATATATTTTTAAGCTAAAGTAATACTCTGCTATCAAAATATAATCCCAACGTATCATGAATTAACTCTTCTTACACAGTGCCTGAGTTTGCGTGCAGAAAAGTTTCATAAAAAACATTAACTAAGCAGTGCTACCAACGTGATTTTATCATCAAAACAATACGTATCTTATTCATGTATAGTTCGAAGCAATGATAAGTCAAATAGCGAGAATAGACAATACACGCAGATTGTATCGATAGATTATCTCACCATAACATCACCTTGCAGTCGTACTTCATTCCCTATGGCTACATATACTCTCTGTGAACTCGGTGTAACACAGCTAAAAGAAATATTAGATGAATTATAGACAGGTATAAATTTAACTTTGACATACTGCTTAAAAGTTGTTTGTTAACAGTTAAACATTCTTTAAAAATTAAATTTCTTCAAGAAGTATGATGAATGAAAGTAATTTTTGATATAATGACAAATAAAAGCAAACGAGATAATGTGTAAGAATATTTACTAAGTTTTGGTTGTGTGTTTCAAGTGATAACCTTGATAGATCTTTAAACAAAACCGTAAACCAGTACCATTCCCAAACAATGGTACACCATGCATGATCAAGTTGTGGAAGTATACACTCCTGTTAAAAACATGAACATGTGATCATTGGTCTGGTTAATCATGAATATTACTGACAGCGAAATGCTTAAAAAAGTTATCTATGTGCGCATTTTTAACACCTCAGACCTTCTGTTCCCTGTACTATATGGATGTTCTATACGCAGAAAAAATTAAATAAAAGTGGAAGATCTGTGATTCAATGCATTTAATGATACCAAGGTACGATGAGTTCACCACAACCTGCATCAATGTTTGCAGGAAGGTACAATGTTGATATCAGCAAGAAGAACGAAAAAACAATCTTACTTGTCTGTGATTTTTAGTTCCTGTTCATATATTTGGCTCAAGTAATGTACATATCTAGAACACAATAATTGACTATCTATCAGTTCCAAACCAAGATATCAGTTAAAATGTTACATACATTAAGTATTCTACCTTTTTTGGGATGGCTGGGTTGTACCTTCTAGCTTGGCATCATAATATCGTCTCAATGCAAACCAATCTAGAGCACCTTGAGGACTGAAAGAAAATAGACCTCTAATGTTAACTTAGAAAGTTCATGTTTTTAGAATCTTAATCTCAGGAGAGGTTCTCATTGTGATGGTTATTCTCATCATCAAGCATCACGTTCCTTCTATCACTTCTCACTCACAGCCATCACGTTCCTTCTATCACTTCTCACTCACAGCCATCACGTTCCTTCTATCACTTCTCACCCACAGCCATCGGAAGGAAGATATAAAATACCTAATTTCAAATCCAAAACAAAATGCTGCGTTAACCGTCATACTATATGTATTTACATAAAGTTGATTTAAGTTTAAGTATTTACATAACGTTGATTTAAGTTTTAGTAAGTTAATCTTTGAAACCTTAAGAAACTTCTAAATACCTTGGAGAATTTTTACTGAATTGAATGTACGAAGCAATAACAACACCGATGCGACTTCTTCCACCCTTAAAAGCAATTACTTATACAAACTTAACATGCATAAATAGCTTATAAGATATTCAAACATACAGTGAACGTTCTTTCATCAAATTAAAGTTTTCAAGAGAGCCAAATATGAATTATATAAGGCCAACATGAAAATCAGTTAAGAGGACATTTATGAATTGCAATAAACAAGCATTTATAGATAGAAGATAGGAACTACAGTATACCTTGCAATGGATTACAGCAACATTCTTTTGATCCTGTAAAAGCCAGGAATGTATTGTGCTAATAATTCTAAATAACACATCATGCAAGCAATAAGAAATTGTCACATCTTCAAACAAATTTTTGGTTATAATAAAGATGCACTAAGTAGTTTTTGCCTCAATACAAACTCATGTGAAATACTAAAGTACTTCCATTAAGTTAGGAGCTATGTTTAGAAAAAAGATAAGCATTAAACGTTCCATTACCTATGTAATCTTTCTAAGGGTGGTGCAAGATGATCTGGCCAGCCAAGATCCAACACCTCAAATAAGAAATCATTATAAATAATTACATATTTTTAATACGAGGTGTTTTTTTTCAAGCTTTTTTATTGTTTCAACACATTCATACCGAAAAAATAGATGTTAACATGAAATATGAAAAATATTGGCTTAAAAATCTACCTGCCCAGGTTCATTTAGTTGTAAAATATCATATCGTCTTTCAGATAGGTTGATTATTTTATACTTTTCTATGTGTCTCTTTTGTAACATTTTCAAAACTTTTAGTAGGCTAACATGATATGTTGATTCCATACCACTAGCTGGAAATGACATCACTGAAAAACAGGAAAATAATCTTGAGTATGATTGACCAGTAGCAGTGATTGAATTCTCTCTTAGTTCCATTATTTAAAATATTCTTAAGAATTGAGGAGTTAAGAGAGTGAATGGCATTACAGGGAAAATGACATTAGTTCATTTTGTCAGATGTACAACTTACATTGTGAAATATAAAGCACTTTATGGATTATAATTGAAACCAAAATTGATCTTACCAATGACTCTATCAGTAATATATGTCAAGTCAAGGTCGGAAGCATTGTTACATGGAGACGTAACCCTAAATGAACCAATCAAGAATATCAAGTTAATTAAGTTAATTAATAGAGATTAATATTGATTTCTCACAGTCATCTTGATAATAAACAATTGATAAATTATAATAATGGCACAGCTACACCAGATCACAGACTAAACTATGTAAACTTTACAAGAAAACTTTTATGAGTTATTTAATTTAGTGAATTCCCTGGATCATGAAAATTTAGCTACTAACAGCATTAGATTGTTATAATTTCCTCAGTACAGGAACAGAAGGAAGTTCTTTATATTCTCAATTTTTCTTGATAATAACGAAGTAGGCTGAAAATACTAGATAGAGTATAGAATGGATATAATGACTTATAGAGTTTTATATTGCTAGCTACAAAACATTAATTCTTCTATTTTCACAAGTAATTTGTTTGTTTAAATTGGTCCTTGAATCTTCAATAAGAAAAGAAACCTTTAACTCACTGGAATATGTGATCATTAATTACTTGTCTAGACATCTTTTCCTCTCAGAAAAGATCTTTCTTTCCTTCAGTATAAACAATAAAAGCAGAAAAGTTTTAAACTGTGTTAGATTGGTAGAATTTTGAATTTATCATCTCCTTATTTATTTATTTATTTCTGTCTTCCTATACTTTCATACTTTTATACTTTTACACATTATTAAGTTGTAGTTAAACTTAACTTAAGACGATAACCATAATTTCCTTCAACTGAATTTGGAGATTGGAATTAATGACATGTAAATCTATTGAATAAACATTTGAATATAGCATTGACTGACAGAAATACCTTGACGTTACCTTGGACATGTTGGAGGAGTTGATACGCTTTGGTACTAATATTAAAAAAACAAAAGTAATTTTATGAACAAACATGAAGCAGACAACAAATTGAATCTCATTTCTGTACTTACATCCCTTCGAACAGCTCCAATGGTAACATGGTCATCATTAGGGTACTAAAACATAATCAAACCTAAATTTGATTTTTTAATCTGAGTTAAAGTTAAGAAAACATAAACTCTTGAAAATACATATTACAGCAAAGTATGACAGCTGTTTGATATCAGTATTCAACAATTATTGAGAACATTAAAAATCTTGTGAAGCTATTACTACACAAACCTGAATACACTCATGTAGGAGAAAAGTTCCTGAAAAATTGAAAAACATATAACTCTTACCTCTCCAACAGACTTGGTTTCACGTTGCATGTTAGTGTGTTTACATGGACTGATAACCTGAAGGAAATGAACAATCAAGCATGAAGATAAAACAGAAACACTTATACCATATCATAGCATTTATCAGCTGTTTAAAAAATAAATGAAATTTTTAATAAGATTGCATGAAAAGGCCAACCAATATAGTATCTCAAACTGCTTGCACAATAACTGGTGTAAATATTGGTCAGTGAAATAAAAACAACAACAACAAAAACTTTGTTTCCACTTTTTATTTACATGAGTAAAACATTAAATTCATTAATAAATAGCACAACTTCAAAGGATTTCTATTTAAATAATCTAAATGAATCTAAGCCATCTTTTTTTTAAATTAAACATGAAAATTTTCCTGAAAAGTAAATAATTCCAATTGCTCATTTTAGGATCAAAACAAGAAGAGGTTTCAACTGATTTTTTTTCAAAAATAACTTTATTTTGGAGAGTAATTAAGAAATTCAGGTGTTTTTTTAAATAGGAAACAAAAATTCAAATAAAAGGATTTCATATTGAGCAATAAAAATGTATGATGAAGATGTTGCTGGCTGGAAAAAGAATTATCCTGATGAAATCTACTCCAACATAATTTTAAAATTCCATTGAATAGTGATTTTTTCTCTTGAAATAAAGGTATTTTTATAATGCTGCCTTCTTCACCTATTTGAGTTTCATTTTAAATATTTGATTGGTTGAAATATACTGATGATAAATTTGACCTTAAAAGTAGGTTTTAGAAGAGACTCCTTCATTCACAAATAGCAAACATTAAAAAAGACCATAATCATTTCTAATATCTGATTGATTAAGTATGAATATCACCATTACATATAAGAAAATATTGCAGGTAAAAAGAGATGACAGATAATTTTTTTCCCAAATATAATAGGAGAAACTTTTTAAGTCTCTGGTTTCTATGAGCTCTTTACAAGGGACATTACATCAATGCCATGTCTTATTTGAAAACATTTTGTATTATACTCTTAAATTTCATTTTAGTTTTAAGACATCACCTTTGTATTTGTGTATGATAACAGAGTTCACTAACATTCATAATTATCTCCTTAATTATAAATTATAATTATAAATAAATTTCATGTGTATTAAAATAATAATTTTTCTTAGAGGTAAGACAGGAGTAGTTTGATATCTAGTCTGGTGCTTTGAGGAAAAGTTAAACATTTCTGCTTTCTTTCAAAATATTATAAACCATATTGAAGTGAATTAGAAAAAGTCATACAAAATAATGTTGCAGCATAACGATTAGCTTTTATGAATAATTAACTTTTGGTAAATTAAGATTGTTGCTAATTGGCACAAATTGTTGGTGACTGATCTAATTTCACTAACAAACAATCAGCTTTGTTTTGATAAAAATTGTACACCTCATAACTTACCAAATTTTCACATTCAATGTGACAAATATATCCACAGTCTATAAAATACAAAAACACAACATGAAATTGCATGGCATTACCTTCCCATAGGATCTACTCCAACAACAACGTTTGACATAGTTGGATATTTTTTCATAAGGGGTATGTATTGCTGAAGAAGGTTATAAGGAGAAAGTGCATTCATATGAAAAGAATATCGAAAAAAGATTTTGCTGGTTCAATCATGCTCTTATCAAATAAAACATATTAAACAACTTTGCGTACATCGTTAAATAAATAGAAAACTGTTGACCACTTGAAAATGAATTAGTAAGACACATACATACACCACTTAAAATGTCACGCAAATTCTTGGTGTAACACTAGAAAAGATACTTGACATTTCCTTGTTGATGAAACTGATATATAACATCAAAAAGTTTTCTACATTTCATGCAACAGGACAAGCTATCAACTTCATGAATGAAGGTTACCTTTCTATTCATCAATTGATAAATTTTGTTATTAAGGTTAAGTAAACGTTGGTGGAAAAAATCGTCAGAAAGACCTTATTACTGTGCAGAAACTATACACAAGTGTTCTTATAACATGGTGAGCAAACAGAATATTAAAATGTAGTGTTTTCAAAATTTATGTTGGTGTTGTTTTTCATAAAAATTTACAAGTATAGAAGAGAAAACAGCAGTGAAATGCTGAATTCTTTTATAATAACGGAAACTGAGAATTAGTTGTTGGATGGTTATGTTAAAGTTTTGCTTCTGCATAATTAACAGAAAGTTAACAAATGTTTCGGAAAGAAGTGAAAGCAACAAGCCATAGAAAATTTGAAAGAAAGCAAATTTTGGAGGCCAAAAATATGCATAATTAATATGATTTCCTTCATTCAGAAAAAAAATAGTTGTAAAAGTCACTATATCAAATTTGACAACTTAATGGTGCTTTTAACATTTCAACAATAATTAGCTATCCATTACCATAAACAAGTACAATAATAAAAATAATAATAATAAGTCAATAACAACAAGCAAAAGTGTAGCAGTAAAAGAATGACATTTCTTCTTTCCTAAAATTGATACATAATACTTGGCAGGTGCTGTAGCATATAAATTATGTGCAGACTAGTTGAATTGTTGATCTTTTAAAAGAAACTGTTGAGCTGTTTTTGTGTCCATCAATCTGTTTTCTATACATCTACTTAACTGTCTAACTTACAATGAATAATGTCTTTAAAGCTTAACAGTTTGAACGAACAAGTCTTAACATTTAATGAAGGGCATTACATTGATGAAGACAATTATGTAGTCATGACAACTAACTACTAAAAGGTTTTTTTTCTTCAACAGATAATGCTTTGAACATAATAGTGTTGTTACAATTTTTTAAAGGAGATGTCGGAAATAAACAAAAAGTGGAAAAGTTTTCTGTTTTTATTAATAGATTAGAACTAATTTAAATATCAACAGTCACATTTTTTTCTCTTATTATTGAAGGTTGGCACTTTCTTTACTTTTTCAAAATCACTATAAATATGATTTAACTTGTAATTTCTAATAATAATGTCTTTTGTGTCAAAATGATTTTCAAGCTCCAGTGTTACACCATCAAATACAAAGAAAGGGGAAATTTCTCTGTGAAATACAAAATGAGAAAAATTATGTACATAAGAATGAAGCTTACACTCATTTTAGAGACAATCATTATTATAAGCTTCAACCACCAATTTGCTAATAGAATGAAATTACAACTCATATAACATTATCTTTCTGTAAAAAAATAATAATTTGTGTGCATGGGTACACAATGAACTAAATAATTCACATAACTATAAAGAGAGTGAAAACGATTCTTACTTGTGCAGTACTTGGCACAATTCCATATGATGTTGTGACAGAACAGACATACTTCAGGGACATGTTCATTCATTGTACATGTTTTATAATTATGAAATATCTTGTAACATGGCTAAAACAAAAAGAAACAAATTTCAGCATTATTGTAGTTTACTTAAATGAGTAAACAGATATATTCAAATCCTAAAAAAAGGATTTCATAACAAAAGTGTCACGCTAGAAAAATATAATTTGTTGACTTAAATTTCAGTTTGTTCACAATGTTTTCCAATTTTCTGTTTACAACAAAATCATTAATTACATTTTGATTCTATGCTGATTAGTTTTGTTAAAGGATTGAAAAAAAGTTTTGTTAAAGGATTGAAAAAAAGTTTCGTTAACGTTGCCACTTGCCAATAACTGTCTTCAAAACAACAAGTTAAAAAGTCTTGTAAAAGTTTCTTCCACAAACAGCTGAAAATTTTCTATTTCTTTTGCAAGATTTAATTTATGTTAAGTCACAAAATAAACTAATGTTTATGTCTTAAATTTTTTCTAACGTCAATAAAATAATCATTAAATAGTAGGTTCGTACGAGTTCATGTAATTGTTTTAAACAAAAATCAATCCAAATGGCTATTGCTATCACGCGCTCACTAAATTCGTTGCAGTATCTTTTGTAGAAACGAAAATCGAAATCACAAAACGAGCGTTGGAACTCTCATTCGAAAAAGAGAAACAAAAGGATATAAATTATGTAAATTGAAAACAATTGAAATTGATTATCATACACAATAATTTTTTTCGTGTTGACAGAATCAATACAAGACTATGTACCTTTCCTCTATGATGACTAGTGGCATGCGTGGCACAGCTTTTTCTTTGAGTAACAGCTGCGTATGCTACAGACGGTGAACTACGCAAGCGTTGATAACGATGATGACGGCCATGAAACAGCTGCCAGTGTTGCCCTAATTTCTGTGAATATGGGAAACTCACCATACACAATGGACATAAATACGAAGAAAATCGATTACTCATCGTAACATTTTTGACAGTGGGATGACGCCATTTTCGCGAGATGTAGTATCATCCTTATAACAACAAGAACATCATATCAAATCGTTCTGTTTGTTCCATTTGCTTTTCATACAACGAACCTGTTTTTCGGTCTATTCATGATGGAAATCGATAAATCCCAAGAATTTACCAATGAATGACAGAACCCGGTTTCCACATGCTATTAAAATTAACTTCCCTGTTTGATTTCTTTTGCTTACGTTTTACCTCAACGATAAGAAGTTCGTGTCAATATTTAGTTACTGCTTTTCATTAATCACAGAACATTTGAAAATAACAGGAGATGAAAAAAACAGCAGAAGTTCGGCTTTGCATATACTTATTCTTCAACGAAACAGAAAAATCGGTAAAACTACCATGTGTGCAGTAATCTCGTAATGATTCGGTGTTCCTTTTATCATTTCACACGAACAACGAGTTTACAGCACCGTGAAGACGCCAACTCTGCACAGAGGAAATACTGTGAGCCTATAATATCTGACAGGAGGAACTACCTCATCTAGTCATGGAATACAGCAGAACTATTTTGCAACTCGAATTTTTAGAGGAAAAATAAATTTATTTAAATAATTACATGATTACTCGAATTTATCTTTCGCTTGAAATAAATTCTACGATGAAAAAAGATATCACATTCATAGAATTTGATCTTTCACTTCTGTTGTCAGAATTTGTTGTTTATGCTTCAGTTCAAAAAACTGTGTAATATGTAGTGTAAGCGAGAAATTAGCATTGAAACTTGATAATAAAAAGTTTACTTGAAATGTGAAAATCGAAACAATAACTTCAGATATAATAATCAAACTCTTCTCACATTTTTTTATAATATTTCCGAAGATTTTCCAAGTTTTATAGTTTGAATAAGCCGCCACCGCCCCTACCAATCAAACCATACTAACGGGGAAATCTCCACAGCTAAGAACATTACTTCTTTATCGCGTTCGTTCATTAAACACGAAATATATCGACGAAATATATCGAAGAAATAAATCGAAGAAATAAGTTGAAGAAACAAACAAATAAGAAAAGAAGGATAAGTATCACAATAAATATATTATTTTTAGATGTTTGTCATTAAAAAAAGATTATCCTACAAACAACAACAACAATAAGAAAAGCGAATATAATATTGGTTTAAAATCTCCCAAAAATAAAAATATATTCAACCTAAAACACTGGTGCAACAACAGCAACGAGAGTGGACGTGGTCTAACGTGGTGAAATTAAATCACAGCACAATTCCGATAACTCGAATTGTTCTAGCATTCCCTTTGAACTAATACTCTCGAAACTCAACCATTAGGTAACTCGAACAATGTTCATCGATCCGTTCGAGTTATTGATACTTGCTAAGTTTACGCAAATTATTTTTTTTAGAAGTATATTAAAGACAGGATTAGTTTCCCCGAATGTCCACGTATTCGTTGCTGTCACAGTTCCTATGTTGTTCTTACATTGTTATTATTGGCTCAAAAATAAAAGTTACCTCGAAATTTGGCCTATCATCACATTGTTATGAATTGATTAAGCCGGACTGCGATGGAAGCACTTGCTGGCAGTTATAAATACACAGAATTATTCACTGAAATAGCATTTCGCAATGGTCGCGAGATGATAAATTGTCTATGGTCTGCATAGTTAAGCCAGTTACGCAATACTGTACGATAACTAATGACGTCACATGGTATCAAATCCAGTAAAGTGCAAACAATAGCGGTATGAATACTCTCATGAACTAAAAAAACGATAGCATAATGAAACGATATTAACTAGATTAACATTAACATGAAGTTGTAATTTGTTCTATATTTACCTGTGCTATCGAGGCAAATCTTTTGCAGAAAGTTGGAATAAAAATTTGTCAGCTCACAGAAATCGCGATAGCCACAAGCAAATGCATACCGACATAGACGACCTGTAACATGAAAAAAACAACAGTGTGAGATAGTTGAACCAATTTTTTGATACCATTCTGCAGAAAATATTTGGATTAACATTAGATAATTAACACGTTGATTAATTCTTAGAACAACGCTAAGTGTTGGTCTTCTATTTACAAGTTCTCGCTTTAAAAACTGATTTGAATATATATTTACAAATTTCATTTTCATTTTTAAGGTTCCATCATATCTACCATAGGGAAGTCATCCTACCGTTGAGACGAATCAGTATCGCAGCAGTATCATCAGGAATTTTATTCGCACTCCATCGTTGTAGCTCTTTCCATACACGTTCTTCGATCATGTTAACATAACACCATTCCCAGCCCAGTCGTGTGCTGAGAAGCTCGATTCCTTTTACAACAGAAAATGCAAACGGGCACATCACATGTCCATCTGAAAAACAATTGAGAGGGAATGATGTATAACAATAGTAAATATATTATTATGATTATGATTATGATTATGATTATTATTATTATTATTATTATTATTATTATTATAATTATGATTATTATTATTATTATAATTATGATGATGATTATTATTATTATTATTATAATTATGATTATTATTATGCTGTGTGTGTAGACTAACTGTTTGGACATCTTGAGAGCCATGCAGAGTTTCAAAGTTGCTTTTTTATCTTCGGTTTTTACCTCATGGAAAATTAATGTTCATATACGAGGCCAAAACAACAACAAAATCTAGATTCAAATTCCTGGCCGAGTCATGCCAGCGACTATAAGAGTGTGACCACTCAGTTTTGTACTGGATTCATGTCTAATGGGGGTTGTCTTGTTGAGAATTTTAAGCAGATCTGCTCTAGGAGCTCCTACACAGGATCCTTATTTATAACAATTCTCGCAGAATTCTATCTAACTTTGGTTAAGATAATAAAGATCTCTGTTCCTTCGCTATGTAAATTATTATCGAATCACAAACAACGAAGTACACCCACTGGAATAATGCTTAAATATTGGTTTCATACCTTCATTTCTCTCCATATATGATAACTGCTTATTGCAAAGCAATGAAAATAATTCATTCACTACTGCTGCATAATGTTTACTGGGAACGCATTTTATACTCAACAACGTTTCTAAAATCTAAAACAACAAGAAAACAAAGAAAAGATTGGATCGAATGATGATTTTTAAGGCATGTCATTCTAATTAGGCCCACTACTTAAAGGGAAACGGAAGTTTGGAAATTTTTTTCTCTCTTTTGCATGTAAGAAAATGTTTGCAAAGTTTTGCATTATTCTGAATCTAAATACAACAATATGCCCAAATTTTGGTCATTGTAAGAATTGTTTTAATATTATGAGAATTTGGCGATTGAATAATTGAATAATCAACCTCCAAAAACAGCTTCCCAAAAAAGTTCAAATATATGCTCCGTTAAATAAAAAATCTGGTCTGTAAATTATTATAACTGGTCCGTAAATTACTTCAAATTTCAACTGGTAATCATAAAAGTTCAATTCATTACAAAATGAAGTTGATTGAGTACATTCCAATGAGGAAAACAAAAGCCTAATTTTAAAAAAATACCCATGGTTGACAAAACGCCCACCCCCAGAAAAAAGGGCGTGGTCACCTTTTTTTTTAATTTTCAGAAACCTTTATAAAAGTTAGGAAAAGTCACAAAAGGTCAGAGAATTCGGTTAAAGCGTTAAAAAGTTATTTAGATTCAAAAATGCCGCGGGCCAATTTAAAAAACTTTAAAACTCGGATGAATGAGTTTGTATCTATTTTGTTTGTATTGCGAGTTAGTTTGGAAATGCTGCTACCGTTTAGTTTGGAAATGCTGCTACCGTTTTGCTCCATATTGTTCTTGTTTGTTTTCAAATACTCTTTAAGTTATTTATGAAAAAACGATAAGTTTTTTTGACCTCCGTTTCCCTTTAAGCTTATATAGCGTTACAAGTACACTAGGAATAAAGGGCTTACCTTTTGGCTCGTGCTTTCCTTTTTATTAACAGAATCGCATAATGCAACCAATTGCAAAACAGCAGTCAAAGGAGACATTTTAATTTTAAACAACACCAAATCATCGCTGTCTGAACTCTGCATAAACAGGTCAGTTCTGGACACAATAGATGGCCATATTGAATAACAAGTCACGAAAAGTATGGGGAAACTGACATGTTCGGGTTCATCATATGCAACACAATACACGAATGATATAAGCTGATCTAGTTTGTTGTACAATCGACAGACTGCAGCATAAAAACGACTAAATGCAAAACACGATTAACATAAGCAAAAAAGAACAAGTAAAAAACCGGGAAAATGTTTGTATCCGATTACCTGTTCTAAGGGTTTTGTGATTGGTAACAAACATTTTTCGGAAAACGGAAAAGGATTCCATTTTGAAGTGAAAAAGGTTAGAAATAATTGACTTAAAATAATATATAATATATATAATAATAACATATAATAACATAAGAAATAGTTGATTGCACTTACAATAATGCCATTCTTTCACAAGATAAAAGTTCTTTTTCAGCATATATGGTTTTATGCAATTGTTTTAAGATTAACGATGGAAATGTTTTGAAGTTGATTTTCTGTGCGACAAGTAATAAACAATATTCATAAACAGTCATGCATGGTGTGTTCAACTTACTCGCACGTGGATGCAATAAATGGAAAGCGTTCAGAGATGGACCCAATTCATGAGTTAAATGATTCTGAACAGCTAATGATTTATTCCAACATCGAGGACAATAAATAGACGTTTGGGGATGCTTTAACAAGTCACTTTCGGATTCACATAAGCAAGCATTGCTAATGTCATTTTCCAGATTCTTTAGTATATGGTGAAGAAGATTCTTTTCACAAGTGCGAAAACATTTCATTAATGCTTTGATCAAACTATCAGGATTGGACAAGTTTTTGCGTTCAGATAAGGCTTGTATTGCAT
Source organism: Turritopsis rubra (assembly GCA_039566895.2). Classification (NCBI taxonomy): domain Eukaryota; kingdom Metazoa; phylum Cnidaria; class Hydrozoa; order Anthoathecata; family Oceaniidae; genus Turritopsis; species Turritopsis rubra. Next base: position 16,736,443 of record CM077621.1, read on the forward strand.
TGGTAATGCTGATTGAGTTGGGTAATTTCTGTAAAATTTTCATGGTGAAACCTACTTCAGTTTGATTACGATCTCGTAGTTTAATACCTTTTTCTTGATTGACGTCATCTTGTTGTTTCCTTGATGAAACATTATGTATGGTGCTTATATCTATGCAATGTAACGAGTTTGTATTATCTGCATTATGAATCAACTCAGGGTTACCAGGGTTACCGTGTTTTATACGTTTGATTGGTTTTTTAAATGCGTCATGAGATGGCTGCTGACCCATGTTACTTTCGTCTTGACTATGACAGCTTTCGCTCACTATTTGTAATGTGTCATCATCAGAACTGCTGATGGGTACGCAAGGTGCACATCTCTTCGTGGTCATCACCATTTTGTTGTCATTTGTTGGTTCATTACTGTTGCCAGATGGTTGAATTCCACAAGATGATTTACTAACCCCGGGTTTCACTGATGAACTTGATGGGTCCATTTTTTTTAGTTTTGGAGGTACAGAAATTGTTGAAGAACTTCCCCGTTTTCTTGGTAATATTTTTATAGATTGAAGGTTTTGATTGTTTTCTATCAGATCATATTGTATGTTTTGCTGTTCCTTTTGTTCACTGCAATTTAAAGAAGAGCTCCTCAAGTGTATCTTTCCTACCATTCTGTTTATTTCATCAGACTGGACACCTTTCAGCTTGTTATCCTCTGTGCTAATATTACTACATTCTCCAGGTAACTTATCCTTACTGTTTATTCCTGAGTTGCTTTTGGTAAAAGTTAATTCTTTAACAGCTGAAAGTTTTTTATGGATTACTGGTTTGGGAATACATAAAGACGAATTTTCTGAATGCAAAACAGCAGTTCCGCGTATAAGTGGTGGCGATGTGATCTTTGGTGATGGCGGCAATGGTGACACTGATTCTGGGAGTGTAGTCGGCAATGGTGATATAATTGGTGTAAGAATTGAACGCCTTGGTGAAGGTGGTATGGGAGAGAGAGGAGGAGATGGAGGCTTAAACATACTCGGACTGAGTGATCTTGTTCTGTCTGTGCGTAATTGAGGATTTGTAGGACTGTTCTCAAACATTGAATGTCTTCTTAGAATGCGCATTCCAGATTTCTTTGATGTGTGTCCAGATATATTTGGACCACTACCTTTTTCTGGGAGTGAGAACTTAACTGTATTATATTTAGAATTTCTGTTGTTTTCACTAACTAATGTCTGGTCTGAAGATTTATGAAGATGAAATGATTTAATGTCGGGATAAGAACTGTTTCCTATGTCCAATGCTCTAGCAGAAGTTGACAATGACTGTTGGACTACATCAACTTTGTCAGGAACTTTATTTAGACTGTTCTGGGATAATTCGAAAGAAGCAACTTCGAAGTCCACATCGTCTAATTCTTTGCTTTGTGGAATGACCTTGTTAGAAATTTTAGATTGATCAATTTGTGGTATAGTTTCCGTATTTTTATACATTCGATTAAATGAACTTATATGATTAGACACATCTTCCTCTTCTTTGATAGTTTTATTTTCATTTTCAACATTTGCACTCAGATTTTGTTTTTCAAGTGATACTTTTTCATCATTGGATTTTTCTATAACATTCAAAAAAGTCTCAATTCCGGTGGTCTCTTCAACAGAAATAGCATTGGATTCTTTTGAATCTTCATAATCAACGGCATGATGTAAAGAGTCTTTATTTTCATTGCATCTATCAGATGTATCTGGAGTTTGTTCTTTAGAAATTACTTTGATAGATGTTTCAATATGAGCAGAACTTTGCTGTCCTTTCTGATCATTAATTTCATCAATGCTGTTTGAAAAATTAGCTTTTGCTTTTTCACTATCAGTGCAACTTTTGGTACAGGTCTTAGAATTCTGTCTTAGTGAAATATTTACATTGGTATCATTAATTTCTGTTTTATGAGATGTTAGATTCAATTTCAACATGTCAGTCTCCTTATTGTTGGTTGAATTTGATTCAACAGAAGTGTAATGATGATTAGGTATTACAGATTTCGAAGCTTTTTGCAAACAAGATGTTTCGTTGTCTATCCTTTCTAATTGAGCATTCGCTTTTTTAGATGGGTCACTTCCAACAATCTTCTTTTTTTCGTTCTTGTCATTTTTATATTTCTTGAGGTCTTTTTTCTTTAATACTTTTAACTGTAGTTTCTTTAAAATAATATTATCATCTGAATCAGAAGTGGACGATGATGAATGGTTTTCTAGTGTTCTTTTACTTGTTTCACTTTGTAATTTATCAGTGAAAGAGGAAGATGGCTCTGAAACATTTAATGCAACATCGTTTATTACATTTTTATGATTATGAGCATTACTGTCAATATTTAAAACGGAAACAGCATTTTTTGGTGTTACATTGTGTACTTGATGATCAGGAAGCGAAAATTCTTGTTTGTCATCAGCTTTCTGGGCATTTTCTCCATCCGTGTCGATATGATCAGCATAAGTATCATTAATTGTCATTGATTCGTTATGAAGTAAGGCTACATAGGAACTATCATCAATGTTGTTGGTTTCTTGTACATCCATTCCTTTATCAATTAACTTAGGAACATCTTTTTGATAAATATTTTCAAGCTTTTTTAATGAAGTTTTATCTTCTTCTGATGAGTTGTTATTATTTCGAACAATAGGTGATGGAGGCATGGGAGAAAGCGGAGGAGAGAGTATTGTGGCGGCATTCCATTGTTTCAGTGTTGGAGCAATCTGTTTATCAAGCTTTTCCATTAGCATTTCATGCAAGTTATCTAAACCATGAAAATTCAGAACTTTTAACTGAGGAATCAAATAGATATCTTGAAGTAAGAAAAAAGGAGACAATTATGGTATTACGTACTTATGTCATCATCTTCATCACTACCATCGCTATCATCATTACTGCTCGAAATGTTTTGATCAGAATTTTGGCTACTGGAATTGGAAGAACTTGAGGAAGATTTTTTGCCAGCACGAACAGCCCTGAAAATTTAAGAATAAAAATTTAAGTAGTACTCAGTGTAAAAACAAACAAACAAAACAAAGCTGTTATATTAATGTTATATACCTTCTAGTTAAATATGATCGTGGTTTGACTTTTTTTCGTGCAACAACTCGTGAAGGTTGAGGTGGGGATGGTGGTTGCGGGGACGGTGAAATAGGAGGTGAAGGAGATGGAGACAGCACACCATCAGGGGATGATCTACTGGCTTTACCTACAATGAAACTTGGGATTACAATTTTATCACAAGGATATAATGCATCACTTATCTGATAGCAGGTGAAAAGTTTCTCCAATCAATACCTGCAGATGTTTTTCTTTGTGAATGTAATTTAGGAACCTTAAATAAGGAAAGAATTGAAGTTGAATTATTTCAAATATTTTTCAAAATAATATTTGTATGCAGCCAGTGTTGTTACCAAAACAAAAAGCTGACAAATATTTATACTACTGAGAACCATAAAAGATGGAGTTTAGTAACCATAGTAAAACATTTTAACAGAAATAATGATATTGACCTTCTCTGATTTTTCAATTCTTTTTAAAAGCTTTTCTTTTTCCTTATTGGCAGCCTTAAGTTGCTTGACATTCACTTTATTTCTCTCTAAAAGATAAAAGTATTTTGATGGATCTTCAATCCATCTTGTTAAAAAGAAATATATTGCCCTGTCATAAATCAGAACTACCAAAGCCAAAACTTCTCCATTAAAAATAATGTGAAAATTCAAGTTACCTTTGGCTGTCTTCAACTGAAGATGGAGTCTGTCAATTTGTTTAGCTTGGTTCAATACTCTATAAATTTAAAAATGATAATTTTTAACAGTAAGTACACTGTTTATCTGATTTAAAGACATTTCAAATCAAAAGTATTTCCATGAATGTGTACGACATGGTATACGAGTTTCAATGTACACAAGTGTAGTTAAAACATATTCACATTTCAAATCTTCATAACAGGAAATTGCTACAACTTAACAATGTAGACATTTTTATTCCAGGAAATTCAACACTCAGAGCAGAATCCAACAACAGAAAAGGGGAAAAATAAATCAACAAAGAAAAAGCAAGAAAAAAATCCATGTCACTTATTATTATTATTATATTTTTACAACGAACCATCAGGTATACTTTAAAAACCAGACCCTGAACCCTAACCCTAACCCTAACAGACCCTGAACTTTTTGCACGATCTATTGCATAATTCTCCCTGACTTTCTTTGATAAATTAGACTACTCACCAATGCAATGTGTTAATGAAAATTGCCTGGAGCAAACTCACAACAGTGTATTGGACAAATATATACATACACATGAAAATAGTTTTCTATGAACAATTCTCTTGAATATGTATATGTTTAACAGTAGAAATCATAATAACAAACTTTTTCTTTTCTTTTTCATGAAGCTTTCCACTTTCATTTTTACTGTTTCGATGTGATTCTTCTGTTGTTTTATATGAAGAAATCAGTTCTTTTAATTCAGTAACTTCAGCCTAAACCATAGCAGGTAAAATGAGAATATATAAAATTCTTTATAGAAATTCCAAACTAAAACATGATCAGTGATTGAAGCAAAAGCAGAATGAACCATAATGAATAATCCACCGTTTTATCCTTGAGTTTCTGTGACAAGTCATCAAGCTCGGATTGTTTTAACATCTTTTCATACTCAAAACGACGGACAGTCTAATAGCAAAAAATAATATTATATAATTCACAAAAGTCTACAATCATTCATTCAACACATGTAAAATATTGCACATATCATACTTTATACCTTCTTTAGTGGTTCAGTTGCTTGAATTGTTTTTTGAAGTTGAATCCTTAGTGATCCTGTTTCCCTATAAATTTTATCAAATAAAACAATTGTAACATAAAAAAAAAAAACATTAAGAAAATGAGAAAACAAATTACGTGTGACAATACAAGTCAATACAAGGGTTTGTTTCTAAAAATACCTAGATTTTCCTCAAAAATTAATTACAAAAGACATGTTTTTTTCCCTGAGGCTTGTCAAACTAGGTTGACGAAACCACCAATTTCCATCAATTATTATATCAAAATTTGACCTGAACTAAAAATGAATAAAAAACTGATCGAGCCATAAAAAGAAAAAAAGATAATGAATATATGTTTTATGACAAATCAATTAATTGCACAAAGCCTGTGCTCAAAATGTGGAACCCCAACTTTCAGTAGTTATCCCCATTGGTTATCAAGTATTTGCCTTTGAATTTCGGTACTTTTTGATACACAATGTATGATTTCACATTGACGTCACACAAGAAGGCAGTATAACATTTTTTGTGTGAACTATGTTGCGCATCCACACAATGAAAGCTTGGTGAATAAACCGTACTACACAACATGATAAAGTTTAGGAATCTTAATGAAATCAATGTGTACCCATAACAATTTTCCAACTTTTTGTTTAATTCATTCATTTTCATCTTCTGCTCTTTCAACTCTAAAGAAATAAATCATTTCAGCATTGTGTAATGGACAGACCCAAAAGACCAATGACACCTTACATCTTTTACAAAGTTCAGATTAAAAACAAATCTTATTAATTTAAAGTTTAGCCATGTGAGTAAATCTACAGAAGATACATCTTTGTCATCACATTAAATGGGAAAGTTTCAGGGATACAAAAACAAATGAACAAACCTTGGCATTTTTTATGATATTCTGTTATTAAATCGCTAGAATGAAATGGAAATCATAAACCGAAAATGAGAAGTAACCATTGAAACAACCATACAGTAGTTTCCTAACAATAATATCGTAGACGTACCTCGTGGAAATAAGCTTTTGCTTGAAAATATTAAGGTTTGACTGAGACTGCTTTCTCAGCTTCTGTATTTCCTACAATTGATTTTAGAAGAAAGAATCTTATTATAGATACATAATAAGATTCTCTTTGTATTTAAACATTTTAATGATTTAAGCATTCATAGGTAGTAGCAAAGAGATCATCATTGTTTGAGTTGCTTATAACACAAATGAACAGGAAAAGCTGAATGATTTTCCTTGCAAACTGAATGTCCGTATAGAATATCACAAGCAAAATGAAAACACAAGATGAACAATAAGACCTCTATATGAGGGAAATTTTTTTTTTTTAGAAATTTAGTTTCCGCTAGAAAATTATTGGAGAATTGTTGATTTGCAAAATTTTACTTTATGCACCTAAAGGAAATTTGAATTTTACATTTTTAAATTTCCTTTATTTGTCTGGGATTATTGTTGCAACCTTTCCTTAATACAGAAAATGAATAAAAAAATGTGTCTCAACAAGTTTGCAATATTTCATTTCTGCAAAATATTTGAAATAGGCTTCTTTGTGAAAAATTTTCCCCTTAAAAGTAAGATTAGGGAAGATTTTTTATAATCATCACCTCAAAGGGTTTACTAAACTTTTGTGAATGCAAATCAATAATGGTACCTGGTTAAGATTCGCACATTGTAAACATCCATTGTCCGTGTAGATGTTGTCATAAGTGTGGTTGGGTTTATCAATAGGTGTTTCGTCAGCTTGCATCTCAGGTGGTATTGATGATACTGGACTACTGATTTCAATATTTAATGGTATATCAATCTTAGCATTAAGAGTAGTAGTATTCAGGATTACCATGTCAGAGGTGTTATCATCAACTTTCGATCTAATGTCACCAACTTCAATAAAATCATTTGACGTTTCAAGTAATTGTATATCTTTTACACATTTTACAGGATCGTCTGCCATTACAACTTCTGAGTTCTGATTATTTTCTTTTGCATCTTCGATTGTTGTGCTGTCAATGCTCACATTCTCAGAGTTTTTCAATATATAAATAATTGATTCATGCAATGACTCCAAAGTTTCATTGACTTGTTCAGCTACAATTTCATTTTCTTTATTTTGAAGTAAACTTGAGGATGATTTTAATTGTTCTGTTATCTGTTTGAAATTTGTTTGGTCAGTTGGTTCATCCAGTATTTTATCTTGCTTTGATTCTTCGCCATGCATTGCAGCAGATATTTTACATATTTTTGGTACAGAAACAGACAACTCTGAAAATTCTGCTGCTGCTTGCCTAGCCTCTTCATCAGCTTCTTTATCACTATCCATGTTTAAATCTTAAAAATAAATAAATAAGTGAATTTCACAGTTTCCAAATTAAATAGTATAATTCATATCATGACAACTGATGAAGGCCTGTCTTGTTTTTACGTACACATCACAGATTATATCTCATGATATATCAGCAAACAGTTATGTTTGTGAGAGGTCTTTGAAATTAAATGAGTGCTAAATTCCAGACTCATCATTTAATTTCTCCAAAAAAGGAGAATACAAATACTCTTTCGAACTATTTTAAAATGTAGTTTCTCTAGTTAAAGCACAATCGTGATGGTGAAGTGATTGTCAAATAGGCTCAAATAGGCTCAATTTTCGTATTTTCAATGTTAACACAGTGATAAAATGGGTAAAATAGCAAAAAAGGTTTTTAAATTTTTAAAGTAAGCAGATATCACGTAGAATAGAATTTCCCACACAGCTGTCTTTATAAGGTCCAAAAAGATTCCTACTCATGCAATACTACAATCATATGGAAGTACACCAACATAGAAGAACAGAAAAAAACAGTCTACAGAGTAAAGCATTAATATATATGTTTCAACTTGTTGAAAGCAACAAATAAAATTTCAATACCACCACCACCAAGAAATGATCCGATCGTACCAGACGCACCTGGAGAACAAATTCCGATTGTACCAGACGCACCTGGAGAACAAATTCTGCCCGTCCAGTCGACATCGCAGATAGCCCTTCAGAAAAGTTACCCCACCATCCACCCCGAAGGCTCCCACGAATGTCCCCCCAGGGTCGCTGCGGCAATCTCAGAGATCAATGCGTATACGACATCCAACCAAGCTGTACAAACCTGAAACAGGGAAGTTTGTATACTATATTCCGAACATAGACTTTCCTGTCAGCCTACATTTGGAGACTGATCGGAAAAATATAGACATAATGCGATCTGGGGGGAGATGATGTATATATATATATAGGTCTTTGAAATTAACATATCTATATATCTATATCTATATCTATATATATATATATATATATATATGGAACTGACATTATATTATTTTCATTTAGATTAGACCACATTCTTATAATAAACGAGGAAGACATATTTTTGTTTAGTCTACAGAGTGAAAATAACAGGCACAATATAGTTTTATTATACATTTTATCATTTTTAGGGCCAATCAAGCTCTTCTCACCAGCTCTGCTGGGTGACTCAAGGTGGCTCAAGGTGGCTCTGGCTACTTTAGGGTGGCTCTGGATGATTCTGGGTCATTCTTTTGTTTAACAATACCGCGTGGGTGGGGGATGATAGCGCTGGCTTTTTGATTGTGTTTTTAAAAAAGTGTCAGGCCTCCTTTATAACCCAGCCTCTATCTAAGATCATTTCCCTGAGAATGACATTTAAAACAAAGAACTGGCTAAATAACAGCCTGGAAGGGAACCTTCACATCTTGCTTAGCTAAGCGTAATAAAAGAAAGTTGCAGTTTTAATACCGAAGATGAAGCTATTCCGCCATGTTGCTCTGCACAATGACATACCAGGATATCATAACTACCAGGATAACTCCTTCAATTTAATGTAGGTTCTGCGCACCTAACACGAGCATGTAGAAAACATGCGTGTGGAGATAGGGGGTTGAGTAACCACTTTGGGAAGGGGGGAAATTTATCAGTACCATGATGAAGATTGGGCATAAGGGACCTTCAGAAACGCGATGGTGAATACTTTATAATATTTAAAATACCACTAGTATAGCGTGTAAAAACTTTTACAGGTTCATTTTCCTCCCAGGAGTTACGACCCCATTCCCACCCGTGTTCATCCTCTCTCAATAACATTAGGATGACGAAAAATAAAATCAGAGAATTTGTTAGATTTCCTTTGAATTCCCAATATTTCTAACCTCTTTAATGGGGGATGGGTGTTGTATAAACAAAACTGGTAAAAGAAGACTCTTACGTCAAACTCCTTTCATAATACAAACCGCTATTGAATTGGACAACTCAGTTACGCACGTTCTAAAAGTTCAATACAGTGGAACCTCTAATAGCGGCCACTTCTGGGGACCAAACCTCAGTGGCCGTTGTGTAGAGGTTTTGTGAAAAAAAAAGAGAAGATTTTAACCTAAAAACCTGTTTTACATTGTCACGACGGAAATCGAGGGTTTTTTTAATCCTGATATGGTGTCAAAACTTGGCTTAAACGAAAAAACCCCGAAAGTTTCAGATGTTCAACATGTTTTTACAGTTTATGCAATACAAAACTTTTCTCCTTTTAAAGAGAAAAAAATTATGTAAAATGTCTTATATTTCATGTGTTTATACTGCAAAAAAACATATGTGGCCGTTGAATAGAGGTTAAATTGTCCATCGGGCAATACAAACTGCAAATGTCATATGGAATGCCATAAAGTACAATATGTGAAGGAAAATGGTGCGCTAAAAGTTAAAGAAAGTCGAAGACATGGAAAATGATTTTAAACTGAAAAAATACACGTGTACTACGTGTTGTTATTCTGATTCAGAAATGATTAACCGCAGGGGAGGTGTCCGATTCAGTGCGATTTTAAGTTGAATAAAATCATTGGCCGAAAACGATCTTATTTATGAAAAGTAACGCTCCATATTATTTATGAAAAGTAACGCTCCATATTATTTATGAAAAGTAACGCTCCATATTTTAAAAACTAACTAACTACTAACTAACTAACTAACCCGCAGTTTTGAGTCCTTGGGCTTCCATCCATATCGGTTGGTTCTCCTCCGAATTGTAACTGGAGTTGACTTACCGCCAGAGATACGTGGCTCAATGGTTCCTAATGGGCTGACACACTGTTTTTAAAGCGCATTGGAGTGAAGTATCGAGATACACGAGAAACACGAGAAACAGCGCTCTTTATAATAGTATATAGAAATAAGGCTAAAGCTAGAACGACTATGGTCGGTGTCTTCTGCATGTGAACTTTTACTAATCTCTTTTTAAGTTATAGTGCGCATGTGATATTACTTTCGTATTTTGTCTTACATACATAATGGTGGAATGCATTCGTGGGTGGTCACTTCTTTATTTTCAATACTTATGACAATGGAAGTCATAAGTAAACACAGGCGCAAACCAGATAACTAATAAATCATCTTCCCTTTTTACATTCACTCTTTTCATTCGGACACCTGGAATAATTTTGTTGTTCCCAGTAATCTTCCTCCATGTCAAAAGGACTCTCGCAATCATATACTACAGGGGTTTTCGCGTTGCATCTTTTACAAAACGTTAAAGCATCTGAACCCATAATTTATGTGGGAGATGTACATTACACATTACGAAGTGGTGAGTGTTTACTGCTACCTCCAACACATAGAGAAAAAATATTCGGAACGAACGGAATTTATTTCAGATGCTCTGGAACACTTTAGTGTCGTCAATAAAGAGTGCAGGGTCGGTAATGGAATTCAAACGCCTGATTCGACGTTGGAACTTTGTTTGCAACTGTAAATATGTTCCTGAGCACACAAAAAGTTGGTTTATATTAGTATTCCACTACGCGGTGTACCAACTATAAACAAGAAGCTTGAAAATTTCCGCTGAAATGTGAAATGTACAGTATAACCCCGTTAAGTCGGACTCTCAGGGGACCGAAATAATCGGTCTGACTTATCGGGAGTCCGACCTATCCGAACTTCGTCTTAAGTCAGACTCTACTTATTTCAATCCAAGGGGGACAAGGTTTTAGTCCGACTTAAAGAAAAGTCTGACTTAAACCGTGTCCGACTTAACGGAGTTATACTGTATATCGTATATTATGAGAGGACAAAATATTTATTGAAACTTTACGCAAATTTTAGCCTTATTCGCCAAATTTTAAATAAGGGCGATTGGCGTAATGACTTTTTAGTGAAAACTACATCAATGCTTCCTGCAAGTAAACTTATTCATCACCAAACTGCAATAGAATAAAGAAAAGATTCCTCTTGATGTTCTGCTCTTAGTGTCCTAGGCACGACCCTATAATAAAATTTTGCCCAAATCGCACTTTTTTGACTTCACGATTCACAAACTTGAAACCAACACTTTTAATTTGTGCTGAATTATTCTACTCTATTATTGAATTGAATTATTCTACATGGAAATTTTCATGAAAATCGAAGGACTTTCGAAATTTGGTCCAAGTAGGTCCAAGTTTTGCTCTCCATTTTTTCAAGGCAGTGAATGCAGACGTGGTAGTAATCATACACTAGGTTTGGAGAAGAAGAAAAATACGAAGAACAAGAACACCGACAGTAGTAATGTCTTTCATGTTTACGCAGAGAGACAAATATACGATGTTTAATAATTGGCAGGTGGTTAATGGACTTTCGACAGAAATATTTTACAAAAGCAGCAAACAAGTATGTAAACACATACGCTCCAAAACATCATTTAACATCACTAACCCTAACATACGCTCCAAGCCATATGTCAATTTGCCAAAGCTCAGAATTAGATATCAGAAAAAAATACCATAAGATACCTTTCTGTCGTCCATCTCAATGAACGGAAAGGATTTACCTGTGAGCTGTTCTTTTCGTATTCTTTGAATCACTTTTCTTAATGAGTTCTCATGAAGTGTTTATATTGAATCCCAAATCAGCTGCACTAATTCTTCAGCCCCGAGACCATATCTACTTTCATGAGTCCACTATTCGACCCTGCATGAATACTGTTACCACATTTGGTTAGGTGCTTCATGTCAGGTTTGAGATGTCATTGGTCAGAATGTATGAAATAAACTACATTCTCTTTCACATCGTCAGAAAGTATTTTTTCGTCTGTTTTCCATAAATCACTGTTCAGAGCTGTCCTCTCTTATCCATCTCTTATCCATCTCTTATCCATCCTTCAAGAGCTTTGCAGAGAGATCAACAAAACTTGCCTGCTAAAGTCTCGTCGGTTTGTAATGTAAGTTTCTGATTGCCGAAAAATTATATTATATTATATTATATTATATTATATTATATTATATTATATTATATTATATTATATTATATTATATTATATTATATTATATTATATTATATTATATTATAATATATATTATATATTATATTATAATATATAATCGTCTATATAGCCACTAGGTATGCCTCTTGTTTAATATTGGATGTCCTGATCAACCATGGTAGTCCTGCAATGCTGAAAACTGAATTTTATTGAGAGAACTTCAAATGGTTTTATTTTATGTGTTGTTGTAATATGTTGTAATATGAGAGATCAGCAGCTTTATACAGGGAATAAGTATGTGTTATCGCACTGTGTAGAGTGCAATATGGCGAATATTTTTCGAGTTTCTTATATTTTTGCTGTTATTTCACAAGCCTTTAGTATATATAAGAAACGAGAAAAATATGCCATATTCCACGAGATAATCTGCTAATTAACCAATCAGATTGCAGATATTGTTGAACTAATGATAACAGAGGAAAAACTGAAATTTAATGAGCAAAATAATGGATTACAAATAATGAACAAATAATGGATGGCAAATACAAGCAAAGAAAATTGAACGTTATTATCAATCTTTCTCAATGCTTACATGACCAGATCAGAACAGTGTTAGTCTGAACATTATAAAATGATGTTGAGAACATATGGAATTTATTATTTTGTCCCCACTCGAGTCTTAGCTAGATAGTACAAATAGATTGTTACTGAGATTGTCGAAGCATAAGGCGGAGTGATGGTTATTGAGGCGGCTCATTAGATTGGTGTAGTATGAGAACTGAAGAAACTGGAAACGAAGTTGTCATGTCTGTTCACGCCTACCTATAAATATTTGTAAAACGTTCAGATAATTCTTTCTATACGTGTTATAAGTAAATATGATATTTCTCTTTTGCAGTCCTCAATCCTTGCCTCTGTTACAGAATGAAATTTATTTCATCCATTCATCATTTTTTGTTTTGAAGTACCATCTTTATTTATTCTAGTACCTTGGAGAAGATGTTCAACTTAATGATAAAATATATTTGTTATCGTCTCAACTTCTTAAAGTAGGAAATGTTTTTATTAGTGGATGATCACAACATGAGACATTTCTTCATCAAACTTCGAGACAACTTAAAGAATGGTTGATAGGTATTGACCTGGAAGTCGGCCAACGTTTCTAGACAAGCACGTGATTAAAACAATTATTAAAAGCATCAATCAATCAACACAAAAACACTGGAAGGATGTTTTATAGTTTTGAACATTACCAAACATCAATACTGGATCGGAGTATCGACACGAATGAAGGCTTTCAAGTGCTGTAACATCAATTAAAATAAACAGAATTCTTCTAATCCAAAATGCAGACCACAGATTAATCCATCATCATCCATGAAACTGTTAAAAGACTTGAATATATCAACTTACATAATAATAACATTTTCTTCAAGAAAATAAATTAAATACATATAAACATATATTTTGCAAATATTATTATTTACTAAAGTATCAAAGTGACTTTAAAAAAATGGTTTCAATTTTAAACAAACCTGACCGTTTTCGATTGACCATGAAAAAATCTTGGCTGAAATATTTTATCCATAAACCCGTATAAAACTGCAGATACAGTGGAATCTGTCTAAAGCGGACGCCATTGGTGCGAAAGAAAGTGTCCGCTTTAGATAGATGTCCGCTTTATAGAGAGTTTTCCTAAAATTGATTTTTATGGTCCAAATTTACCAAAAGCTGTACTTTTATCTCGTGTATGGTTCACTTCGTTCTCAGGCTACAAAAAAACAACAATAACGGAACAAAAACAGGCACTTTAGTCTTATACGAACTCATTGGGCCTGAGAAAGCCGTTGATTGGAGCGAAAAAAACATTAAAAAAATACTTGAAATTCTAAACAAAAAAGTTGAAAAATGTACAAATTGATGAAAGATATATTGTGTTACTTTGTGTCCGCTTTATGCCGAGATTTTTTAGGGGAAACCTTCATTTGGTGCAAGAAAAAAGTGTCCGCTTTAGTACTGTCCGCTTTATAACTGTCCGCTTTATAGAGATTTTTTTATGAGAATTTGACCGTAAATCATTCCGTTCCACGAGATTGCGTCCGCTTTAGACAGATTCCACTGTACTACATAAATACAACAATTTGTTGTTAACTAAATTTCCCTTTTCATTTCTCTTCACATTGAACATCCTGACAACTACAGTTTTGAACAATACGGGCTGTTACTATGCGTTCATACCATACCATTCCATTGGTGCAATTCAACGCAATGTTCTTTCTTGTGCGGGCTCCTGGCATACACATTTTACAATTCTGTAAGTTTCCAAGGTAATGCGGAACAAATATGGAACCACACTGTCCTACACAAGCATTATTTTCAATAAACTTCGGCTCACAATCGTTCTCAAGAATACCTTCCCAAAACGGACTCGTTGTACAATTACCATTTTTACCGATTTGCATTGAAAGTTGTTCCAATTTATCTGTTGGCAGTTCATGAGTTGTACCGCTGATTGTGATCAACAGGAAAATTATTGAAATCATCCTAAAAACAAACAAAAAATGTTATCATTCGAGCATATGAAATTGTGATGCAACTTCTGTGTCACGTGACACAGGATCTGTCACGCTGCAACTCCGTGATCCTTCTCCCTTTTCTGTGTTTTTTTACTTCGAATAAATTTGCATAGAAAACCAGCATAAAGCAAACGAATTTGACAAACCACATGGTATTGTTGACTTGTGATGTTTTAATATAGTTTCCAACTTTCTCCACAAGTCCTCCATTTATGACAGAATAATAAAGGTTTATGGTGAACTGTCAATCTCTTGCCTTTTGTTAGTTCTGTCAAGAGTGATATCCAGAGCAGGACATGCAGACAGGAGAATTGAAGTATCAGTAAGAGTTTGAAATACAAAAACTCTTCTTTTTCTTTTCAAAAACCAATAAACAAAAAACAAAAATAAAAACAAAATGCCAAGAAAGGTAAACAAGTTATAATATAAATAATTACATTTAAAATCGAGGTGATGTATTATTCTTGACAACTGTGGCATTAAAAGAAATATTCAACTCTTCAATCTTCTTCAGATCTTTACGAGATAGCCGAGCACTGTTCATACACTGATAATGTTTTGAACTGTACAAACAGCATTTTATAGGGCAAATAATTGGCTCACTTACAAAGGACTGGAATTTGAAAATCTAAAAAAGGAAGTAGACCAAAGGTATCCTCTTTCTAAGGTGACGGCGGCGTCACTTTTAATTTCAGAGTACACAGTGTTTTGAAAAATCAACAAACAGATCTTTAAAACAAATTACTTGACTAAATAACAAACGAAATATATTTCTGATTTTTGTCTCCACGAAATGTAAACATGCGAAATGGAAATCAAAGGTGAGCGACGAAATATTTTTTTTTAGAAATGAACGATCTTATCGTCCCTCTGTCGGTATGTTTACAAAACATTTTTTTTGTTGTTGTTGTTTTCGTTTTTTGTGTTGTGCTGTTGTGATGCAATTGACATATGGTTATATCGTGGACAATAAATACCGGTGTGCTTTTCCTACCAATGTCAGTGGATGGCGAAAATAAGCGAAACTTAATTAGTCTGGAAATAAACATAAAGTTTCGCATCCGCCACCATTTTTACATCCTGTTTAAGCAGTAACGTTGGCACAGTCGCTCTCTCATTAAGCAGTCGTGGAAAGTGTTATTTTTGGCAAAAAGAAGTGTTTTAAAATCAGTTTCTGATATTCATATTTTGAAATTGTTTGCCTTTCCATGACGTTATTTGCGTCTAGGTCACCAGAAGATCGTTTGATCTTATCACTAATCCTTTTAATTGGAATGCATATAGAAAAATCAATTGCTCGAATCAATGGAAACCTCTTGTTCAAGAAAAAAAAGTCCATTTGTTCGTGAGGAATTCAAATCCTGGAATTATTACTCTTGCTAGATTCACTTGATTTGCAACATTCATCAATATCTTTAACTATTCTACATAGAGGCTAATGTCTTGTTTTGACGCATACGTTATATGAACCTATTTTTAATTTTCTTTCAATTCAAAAAGTGAAAGCCTTAAATACCCCATGTTATTATTACCATGTTATTATTACGTAAGTCTATATTTATATGATACTTACCACTTCAATTTATATTGGCAACAATTTGTTGGTTTATTGACCTACATATCCGATGTTCATTAATGGCGCAGTCAAGAGTTTGCAAAGCGGTTGATGATTGTATAAAACTTTCCAATCAACAAAGAAAGAAGATTCAAAAGAATTTTTGAATGATTCTTAACGGAGAACATTTTTGGTATTGAGAACACAGAATGGCAGGTTGAAAAAACTAAGACTCAATCAGCTGAAACACGTTTTCTAGTGAATGACTTTGTTCCAATAGTTTCTTAATTTATGTAGTGAATTGAATTGAATTCTGAATCTAATGTGTTTCATGTGTTTTTTCAACTATACATTAAATAAACATTTTAATCTTCAATCTTCTCCATTTAGAGTCGTCGATCTTTTGAGGTATATTCTGATATAGTTTTATGAACTATCAGAGTTTTATCAATGTTTGCTGTTTACCAAAAAATTGTCATTTCCATCTTAGTCCAAAACGTTTCTAGTACTAACGGGTCTAGTACTAATTTTCTAGTTGTCATACTAGTTGTCATACAAAAACACGCTAATTCTGGAAATGAAATCTCGAATATTAAAAACATCATTTTTTCTTATCTGGTTCTATTTCGATACATGTAGATAAAGGTTAATTATTCTTGCCAATTTATAAAAGATGATCAACTCTATCTTACTGCAAGAAGGAATTTGCGACGTGCATTAGAGGGGCTTTTTTCTTTTAAACAGTTTTTTGATTCTCAATAACACTATCTCCCAAAAAAATCTACCAGAAAGTCCAGTTAATGAAAAGGTTTTAGAGATTTGACATTAGCTTACATATAACTGAAATCACTATATGTTGTTGTGCCCTAATTTGTAATACATCTTTGCCCCAATTTGTAATACCAGACCCAATTTGTAATAAACCTTTCTTAACTTTGGTGCTGATGACGTCATAGTACTTTTTCAAAAATGCCACTTGCTGCAGTAGAAAGGACTTGGAAGTTTGAAATAGACTGGGGACGAAGTTGCTCATCCAACTATCCATCTATTGTTCGGTACGGATGACGTCACGATGTCTTTTTTTAAAATGCTACTTTACACAGAAAAACATTTGAAATTCTGCAAACAGATAAAGAATCTTATCTGGACTCAAATGATATATTTTAAATTTAATTACGTTCATCACAAAACAATAAATTACAATACAAACATCCTAAAAATAAAGCGTGATGATCTCTCAACACATCATTTTCAGCAGTAAAAAGTCTATCCGTTATCTTCACATACATAAAACAGAAAATGTCTATAAAACTAAATATGTCTCCATCACCGTTCTACGTATGAATATATGAAACATCAACCTTTGTAAACATCAACCTTTTGAAACTTGTCAGTCTACCCACCCAGATTTACTCTTTCTAATTCGTGTCCAGATAATGTTCATAATCTGTCTGCCAAATTCAAACTCGCTCATCAGCCTCATTTTTGAAAAAGACTTCATGACGTCATCAGTACCAAATTTAGATCCTTTACCTACTTCATGAATTCTTTAGACCTAACTTCTGATGGAAATAGTCGTTTGGAATGTAACTTCATTATGACGTTAATACCAAATTTGTTCCTTTCTATGAAGGTTCTTCACCTCTATATACCAAGTTTTAAAACCTAATTTCTGTCGTCTCGAATGCAACCTATTTAACCAGCTTATTACAAATTAGGACAGGCTTTATTACCAATTGGGGCCGCTCCGTTATTACAGAAAGGTGTTATTAAAAAATTGGGGCAAAACACATATGTGAACCTCACATATTTTTCATTCTTCTTGGTAGATGATATTTATAACAATTTCTTTCCATTCAAAACAAATATAAAAAAATATTTTCACATTGCCAGGATCAGTGGTAATCAAATTTATATTGTCATGTTGGTGAATCTTCAATGATCTTGCCCCATGAAAACAAAAATTATGTGTTTTGGTAAAGTACTGACAGCTCTATTGATTTCACAAGAAATCTCTTATTGAATTATTCCTTTTGTTTTTTTTGATGATAACAAGGACGTCTTATTTCGACGACGTTTTATTTCGACGGGTCTTGAAAGGGACATCTTTATCTGGTCGAAAGACGTCCTTGTGTTCACTGGGTTGTTATTCGGGAAAGGTATATTGTGCAATTTTAAAAGTTGTATTCAAAGACCGCGAGGTTTTTCTTGCTCAAGCAATTCTTCATACCTTATTGTTTGCTCAAGTAACTCATGTAACTCTATTGTCAAACCTTCTTGTTTGCTCAAGCAACTCTTTAAACCTCCTTGTTTGCTCCTCTCCAAATCTTCTTGTAAAAATTAATTTTGAAAAAATAATACGAACGTTTTAACAAGAAGTGTGTACGAGACGTGTGTACTAGAAAGGCATGTTATTGTAAGGTTAGGGTGTTATGTGAGATATGTTATTTGTTATGACTTCTGAAGATTTCATTGGAAATCAAATGTTTTTTGGTATTTTTAAGGTGTAGCTAAAGATATGTTATAAACACATAAATAGATATTTTTCGGGATTAGGGGTGCATTACAATCTTCTATTCATTTTTTTTGTTTTTATTTTTTTATCCTAATGTTTTTGGTGAAAAGGATTTTCAAGAGCGATCCAGCACTTGCTTCGGTTATTCTTGCAGATTTGAAGCCATAATCGTCTTTTCCTGCTCATTTTGCATCTCAGCGATCCATTTTGCATGTAGAGGTTTAATGGCTGGAGAGATTGGGATCAGAAGGGAATTAGAAATTAGAACTTAAAAATGTCTTAAATAGTTTTGAATTCTACAATTAGGGAAATTGACCAGTTTAAAGATTTACCCTGTTTAAACATTAACCCGATTTTCTCGTCCAAGGAGTAGCCTGATATCTCTGTTACTTTTTATGTGTTGCGAGTTGCGTTCCGATTCTTAAGAAACGTTCGAACTTTTACTCAGTTGTTTTCATACTTATCAATTTCTGTCAAGCTTTCGATAATTACAAAGTTGATAAACTTTCCCCATTAAGCACTTTATTTTAAGTATTTTCTACTTCATCAGTATTTCAAATTTGCCACGTAGAATTGAGCTAATGTTCAGTCTGGTTACTGTCCGAGGATGGGAAGGGAATGGGATGGGAAGGGAATGGGATGGGAAGGGAATGGGATGGGAAGGGAATGGGATGGGAAGGGAATGGGATGGGAAGTGTCGTAGTGTCCGTTACACAGTGTCCGGATAGCGTAATAATATGTATATAATATATAATAATATGGATGATTGAGGTTGCACTTAGATCAGAGAACATGTTTGCGGGGGTGGTGATATTGGGTGTAAACTACTGGTGGACTGGGATCAAGTAAGCAGGTTTTTGCAATCCTCTTCTTCAAATTATATGTATCCCAGTGAATCTGTAAACACCGATTTTATAAAAATCACTAAGCCTGAAATAGCTTAAAAAACAACAACTCATGATGATATTGGATACAGGTAGTTGAATTTTTTGAATTCGTATTCACATGAGACTTTCAGTTAACAGGTCTTAAATAAAGGTGTAAATACGTGTTTTGGTTTTAAAGTTTTGCAGTGCTTCTACGTGAATGTTTTTTTTACCCTCAGAAAAAACTGATTTCATATTACACTTCTTCAAAAAATTGAATAAAAGGCGCATCTATTGTTACGCAAAGAAATGGAGTGCAATGTCATGAAAATTCATTTAAATTTTAAGTTACTTGCACATTTTATCCTTTCTACTTTAAATGAATCAACTCTCCTTCATAAATTTTTATCCTCTACTAGACCCGATGGCAAAGAATCATGAGATAAGATAAAAAATATTCCCTTAAAAACCTGATCTGACAGAATGAAAATTATCGTAACGGAATATCGATTTACGTCAAGCAAAAGTTAAAATTGCATCATTTGATCCAAGTACAATGTAAGAGCCAAATAAATGAGAACATAATCCAGTCGAGGGTTTCCATAGTTAAACATCCGATTACAAAAAACTCTCTTAATCTTAAAAAGTTAATTTTAACTGAAAATGAAATTTGCTTAAACGTTGGAATTCACTTTATGCTTGAATTACATGGCTTTCGCTCAAATTTCTCTGTCTCATTTCGCTAGACATAACAATAATAATATCGAATAAATAATTACAGTCAATTCCCATAATCCAGTTCTCTCTGTAATACATCATAAAACTACCACAATGCATAGCAAAAAATACATGAAAAATGTCTCAATTGAATAATAACAGAGATTCACAAAAAAGTTATTCTGCTGTCAAACAAATCCAAAGAGTGATTCATTGCATTGCATTGTGGTAATTGCATAAATTATTAAAGATATAACTCAAAAATGTCAACTTTTAATTACCCTTCTATCCCGCATATAAGCCCATGGGCCTATAAGTGAGTTTTAAGCGATTTTGGGATTTTCGATTTGAAAAATACTCTCGCTTATAAGCCCATGGGCCTATAATTTTTTTATGTTTAAAACGCAACTGAGACCCACCACTAGTTATGATAGGGAGAAAAAAAGATACTACTACGATTTAATCGATTTCAATTTCAACGTCCTCATCCTCTTCCTCTCTCTCGTCACCTGTTATGGAGGAAGAATTGACATGTTACCCCCAACCTTAAATTCTGGTGGAAAAATGCATGCTGTTGTATGCGGGAAAAGGCAAAATAAAAGAGGGAATGGCTTGGAGGTGCCATGTAAATACGTTTTAAAAGGGTCCGATGTTTATTTGAAGAAAGTGGTTAGGGTTAGGGTTTGAATCATTTTGGTGCTTAAGTGGCGCCTATTTGATATATAGCAAGAAAACAGAAATCTATGGCCTCAAAACTTTCAAAACCACTTAGCTATATTTTAAATTCAGAGGGAAGGAAAACAAGGAACAGTAAAAAAGAAAGATGACGTTTATAAAGGTGGGCAAAAAATGCAGAAAATAAATTGATGGTTACAAAGTTGTTGTCTTCGCTCGATTGTCAATAAAACTGTTGATAGGAAAGTTGATTGATCGCCACATTGAAGCTTTTAAACTTTTATGATTACGTAACCGCGCGTGTTTCAACGATGGAAGTAAAATCATTAAGGCAGTATTTGTTTTGGAGTTACTGTTAGGGTAACTGTTATTACTGTTATGTTTCTTAAGAGATGGATGCCAATGTTTTTAATAACACAACAGATTAATTTGAAGAGTTGGATTTAAAACATAATGTATACTACTCTTGTGATGACATTCAAATTCCAACATCCTTTAAACACTCGAATAAAAATAATGCATGTACGACATATGGGAGATATGTGGAAAAACCTGAACATTTAGAATTTTTCAAAGACTACATGAATTCTTGTTATGCTAGTATTTGGTTCACCACAGAGACAGAAAAGTCTAATAAAATGTCTTTTTTAGACATCGAAATTACACGTGAAAATAACGTGCTCACCACTAATGTCTACCGTGAACCTACATTTAGTGGTGTTTATACACATTTCGATAGTTTTGTTCCTCTGTCATTCAAATTTGGCATGATATCGACGATTATTTTCAGATGTTTTAATCTTTGCTCCAGTTTCAGCTTATTTATAAGGAGCTCAATAAAGTTAAAGATATTTTCAGAAAAAATGGATATCCCATTTCTTTTATTGATAATTGCATCAGAACATTTTTGAACAAGTTACACAATCCTAAACAAGTCGTTACCACTGTTGAAAAGAAAAGGCTTTTAATTGTTTTACCATATTTAGGCACTATTTCGCAACAAACTAAAAGAAGCCTTTACAAGGTTATTTCCAAAACATTGCCCTGTTGTAAACTCAATATCGTTTACAAATCTTCGTGCAGGTTGTCTAGTTTTTTTCATTTTAAGGATCGCCCATCCAAAGATCTCATTTCTGGCGTTGTCTACAAATTTTCGTATGGAAGTTGCAACACTTCTTATATTGGCCAAACTAAGCGCAATTTAAAAGTCAGAATGAGTGAGCATATGGGTATATCGCATTTAACAGGAAAACGTTCACATAGAACCACGGGTCATCTTACAGCTGTGCAAGAACATACTTTGTCTTGTGATCATTTTGTTGATTATGATAATTTTTCTGTTCTTGTACACGCTAAAAATTCCTTTATGTTAGAACTCAAAGAGTCTCTTTTTATTATACGAGACAACCCGATCCTTAATAAAACTATTCGCTCCACTCCATTATATCTTTATAATTAACGTGCACGAATAGATTTTTGATAATTTATGCATATAACCTTTTGTTTCTTATATGTGTTAATCTGGTAACTGCTTGTAACATAGCTAATTATGCTTCACGTGTGTGAATACGCCTTTTATATAAAATGTTAGTTTACGTTGTATAAAAAAAATTTGACTTGATAATGAACGCTGTGTCGTTCGAAACGTTGTCAAAAATACATGGATTAGTCTAAACTTGTGTCGCCTTTTTTTGTTTTACCATCTTTATCATTATGTTTTTACTGGCTTTTGTCTACCTAATATGTGTGTAATATGAAATTTTAGTCACTTGTGGATGACAATGAACAAAACACATAGATTCTTATGGTGTATTCATTTGCAGACTATACGAATTTTAAATCACACAAAACGAAGAAATAAAGAGACCTATTAAATCTAATATTTTAAAAGTATTGAATAAGTCATGTCAATTGTTGATTCACTCATCGTCGTCGCTTTCCGATTTACTGTAATGACCTTCCTCTTCATACTGGTTCTCACAATTAGTGCATATACACATTTCCGTGCAGGGAAGGCCATAACGTTCACAGGTACAACGTCCACTACCACACCCTTTCTTGCATTTGCAGGAACAAATATCTATTAGTAGAAAACGTGCGGAAATAATATCTTGATATATGCGGCTGCATATATATGCATATTATGCGACCAAAATGAACTGGTCTCGAATTTCGGAGATAATTACTTTGAGGTATTGATTTCAACATTTGTTTAAAAAATCGAGGAGTGATTTTCTCAAATCACCAGAAAATTAATGTGATACTAGTTAATCACCTGTGAATCAATTTGTTTATCAATCAGTCATTGTTTTTGTTTTCTTTTCCATCTCAGAAACGTTCGAAATTTAAGATCCGAAACTCCTTCAATATAATGTCTTCCCATCCAAAAAGTTTCATTTTTTGTTCTGGTTGATTTCAAAAGAACAACTTTGAATTTATTGGTGTAATTTCAACATGTGATTAAGGCAACAAATTCGACTTAGAAAATTCGAATGTCAGCAATTCATTTGAACGAGGGAAATAACTTTGCCATTACACATTATAACACATTAGTGTTATAAACGAGAAATCATGTCAGCTGTAAAGCGAACGTTGAAAAATACGACAATATAGTTCAAAAATGCGTAAGATAAAAAGATAGAAAAGGGAATGACGAACAAAGAAGCTTCTTAGCTTTTCGGAATTCCCCAATGAATGATTCATTGGGCGGAGGACTAGAATTTCAAAATTTTCTCTATCTTGAATTCTCTCTTAACAAAATTTTCTTTCCCTTGCGAGTTCGAGATAGAGAGAGTCCATTGTATAGCACAAACCTCCGAGACGGTATGTTCTATATGTGGGACCCCTTGAAAAGGTGGCCCAATGTTGCTATTATTATTATTTGATAATGTTTATACAGGTCAACATTATATCAATTACATAACTGTTTTTTATATAAGTCCTATAAAAATTAAAATTAAAAGAAACAAATATAAAATTGTAAAATAAAATACATTGCATATATAATGTTTCCCAGATGAAAATTGACAGGAAGGATGGAATAGATAGGTATACCTGAGACGCATTACAAAGTGTTATATAAACACATTAAAAACTATTTAATCAAAACAAAATAGTGTATAAACGCCTTTTGAAGAAAACTAAAGTTTTGGTTGCATTTTTAGGTTATTTTCATATTTTTCGAAGCGCAGAACAAGCAGAAAAAACAACAACAACAGCAACAAAAAAGAGTCCATTGAGTAAATTGCTAAAAGTGAAGAAGAGTGCTTCTAAGAAGATAGAGGAAGTTGCATTTATGTGTGCGATAACTCGAGAAGCTTTGCGCCACAGCCTCAACTTATGTTATTTGAAGAAAGCAGGGGTCTGTAGTTGTTATAAAAGTATGATACATTTGGTCAATGCATGGAGATGATAGAAGTGCGCTACAATACACTCCAGACAAGTGAAATGTTTATTCTCATTTTTTCCTACATTGTATTCTGCAACACGACCAACGTTTTAACCCAGCTATGCTATCAATGTATGTATCAATGTATGCTCCACATGAAGCGTTCTTACTGCTATATCATCGCATATTTTTACTTGCTAATGAAGTGCGTCTCAACTCAAATGCGTAGGATATTTAACTCAACTAGGTAATCCAACAAATTAATAAGAAAATTGCAAAACCTTTTCTTGTTTCCTTTTTGTTGCTGTTGTTGTTGTTTTTTCTGCCTTAACGCATCTTGTTCTGCACTTCGAAAAATACGAAAATAACCTTAAAATGCAACCAAAACTTTAGTTTTCTTCAAAAGGCGTTTAAACTTTGCTTATCACTTATGCGTCCGCATCCACCAGTTCTTTACTTTTTATACTTCTTTTTGTATAGATTTTTTTATCGTATTTTATACACGAAAGATAAAAAACAAAAGATTTAGTCGTGATATGTTCCTTTTATACCCATGTTTTCACTCAATTGCTTGCCTCAATACAAATCAAAAAAGTTTGCTATTATACTCGTAATAAACATAGTGAATAAAATATCATAATTATTTATGAATTTGTATTTCTGGTGCATTTAGGATTATTTTTCTAATTTCTCTCTTTTTATGACTGGTTCAAGCTCTTCAGATTTAGGAATTGTGGCCACAAATGAATTTCTAACAGAATTATCCAGCAGATTATTTTAATATAATGTTGACTTTGTATCTGTGAGAAATTCATCTCTGGTTTCTTTGGCATCTCCCAGCTTTGAACCATTTTCTTTAATTTTTTGGAAATATTGTTGAGTAAATATTGGCACTTGGCATTTCTGATGAAGTTATTAGACACCATATAGCTAGACAGCAGTGATAGTACTTCCCTAAAAGATAAAGTTTATAAAAATATCTAAGTGTCTCATGCCCAGTAGTTTTTCAGGTCTAGCAATGTACACTATTCAAATGTTTTTGTCCTTTAAAAGACTAATAAAAGAGTAAGCAAGTCAACTGCATGATAGTTAAGAAAACACATACATAGCGAATAAATAATTTATAATATAATATATATATAATATATAAATAAGTAATTTGGTTGTTTGCTTATTTGTGTTCATTCATTGCTCTTTTGCTTTTAAGAAATCAATCAAACAGAAAGTTAATAAAAATGAATATAAAGCCACAATCGACATTTGATTTCAATGAAGATAATGAAACTCTCTCGATTTCTATGGACGTTTATTGGATTTATTGAAACAATGGAAAAGTGTTTTACTGTTTTTCTCCAGAGAGTCTAAAGACAGTGGTGTTTTCTTTTTTGTTGGGATATTTAACAAAAATATTTGCTGTTTGTTTACAAAATACAGATGGTAAAACTCAACCGGTATGAGTTTAATGCCGGGATGAATATGAGTTTAATGCCGGGATGAATATGGCTTCTGTTTACATGATCTTAGTGATGGTTTATTTGAGATTTTACATGGGATATTTATTATGTGTCAATGAGATAAATAAATAAATAAATTGGATAAATTATTATTAGAATAATATTGCATGTAACAGTTGCTTAAAATTAGAATATATATATAAAGTAAATACGTACCTCATCTTTGAGGCAGTTTTTAATCGTATTTTGTTGTTTGGTAAAGACGACTGTTGCTTTTTGATGATCAACACGTGATATACAATTGAGTCTTCGTTTTTTAGTGAGATGTCTAGAGGTTAGGTTAGGTTCATAACGTCTTGAGGTGCAATCTTAGATACTGATCGTTTTTTTTTTAGCTTGCCCTCCCTTTTTGCTTTCCCTTCCAGTGATCCCTCACCCCCCTTTGCATTATTTTGTCAGCAAATCATCAGCCGAGTTCAAATGCCAAACATTATTTCTTTTGAAGTGACCATGAATCTTTTTCACAGCTCAGGGCAGTGGAATAACAGAAAAACTTTGGATGTAATGCAGGAGTGTGCAATTAAAAATTCCCTTTAAATGCGCTTTGGAGAAACTTCAGGTAAACGGAGAATTCGTGTATAACTCTCCCATTCAATATCACATATGCAGCATAATTGTTCTTGGGGACGTTTTACATGGTAACACTTAGCCATTATTTTTCAGCAAAAATTTCATTACTTTTTAATGAGGAAAAAAATGAACGCAACATGAAATTAGTAACAATACGAATTCAACGTGTTATTTAGTAAGTCAATTTTCTTCAGTGGAAAAGCTGCAGATGCTACCAAATCAATAACATCTTCTCAGTTACTTTTTCTGGTGAGCAAAAGTATACGGCGTTTAAATGTGTAATATGAAATGACAGCGCCACTTTTTAAATGTTTTTATATAAGGTACTGCCCTAATTCTACTCAATTTTAATACTTAATAATGCATGAAAGAAAACGATAACATTCAAGTAAAAACATTTAGTAAGGAGAATATTTCTTATTTTCCCCACACACTCGAGCAAGAATCACCATCGCCATATTTTTTTTAAACATATTTTTTATCCGGTTGCCGAAAATGATTACTTGTGACGTAACAAGTAGCAGCACTGACAAGAAAAGCCAGACGATTTTAGTGAACGTAAACATAAAAATACAGACCCGGATAAAATGAATTAATCTTAAAAAGTCCCCTTCAAAATTTTGTTCCTCTTTTAATTAAAAACACGTCAATCATCAACATCAAAATATATTTTTGTGCGGATAGTTTACTCAATAATATCAAAGCACGAACACTTGTACTCTTCTAAATTTGATTTAAGCGTATATATATACCCAAAGGAAAAATAATCCAAAGGAATTCTCATGTTATGATATCTCCCAACCGTTATGATGAACAATGAAATGCTCCCGTTTCGTGGTAAAAGCATACATCCCGTACTTCCGTTTCCTTCAGAAATCTCCCTCTTCGTATTGTTACTTTCTAAAAATGTAAACGTAGGTGATTTTTGCGAAATTCTCACCCTTCTTCGGTCTGGTTTGTTGTCCGTTATATGTTAGACATTCTGCATTATTTAGCCAGGACTATGCAAGGAGGGAGCCATCTATGGGAATTTCAATCATCTATCTATCAGTCTGTGTGTGTTGTATAGTCTTTACAACAATTTTATATTTTGTAATCTAAACACTAATAAATAAAAGGGGTATTCAACATGTCAGTTACATTGGGGGTATATGGCAGGTGGTGTTTCTGAACAATAGTGTTAGTCTAAATTCACAAATGATGAATTAAAAGGAGAAAAAAAAAATGTACTGCATTTCCTTATCACATGAAATTAATATGGTGTAATAATTAACACAATTCGAAAAAAGTTTGTGGAATTGTTGTCCCCTGTATTAGAAAGAGTTTGAGCATAAAAATTTTGCCATTCGCATTAATTATTTTTTGCGTGAGTTTGAGTGGGATTAAAAAAGATATACCATTAATTTTATGGAAATAAACCAATGGAAACATTCTCCGCAAATAAATTTACTCTGTGGTGAATTTGTTTTTTCTTTCCTTTTTTTGGAGTTTTGTGTTGTTAATTTTAGGGAGTTTATTTGGTATTTTTGATTCATCTCATTCAGCAAATTATTCAGTTAGGAATTATTCATCTAAGTTAAATCT
Organism: Turritopsis rubra; assembly: GCA_039566895.2. NCBI lineage: Eukaryota > Metazoa > Cnidaria > Hydrozoa > Anthoathecata > Oceaniidae > Turritopsis > Turritopsis rubra. Next base: position 16,764,460 of record CM077621.1, read on the forward strand.
ATCTTTATTTGCCATGGATTTCAAAACATATCTGAACAAATCAATGATTACTGAAAACTAATTGAGAAATTTTTAGCGGGGGCTTCTTTTAAATGTGCCGTGGGTGTTTGGAATTTTAGATTTTGATCCACGGCTTAATTACGTCATACTTTTTCCTCTAGAGTTGTTTGTCTTAAAATAAAAAATAGAATATTTCCATGCCAAACATATTGCCATAGGTTTTAATTAAAAACACCAGGGCGTTTAATAGAGGGTGGGGGCTAATAGTTTCTGATCTTAAAGTAGTTTGAACTCAGTTGGTTTCCTCCTCAAGGACTGATGCCAAATTTTTTAAAGCCTCTGGGCTTCTAGTTAAAATTCATTCGGCCTTTTTATTGCAAATAAATTGAAAGGAATTGTCAATTGTCCATAAACACCAGAGAATGTCCTTTTATGATAATCCTTTTGAAGAAACACAAAAATTTCATCTAGAAATTGCAAAAATAGTTGTAACCAAAATAATAATCCAATACTTGAAAAACTAACTTGATACATGTTTTAATATTTTGTAAAGGACACTTATGAGGGAGTGTTACTAAATATGAAAATACGGAAGAGTGGCCCCTACAACTCGACTGTCCTTTATAACGAGGCCATAAGCTTTTCAAAAATATATAGTTTTTTTCATTCCTCCTTCAGGTTAAGCAACGTTGTTTTTTGAGATTCTTAATTTTCGACATTTTTTACCTGATGAACACCTCAAAAAGACGAGAAAGAAGTGCTTACTCAGCCGGTACAAGATGTCTTAAAGACGCATGTAAAAGATACCATTATTTTATCCATCTTTTCCACGCATTTTCCACGCATTTAAAGGAATAAGTTTGTGACTTTGCAGAATTCACGACTTGGGTGGCGATATTAAATAATTCATTAAAATCATTGTCTGAATCCTTGTTCTGTAACAAAGGCTGTTTAGTATTATTTTAATAGTAAAAACGTTTTTGCGAAGAAACATTAAAAACTGTAGGTCTACAGTTTTGTCAAATCAAAAAAAAAATAAAAGAAAGAAGGAGAATTGACAATAGGTCAAAAACTTTGTTTTCGAAAGAACAAAACAAAAGGGAATGCGGTATGCGATTGATATGTGATAACTCATCATCAGGACATATCAAAACATAAGATTTCACAACGAAATCCATAACAAAACGAAATCCATAACAAAACGAAAGCCATAACAAAACGAAACCCATAACAAAACGAAACGCTTTAATATGAACTTTTGAACATGGTGTTCATTGATCTGAAGTATTGATCTGAAGAAACAAAATTTACCCTAAACAAAATAAATTGCATCCAAATTCAGTGCCGTGCCAGAACAGGGTGTGGCGGAACTGGGTGCCGTACTTCCTGCAAGTGTTTTTAGCAAAAGTTTTAAAATGCGTAAGTATATCAATAGATAGGCGAATACAAACGTTAGAATTTACTTTCAGCGGAAAAATGCAACAAAAATCTGGAAAATCGTAATTATATCGACTGGGAAAAAAACGATAGAAAGACCTGTTTGAAATTCATTCCTTTATGTTTGTTGGTGAACGTGACTTTTAGGTAATGTCAGACGTCATGTCAGACATCATGTCAGACGTCGTGTCAGACGTCATGTCAGACGTCGGGTTAGAAAGTAAGTTAAGCGTTCTACTTACATTGACGAAAAAGAAATCGAAAAAGGTAACATATACTAAAAAGTTTTTTTCCGGAAACCAGTTTTTTTTTCTGCCAATCTGAGAGAATTCTTTCCTAAACATAATAACTTATTATTTAGTTTGATTCTAACGGGAGAACGGGAGATAAGTACACACGATCATGTTTCTGAACTGCATTGACCCTGATTTTAGAAAGTTCTGTTCTGTAAAACTAAACATGACAGCCATACAATTTTGTAACGCATTGTTGTTTCTTGAATGAAATGTTGTGAAAGATTAGGCATTAGCATAGCATAGAATGGAATATTGCAGGTTCGATCGTGGGAAAGAAGGCGAAATTTTGAAATTCTTTTAAAGAGAGAAATAATATTGTTATTGCGGAAGACACTCTTTGGCACGAACAAGCGATGTGTAAGTAGATACTAGTCATCCGATACCGAAACTGCTTGTTGCTTCTCTGAAATGCAATCATTACTTCCGCTCTTCAGTTTTTTAAAGGAACAGCGAATAGAGCAGATAGGTAAACTATGTAGATATTGATTAGACGAACGTAAAACAATCTGAACGTCTGTAGCAATTTCATTTGCGATTTATCTATAGTAATGTTTTTCAGTGTAGTAATGTTTTTCAGTGTAGTAATGTTTTTCAGTATTTTTTTTCTCCTCATTATTTGTTCTCATTATTTATTCTCATTTTTGACTTTTCGAATTCTTTTTAATTCTTTTACAACTTTTTAACTATTTTTAAAATAGATGTATATTTTTTATATTTTAATTAAAAATTCTTATTTATGAATAAATGCCGGTATACTTAAAAATTTGGTATCATTTTATGAGAGAAAAAACATTCTGAAAATTACAGCAAAAGTGTCCTGGAACCAATTCATCTAAATTTAGTAGAACGGTTACCGTGTCAGTTTCATATTGAATCTAAAGGTTTGTTTACACAAGCTGTTGGTTTTGGAGTGATTCATTAAGCCAAATTCTAGACAAGCCTATCAACGTCCAATAACAAGCATTCCATAAATAGTAAATTGTCACAAAGAAATAGAAAGATGAGTCAATGAGAAGAGTTGAACTTAATATTAGCAACATCCTTCATGAGAACGGAAGGCTTGAAAATTAATAAAATCTAGCAGCATGTCTACAACACTTTCTATGGAGGTTTTGATAATATTTTGAGAACATTGTGACGCCATTTTGATGATGTCCTTTGGAGGTTCGACGCATTATTTCTCATGAAGATGATCGAGGCAGGTTGATTTTAAGAAACCTTGTGGTGTGCATTAGCCTTTAGAGAATTCGGTCATGTAAAAGGTGATAAAATAAAAATAAATAAATAAAAATATTATTATTATTATTATTATGGAAAATTTCTTTTCTTTCCCTTCTTTCCAGGTCTGGCTTTATGATTGTGTACGTTTCGTGAACAGATGCCAAGGTCCAGTTAGTTAACCCTAACCCTAACCCTAACAGGTCCAGTTCCATTAGAACCTAAAAAAGATAAATCTCTAAAGATTCGTGACGATTTTTTTCTCTTTTTGATAGCTCTTGACAACCACTTTCAGTCTAATTAAAAATATCACCATTTAAAATGCAGATTTTATCACTAGTACAAAGCAAACAAATAAGGCGGGTACATCATCAAGTTCTTCTTACAGCCACTAGACATATTATGTAGCTTGAGACGGCTGTGTTTAGCTTAAGATGAATGTTAAATGAAAGTGCTGATAAGATGGTGAACGTTCTTTGCACTAGTGGTAGAGTGCTCACCTTCAGCTGCCATAACATTTTCAATTCACTCAACCTAGCATTCAGCTTGAGAGAGGGATTGACGTCTAAGGGGGTTGTCTATATGAGCGATGAAGCATGCTTGCTATTTCTGTGGCTCAAATGGGGGCTCTAAATGCTCTAGAACCCTCATTGATAGCAGTTCTATCAGAACTGAAGAGGCTATCCTGGGTAAACATTTCTAAATAATAATAACTCTAATAATCTCAAGTTGCTTTTGATCATAAAAAACATAAAAGATCTAAAGGCGATTTTCTAAAATACAAAACAGTGCTTGCTATTTCTGTGGCTCAAATGGGGGCTCTAAATGCTCTAGAACCCTCATTGATAGCAGTTCTATCAGAACTGAAGAGGCTATCCTGGGTAAACATTTCTAAATAATAATAACTCTAATAATCTCAAGTTGCTTTTGATCATAAAAAACATAAAAGATCTAAAGGCGATTTTCTAAAATACAAAACAGTCTGATGCACCAGTGTCCGGACAAATCAAATCCCTGGCAGACAGTAGTCAATGTCCAGTCTGGCTATTGACCCGGTTGGAACCTGTTCTATTAATATTGTCTGAATGTTGATGAACGGCGGAATGACATGAACAAAAAAATGCAATTGTAATTGTTTTTTTCGAAACATTTTTGAATCTTAATTCACTAATAACCACAAACTTCAAATTATTCATATTTTTCCCATGTTCGTTAGAGCAAACACGCGCAGTATGAATAAATGAAATATTTGTGGCCATTATGTATCATTCTATTGTTCAAGGTACCACTAGAGAAATGATGAAATGACGAGAGAAATATTCCGATTTCTGTCTGTAGCAAACTTTTTTACAGTTGCACTTGCGTGAGCTTGTTACACATAAAAAATCATTCAGAATCCTAACAGGCGAACCGATTGAGTAGTTTAAAACCACAAGGGGCAATGATTCATTCAGTCGATGTCTTAGTTTCCTGTGAGCAGTTGTTGGGAAGTCTGCTTGTTATTTGATCCTTATATGCTTGCTATCTCGTAAGCTTGAAACATCCATTGGACGTAATAATGATAAATTCTTACAGAGATTAGGTTTGAAGTGTTAGTTTTATAATGACATATACGTATAAGTTTTGCGCATTTTTGCTCTTCTTTGGTTGAATTTAGGAGGAGCTAGTGGATAAACGATTTTTCAAGTCTTATTATGATTGATAATAATAAGATAACAGCCTTCACTGAGCATCACACCTTCACCCCATTGAAAGAGGTATTGGATCAACTTTGTTATTCTTAAAAGTCTTGTATTGTGATCTTTCTGTTTTTGTTTCCACATATTTGTCATAGTACGTAACCAAAATAATTTATGATGATCTCTCAGAAATCTTCAATTGCTGACGTAGAGGACTCTCGGCTATAAATTTGAAAAGCAACGGTTGTTTTACAATAAAGAGATTTCTCACGCTAATCTTGTAGAAGCTGAAGTGAGCTGGTGAGGTAAACGCTGCGCAAATGGAAGTCAAGACTAATTTTTTGTTATTCAGTTTGGCTGTTTCTGGGTTTTTTCATTTAATCAGTTGCCAAGATGATCAAATCTCAACTGACATTATGCATTATTTCAAAAAGTATACTGTGAAGGATACAGGCGATAAAGAACAACATTGGTACCTGTACAAAGGAAAAGTGTATAATACATCAACACTTTTAGATGAAGTGCAAGGAAATTGCAAGCTCTATAAAGCAAGATTGTTTGTCAAGAAAGGCAACTGCTATGGACTTCCAAAAGTGAACTTTTGTGGCGGAAAATGCCGTCAAGGAAAGTTCGAATTAGTAAAAGGTATCATTCAAGGGGAATGCAGTAAATGTGGTCCTGAAAGCGACATGGAACGAGATGTTCAACTGCAATGTGTTGGAACAGACGAACGCAAAACAATAAGAATTTCCATCATAAAATCATGCGTTTGCAAAACATTCAAATGTCAGTATCGTTACTATGATCCATGAAATTCGCAGATCAGTCCTGTCGCTGGCCGTTAGGAATATGAAATCATTTTTTTCTTTCTGTACAAACCACTTAATTGTTTTATCAATGGAAGACACCTCGCCCAAGCTCCAATGAAAGAAAACAAAAATATTTTCTTTTCTAATAACAATATTCATCCTTCTTGCGAATTGCACAACTTGATATTCAGCACAAAAGAACATCTGCTATCTAAACACTTATCTATGTTCGCCATTGTGTACACAAGCAAAAAAACTGTTTTGACGTGGAAGATATCAATCGATGTAAATTTTCCACTACGCTGAGATTATAAATTCAACAAATTATCAACATTGACGTTTATAAGTTGCCACGTGAAAATAAGCTATTTAAAGTTTTTTCCATCCACAAAAATACCTCGATATCAACATTGCTTTGCAAACGCGTCATAATCCTCGCAGAAACACAAATGGAGCAATATTATATCTGTTACTTCTCTGTTGTATTTATAAATCTATGTATGTCTTATCTCTGTAAATATATTTCATTAGCTACTATATTATTATTTATTATTTCAGGGGATTCTGTTCTGTCTTAAAATTGGTCGAAATAGAATAATACAAAATATACTGATTGACACCTTTTGAATGTGTTTCATAATTAAATCTCAGTGAGTTTGAAAAGTCATGCTAGGAATTACAAAGAAAATAAAACCATCCACTTTGAATTAAATGTTTTATAAGAATCACTAGGCTTAAGAAGTCCGAAAGTTGAGAACGTATATATAAGACGTATAGGACGTTTATATAAGACGTATAGGACGTTTATATTCTGTTCTTTTTGTCGGTTGAGTGTACTTAAGATTAACTGCGTGTAAACGCGTCTTTTTTGAAAGGTTTTGCAGTTTTTCTTCTAGCCTGAGAAAAACTTTATAATGATTTCATACCCCTTTATTAACTAAAATTGATGAACCATTGATGTAGGCTCATTAAAAAAACGCAATTCTTATAAAAACCGGTAGAAACGAAATGCTGTGGGGAATAAAAGATGGGAAGAAAAAATTAAAAAAAATTCGCCTTATATTTTGATTTTGAGAAGATCCTTTTGTGAGTTCCTAATATGCCAATTTGAATGAAATGAAAAAATATGAAAACCTTATGGTTGATGAAAAAGCAATACTGTATATGCAAGTAGAATCTGACACTGTTTCAATTTCCTTAAAATACATCTGAAATATTGATTCAGGCAGGCGAATATTTTAAACTGTTTCTAAAAAACACTGTCCTTACATTGAAGAGTCAATCTAAACCTTTGATGGTTAAAATAACATGTTTACTTCATGAATCATGCTAAATGTTTGTTAACTTCACTATTAACTTTCAAAAGATTTTTTAATGAAATCCTTGTACACAGGAAGCTGTTTCACATGTCGCTCTGTTATCTTTATTGACATCGTGTGAATATCTGACTATATCTCACAAGATGCTTTGCACAATACGTTTTAATAAAAATAAACTTGAACATCGTATCATACGAATGCCAACATCCTAAGTGTCTGAGAATACATCCATATTTAAGTAATAGCTATTAAATATGAAAGAGGAGTAACTTTAACTGTCCAGTAAAATATAACTGGAGATGATAGCTTTACCTCCACTTAATTGGTGAGTTGATTCATAGGGGGAAAAGAGTTCATGAGTTTTGTTTCATTTGATATGCCATCGTAATAGTCGTATCCACAAAAAATCCAGAAAAACAAAGGAAAATTATTTGGCGCACCTTTGGAAAAGAAATATAAAATCAATTTTCATGACAATAAATCCCAACAGAAACAAAACTGCAAAATGAAATAAAAAACACTCAAGTTTCAAGTATTCAATTTATAAGCACCACATGATCTTCAACTGTAATCCTCTTCAGAATATTTTATTTTAGTATTTCTTTATTTAATGTGAGTTAAAAACATAATAGTTACAAAATTGTACTAATCAAATTAACTTATATAATACAAATGAATTATGATACAAGTAATAGAATTAAATTAAAATCCACCTTTCCCGAATTTCTGTGTTAACACCATGTTTTGACCTAGTTACTACACCCAACCTCGTTTTAATTAAATTTATTGTTTCAATAATGTTTTAACTTTATTACTTAGTAATTATCTCTATCACTTAAACTCACATTAGGATGATTAAATACAATTTTGATATCTAAAACGAGGCTGGGTGTAGTAACTAGGTCAAAACACGGCGTTTAAACAAAAATTCGGAAAGGTATATAAAAGTTATAAAATGCTGTAAAAACATGTAATAAAATAATAGTATAAAATAGAAAATTAACGACATCCCTTAGTGAATTCCAGTGCTGACAGTATATCCGAACGGATTAATATTTGAAGTCATTTTCCAGGGCTTTAACATAACCGTTTAGACTGTTCCAAGCTAATCTAAACTAGCAAGTTTAAACCAATGCTATTTTTATACTGTGAAAGTTCCAGTAAGTAACCACCCCCAAATTGTAAGGAGTGGCTTTATATTTAAAACCATCATTCATAAAATCAGGATTTAAATGGTAAGGGTTTAAAAACTTCGATAACTAAGAATTTTTAACGGGGATAGACTTGGTAGTATTTATAATTTGCTATATAAAAAATATTTTTAAAATGAAGATGAATCAGGAATAGTATATAAAAAAGTAATGCTGCACAGTTTGCTGATGATTGTTGTAAATTGTATTGATGACGTTATGTAAAAATAAAATGAAACGAAGAATCATTTTTATTCAAAAAACTCCTCAGGATAAACAGTATAGCTGACAGCTAAAACTTCAGCATAGTTGCTCTGAAGCAGCCTACTTTTGACACGCAAGCCTTTATGTGTGGAACAAATCAGTTTGTGAGCCTCTTTGTTACAGAACATTCTTACGGACAGTAATTCAGACATGGTACAATATAGGTATTAAAAAGCAAGTCCAACTGCTTCAGGTTGAGAAACTTTCTTGAGAATCTTCAGACAAGTCTGTTGACAGATACCTTTGACGTGTGGATAAATAGAAAGACTTTCATCAAAACTCCTAAGTCTTATTTGATGGTGTTAATACTAAAAGGCCAATACTCAAGTCAGTGCTACTCATGCCTAAGATTATGATTTGGAACTTTCCCGGAGTAACCACGATACCATTACAATTAAGCCAGTCCTAGTGGGCACGTGATGTTATATTGACGTCTTTTTTACATCAATTGAACGTCACATCCGGATGTGATGTTAAATAAACATCAAATTGAGGTCACAGTAATGATGTCATTTTCCGTGACATAAACTTGACGTTTAAATGATGTCACGGTAATGATGTATACTGTCACCGTACAAGTGATGAAATCGCTGTTATACTTAATGATAACACATACAACCCCGCGCTAACCTGTGGTTTATTCTTAATGTTACTCGGGGCTTTTGTAAACTATTCTGGAACCTTTAGTATTGATCAGGATATTGAAATATGATGTAATAAAGGTGAGATTCTTGGATGGTACGTATATACATAATTTTTATAAGAACCATGTTTATAAAAAACTACACGCGTATACAATGATCATATTGAGATGCCCGTTTGAGATGCCCGTTTCTTCAACGCCTACTCATCAATTCGATCTCTAATTGGTTTGCTAAGAAAACGGGTTATAAAAACGGCGTAAAGTTCCGGGTTTGTTGATACCGATTCTCGAACGTGGGTGAAGAAGACAGAAACTTTACTTCAAAAAAGGTAAGTATTCTTAGTGTTTTAATACAGTTTTTAATAGTTTTGATAGTTTTTTTAGTTTTGTGTGTATACTTTGTAATGATGATGGGGATAGATGTTTGAGAGTGAAAGTGTAGCACAGCTTCTTCACCACCAGCTCCAATTTTTAAAACTTTATATTTTTATTCCAAATAGCTCAACAATTTTCTGTCTGCATTTTCTGCTGTTTTTAGGCTTCTGCATGGAACATCACGGAAGCTGGAGTCAGCTTGGTTGTATAGTGTGGTGTGTTTTTGTAAGCGAAAAGAAAGTTTTGTAATTCTTTTCTCCAGTTCTTTGGTTCAATATAGGCAGAACGAATTGCTTTCATGAGTGGTTTCATGAACGATTAGGCCTGTGAATTTGCCTGCGGCCATAATGGTGTGATTTTTTTTGTGTTTTATTCCTGTCTTTCGGAAGAATTGTCTAAGCTTGTATGAGTGGAAGGGTGGTCCATTGTCTGAGATGATGATTGGCTCGACGATTGGAAATTTCGAAAGCTGATCAACCAAAACGATAAGGTACATTTACTACTTCCCAAACTTTGCCAGGAGTTGGTGTGATGGCGAGTTTTGCTGGTGCGATTGGTCTTGATTGGACCTGGCATGCTGTACAATGTTTTATGAAATTCTCTAGTTTGTCGTCCATGTTCGGGAAGTATACTTTTGACCGAAGCAAACTTTTGATTTTCGTAATCCCCAAATGTCCTATGTGCGCCAGCTGTATCACGATGTTCTCGAGAGTTTCGGGAACTACTATCTGGTTCGATTTCAGGATGAGGTTTGGCGATTCGGTTACGGTAAGTTGGTCCTTGACATTGAGGTATGATAAGAGTTCGGTAAATGTTCCTTTAATGTCTGCGTGTTGGTTTGGCTTGTCGAGCCTGTACCATGTGTTTGTTCTTATCATGTCAACTACGAGTTGCAGGACTGGATCTTTCTGAGTTTCTTGATGTAATCGGAAATGTTATCTTCTCCTCGCACGTGTCGAAGATCGAAATTGTATCCTTGTAAACGTAAAGCCGTTCTATGCGAAGTAGTACGACGGATTTGTGGTTGTTGAGTAAGTTGACGATTGCCTTGTGGTAGTAGCTTGAATCGACGGCCATATAGGTAAAGTTTATTATGTTCACATACGTAAACAATGGCTCTTTCTCCATTTGTGAATATCGTTGCTCTGTTTCTCCATTTGTGAATATCGTTGCTTTGTTTCTCCATTTGTGAATATCGTTGCTCTGTTGGCGAAAATGAACGTGAGGAGTATGAAAGGAGCTTATGATCTTCCTTGTTTGGAGTGTTCTGTACGAGAATAGCTCATATACCGAAAGGACTGGCATCGGTGTAGACGGAAATTTCCTTCTCAGGATCGAAGTACCCTAGGCTTGAGTGTGAGGTTAGAGCGGTTCTTAGCTTGTCGAATGCGGATTGGCAAGCTTCTGTTCACGTCCATTTCGTGTCTTTGTGTAGCAGTTGACGTAGTGGGTATGTAATGGTACTATATTTCGGTATGAAGCGTTTGAAATAGTTCATTAGTCCGAGGAAACTTTGGAGAGCTTTGACGTCTTCTGGAGGTTGTGTGTTTTTGATCTCGTTCAGCTTTTCAGGATCGGGGTGCATACCTTGTTCTGAAAATACGAAGCCAAAGTATTTCATCTTGCGTTGACTGAAGAGGCATTTCTGTAGATTGAGTGTTAGCCCCTTGTCTTCGAAACGTTGAAGTACACTTCGTAGAGTAGCATCGTGTTCGTCTTGGTCTTTTCCGTGTACCAGGATATCGTCAGCAATGTTTATAGTTCCTTCTATGTCTTTTATGGTTTCTCGAATGGCATGTTGTAACTCCTCCTGTGCAGAATGGACTCCGAAGTTAAGGCGTTTGAATCGTTTCAATCCAGTTACGGTCTGGAAGGTTGTAATAGATAGTGATTCTGGAGCGAGTTCGAGCTGATGAGGCACCTTTGAGGTCTAACTTGGTAAAGAGTTTTGCATTCTGGAGTTTGTATCTCACATCGTCCAGTGTCGGTGTCGGGTATCTCGTTCTTTCGATAGCTGTATTGGGTCCTCTCATGTCAATGCAAAGTCTTATTTGCCCTGGTTGGTTCGGTTTCGGTGCGATCACCATCGGGCAGATCCACGGAGTAGGTTCATTTGTAACGGTTTCGATAATTCCAGCAGTCTCTAATTTTTCAAGTTCCTCTTTCACTTTCTGACGTATAGCAAATGGAAGGCGTCTTTCTCGTTGGGTAATTGGCGTCACGTCCTTGTTTATCTTTAAATCCACCTGGTAGTCACGTAGCTTCCCGATTTTACCATTGAAAACTGTTTTTGCGTATCGTTGGATGGTTTTCTTTAGATGTTCAGGAATGTTCCTTGAGTTTAAAATCTCCTTCGCAGAGTTTCTTCTTCTTCAATGGTATTTATGTTTATTAAATCCAAAGTGGCAGCTGTTTGCCGGATAAAAGGTTTTTGTGGTGCGTATGAATCACGGGGAATTTCGTGTACACAAATTTATTTTCGCTTTCGATCAATAAGTAGGTTTCTCCTTTTATCTTGAGGTCAGGAGCGTCGTTACCATAGGTTATCACTTTAGTTTTCGTTTTCTTGAGTTCTAAAGGTTTTGTTGAATGTTTGAGTTTCTGAAATGTCTTTTCATTCAGAACGTTAATAGAAGCACCTGTATCGATGAGAACGTCAGTGGGTGTTTTCTCGATTAGAACACGTGTCTCGAAATCTTGTTTTTTCACTGTCCCTTGAGTCTTTTCGTTTTTGATTGTAAAAAGATGCGTGTAGTAATCCTGTGTAGAGTCGCCTTGGTCCTCCTTTATGGTATTTAACGGTTTGGTGTAGTCTCCTTCCCGTCGGTTTCTTCCCCTTTTTGCTTGGTTTCTTTGGTTCGGTTTCGATCGGCATACTCTGGAGAAGTGGTTGTTTTTTCCACAATTGTGGCATGTTTTTCCGAGGGCGCTGCATTTCTGTTGTTTGTAAGGAAATTCTCCTCCGCAACGGTAACACGTTTTCTGGCAGCTGTATCCGTCCTGTAATGATTTGGGTTTACGATGAGGGGTTTTTGTGTTTCTAGAAAAGTTCTGCTTTTTGAGGACATTGACTTGGCCTTGTGTTTGTGTTTCGCTCTGTTTTTCGATCTCCTCGGTCTGAATTTTCATTGATTCGAATGTTTTTGCCGTAGAAAGTAGTTGCTGAAGAGTTTTCTCAGGGTTCTGGAAACTGTATTTTCGTAGTTTTGTATTGTTGGTGGAAAGTTCAATTTGTTGTTTGATCTCCTTATCTTTGTCTCCAAAATCGCATTTTAGCGCTTGCTCATGTAATCGTACGTAGTATTGTTGTTAAATGTTTCTCCCGAATCCCTAGAGACAATTAGACATTTCTCGCAGTCCACAATCCCTATGGGAAATAGCAGTAATTAGACGAAGCAGATTCGTGCTAATATAATGACATTCCAGATTCCCGTTGGGAAAATTTTCTCCACTCACTTCACTTGTAGCATGGTGAGTGGAGAGCTCACATCATAATTTGTGATTGTATGAATATGAAATTTGAATATAGTACACATAACAAACGCAGTTTTCTCTCCTTTGCGCTATAAGTCGATAACATTATCACAAATTTTGTGAATACAACTGATGCTGAAGTTTTTCATCACAACTGATGGTATGGATGTTGTAACGACGTGCTGAAATCTAGAACTTAGGACCTGTTAGGAATACAGTTAAGGCTCTAGACACATCATCTCATTCTTCGACTCAAGGAAGCTGTGCTGTTTCTTAAGAATTCGACTTGTTTTAGAATAACATCCTGATTTGTCTACATACAATTGCTGATTGTATCGACTTTGCTGAAATTCTAGAGCTTAAAGTTAAAGCTCTAGACACATCACCTTATTCATGGTTTTGAAAACTTCCTGATTTGTCTACATCAAACTGCTGATTGTATCGACTCTGCTGAAATTCTAGAGTAAGGCTCAAGACACATCATCTCATCCTTCGTATCAACCAAGCTGTGCTGTTTCGTAAGAATTCAATTTGTTTTTGAATAACTTCCTGATTTGTCTACATCAAATTGCTGATTGTATCGACCTGCTGAAATCTAGAGCTTAGGACCTGTTGGGAATACAGTTAAGGCTCCAGATACACCATTTGCTTCGACAGAAGATGACAGAACCAACTAGAGATGTATTTTAAGATCGGGCAGAGCCAACCTCGTCGCCAGTTTTGTATACTTGTTTCTTTTCTCATCCAATACTTACACTCTATCAAATGTGCACAAGGTGCTGCAATATAGGGCAACTCTCCGCCATAGAGGCTATATATTACAATATACATACTGCCTTCAGCGGCAGATCTAGAGAGTAGTCGTAATTTGTGGAGGTGCACATTAACATAATTTCTGTTTTCAGTCTGTATCACCAATAATGAACTTTGCACTCTTTTCTTTTCTACTTTAATAGCTAACATTCTCCTCCACAAATTTCGACTACCCTCTAGATCCGCCACTGGCCTTTATGTTATGGATTAAATCCAGGTATGCATGCGTATAATAGCAGTACTACTATTATACTATATATAATTGATTCATGCATCAAATCTTAGGAATTTGCATACTTTTAAACTAAATGTGAATTAATTTTTTGTGGGATGATATTGTGCAGGCCTGAAGATTATTTTTTCCATGTTGGACAAGATGCCACCGGTAGAACTGTAAACCCGGTCCAGACATTAACACCATCACAGTGTTTTCTCTGCAAAACGAACAGTAAAACGAACAGTAAAGTGGGGGGGACCATTTAACCTGTGAACCCCCACACCCGAAGTGAGTTTCACTTCGCCCGAAGTCATGTAAACACTATTAAGAATTGCATAATGCATCGAAGTTTTTCATTTCAAACCGGTTTGAGTTCTCTTCTGGTCTCGTGTAAAAGGGCTCTAATATTCAGGTTGATTTGAAATTAGGAAAACCCATGCCAAGCTGTTTGTGCATTTTATCATTCTATAAAAAAATTAAAAAAAATAAAGTCAGCTGACATGCATATAAAAAATGACAATAGACACATTATATACAAAATGTTTTCAAATTAGTAAAAAAATGCCCAAGAAACAATAGAAAGGGATGCTAAAGCGAGTATGGTGATGATGATAAAACATTATGTAAATAATTTTAGATTTACTTCAAAATGTAAATAGCAATACTAATATTACTGAAAACATTCCCGAGACCGGAATACCCGAGTTACGAAATCGAGTTATTAAGTCGAGTTATGTATTATGACGTCATAATTCGAGTTATTAACTTGAAATATTTAATCTTCGATATCACTTCAAGTTACTAACTCGAAAATATATTTCTCGTAAAGTTTTTTTTGAGTGACAAATTTCCTTTTGAGATTTAAGTTCACAAACAAACAATTTAAAAGTCTTTTTTCCAAATTTTAAATAAAAACCCGTCTCCACACAATCAAATTTCTAAAAACCGAAAGTAGTCTCGTGACTAGTAGATTTGCAGTTTCTCAGTTTTACTTTTTCTTTTTACTTTTATCCTGGCTCATATTTTCCACGATTTAAAACTTTCCTTCTGTAAATGCTTTTATTTTTTTAGAAAGTGTTGTGAAAGGTTGGTTTCTATATTTTTTCGTTACATGAAGATATTTAAACAGCGTTTTTGGATTAGCAAATAATAACCATTTCAGCAAACAGACTTGAAATACATAACGAGCAGGACTGATCTGGTTTTTATTATCCATTTTATAAGATCTTCTAATGATATTGCTACACCAGAAGTGCAGTAGCAACCATCACGTAAAAGAATGTTTGAGAGAGCTTTACAATCGTGACGTAAAAATGAAATGAAACGTGACAACTGCATTAAATTTCAAGCAATTGCACAAGCTCGATCCAGACTTTTTGTTTTATTTTCACATTTAGAATAGGAAAAGAAGACCTGGGAACGAGGTTGAATGTAGTGTTCTAGAAAATGTTCCTGTGATGATCATTTGTGAAAGGCATTTTCTCACCCACAGTTAACAGCTGCCTTTTTTTGCCACCTGGTAAACATTTGCCAGCGCAGGATCTTGAGGGAATTGGAAAGATGATTTCCTTTACTGTTTCTGCTTGCGTTTTTATACGGAGAGGAACCGCACAAAATTAATGAAGTTAATAAAAATCCAATACCTCACTAATTATTTTGAAATAATTAAATGTCACTTTTTATTCAATATTCAGCTGCTATGACTTCTGAATTCCCCTTTCGCACAATATTAGTTTTGTTAGCCTCAAGGGGATTGTGTTACACAATAAATAAATCGGAACTTGTATGTCGGCGGTATTACCCGTGAGTTCCGTTCGGATCACGTGGATGATAACGTCGAGACTCGGCCCAGACCTCCACGTGCATTATATAACGCTTGTGTAAGACTTCTGATTTTTTATGAAAAATGAAAAATTGGACAAACCTCAACCTTACTATAGTCGACTCTCTTAGTTCATTTGAGCCTGGACAAGGGGAGTGACATTTACAGCTATTGATTATCCTCTAAATGGTTCCAGCCATTGAGGTGGCAACCCCCTAAAAACTTTAAAATGGCAACAAATGCATTTTTTTTATTTCATTGGTACCACGTAACAAATTATGACCACACTTGATGAAAAAAAATTGTTTTGGCATCTCATGAATAATTAATGTCTCCAAACTATGCCTTTCTTTCCAAAAAGTCGCTCTCGCGCTGGGAATTTTCTGGAAGAGAGGTGTTGTTTGAAGGGCGTTGTGTCGCACTTCAATGAAGGATAAGAGACCGGAGCGTGCAATGAGCGACGAAAATCAAACATTTCTTCCGCAAAAAATCTAAAAGCACCTAATTCGTGAAAATAAATTACCATGCAATATTTGAAATGACGTCATTTGCCAAAATAATTTCTTACGAAATCTTAGAAGTTCTCTCATTTTCTCATTCTCAAGCGGGATTTCCCCTTCAAAAATTATTACGCGTATCTGCACGTACCGTATCATTGAGCGTATCACTTAAATACGTAACCAAACTACTAAAATGTTTCAACTTCTGCAGTTTTGCATGAATATTCTGTAAAAAAATATGAACACATTCATTCACTAATCAAGGTAATTGGTAATTGATTAGGGCTTTCATATTTTATGATTAAGAGGAATGTCAGCTAATAAACGCGTATCGAATAATTCAAATTCAAGTCAACATCAAGTACAAGCACAAGTTCAACTTTAACTCGACCACAGAGTTAAGATTCATTTGGACCATATGTAGTTGCTATAACATCGAGCAGCAGTATTGTATCTCAACCACCAAGATTCCCAATAAATATTTCCTCAAACTTTTCTAGTAATCTGACAGCTGAAATACAAACTTCATCTCCTTCAATAAACACTAACATATCACAACAGTGAGTGCTAATGTTGGACCACGTGGCCCACGAATTTGTGTTGAAAATGAGGTGAGTTTTAATCCAGAGTATGTTCAGGAATGCCTTCTTGCGAGATTAAGCGGATCTGACTTGGGGGATAACAATAAAGTTTCCTTGGTTGATGGTGAAATTGAAAGATATTTCAAAGAATAATTCATGGTAATAATGTGGAATCAAGTTATGATCATATGAACATACAGCATGAGATAAGTACTGATTGGCAAGAAGCTTTAAATCTTGATAAATCAAGCTATGAATTACGATCGGATGTGACTACAAAACTGTTATAATGTAGAGAGCTAGAGAGTTTTTTTCGGAATGATTTTTCTATGTCAATGGAAAAAGTGCAAGTAATATTTCCTGGAGAATGTGCTGCAGATGGCGGTGGGCCATTCAGAGGGTTTTTAAGGCTCTTATTAGATATTTCCCTGATTGTTTGCTGCTTACAAGTAACAATGGTAAAGATGCATTATGTACTGCAATGGGCTTCCGTAAAAACCACCTATTTACAAGCAAGGTTTTAATAACGAATTCCATTTTTCATTCATTCATTAGCTATAATAATACTTAACTATTAAGTTAAACATTTCCCAAACAATATATGGAAAACGTTTGTATTGTTATTATTAGTTCGGCTGTCGTTAAGATAGTCCCTTATGTCTCTCTCAAAATACAGTCCTTTTACCGATCACACAATATGTAATTATGTTGATTCTGTGTAAAACAACACATAAAGTGGTAGATATGGCAGATAATCACAAGATCGTTTTTAGTTTATCATTTTAAACCAAATAAAAAAATGATCGTGTATTTTGACCTTTAACCCAATTTCCGTTAAACAGGTATTCTGTGCGGATGTGGAAAAGCGACGGCAAATAACATAATTATACGCATTGGTTATTTTTAAACTTTTTAAATTGCTCCCCACCAAAGATTTCCTTGCAAAACAATTTGTCCCTACAAATAAATAAATAATAAATAAAACAAAAACACATGCGCACAGGTAACAGTGCTGAATGGACTTACGAAAAATCAATGTTGTTGTTGCTGTCTAGCCATATGTCCATACTCTAGCCAAGAAAATTATCTAAGTAATTTCTTATCATAACTAATGTTATCATAGAAATTAAAAGTGATTGGTTAATTTCCTATGAAAGGAATTTTGATGCGAGTTGTGGAAATGTTATCAGTGAGTTAGTTAGGTAGTGTCAGATGAATCAGTATTAAAAAGTCTTTACGTCAAATACAATATTTTGCATCTTCAAGCATCTTCAAGCTCTTAAATCAATATTCTCCTCGACATATGACAATTTGAAAACATGACAACTATTACTATGAGGATAATTTTGATCCTAATATATGTCCTACAGTACTGAAACTCAGCGCATCAGTCATTCATAAAATTGAAAAGATTTTCCTTCAGAATGTTAAGGATAAATATATGGTTTTGAACATGCTTTTTAAAACGCCCTAATATCATTGAAAACATTTCTTTCGTGCTTGAAACCAAATCGAAAGATAAATGATTTTGCTATATTTTTTCGAAATCAGAATAAAAAAAATTCCTTTCCAAAAAAATGTTCTGATTTTTCAAAAAAACCCGGATTTTTCCCGTTTTTAGTTTCTGTCCCCAAATATCTTAAAAGCTCCCTGTTTTGTTTTTTAATTTCCTTTTTCCTCAGTTATAGCATACAGTAATATATTTTTGTCATCAAAGGAAATAGAATATTTCGTACGAAACGTTAAATACAGGCTTTGACATAAAAGTTGAAATAATAGTTTTTGTTGCAAAGGGTGGTCTTTTTGTTGCAAAGGGTGGTCTTATTTCATAATTTTGTGTGGATAAAAGTTAGCATCTATCATGGAAACTGATTGACTAGTTGATGACCAATTGTTCTCCATTAATTGAGTATTGTTTGAAATTACTTGCGCTTACTTTCAAATTGACAAAGACAATACTCACAGCTAACGTCGGCTACGTTCTTATTTTTTTTCTATTCCGTAATAAACTAAAATTACATCAATGTGGAAATTATCGTTAATTATCGTTAATTATCGTTAATTAAAGTTTTAAAATAGCTAGTAAAACCGGTTGGAGCGGATTCAATAGCTCTCGGGTTTTTTGTATTGCTTGAACTACAAGGAAATTCTTTTGCCATGAATGTTTTACGAAAATGTTGATAACTGATCTTTACATCATGATCGTTTCTTGATTTGTCTCGATTTGTGATGTATAAACTTTGTGTCAGTCATCTTGCATAATTTGTGTTGAAATATTATTGAACTTTTGTTGAAATTTTCTGCTTGAAACATTTTGTGCGAGAAAATGATTTTTATTATTTTTTATTCATTGGTTCTTGTAATGTTTGGTAACAACGAAATGATGGTGGTTGTAAATTTCGTGACCACCATGACAGCAGTAACGTTCTTGGATATGGCTAATCAATTATCATAACTTCCAGCACATTGCTCTCCTAGTTCATGGACTCTGCACATATGAGATTAATGATGCTAATGAATTGGTCAAAACAAGAAGTACTTTTTGTCGAGCAGCCAGAATTGTGAAATTGAAAACATTGCGTTTTAAATAAAATATTTTATTAATATAGAAAACATGTGACTTTATGGTGCATGTGGGACTTCCTGGAGAACTTAATGAGATGTCATCTGATCGAACTGGGAAACATAAATAAAAAACTTTCAAATCCTTTTAAAAAATAATCCTTTCTATTCGTGATTAACTGTTAAAGAGGTTCACAAACATTTCCTCTATCATCAGTTCAGTTCAGTTAACAACCGCCTCGCAATATTTCACTGGAAATAACACGACCAAATATGGAAATAACACGACCAAATATGGAAATAACACGACCAAATATGGAAATAACACGACCAAATATGAGTTTTTGAAGCATGAGGTTTTTCACATCTTGTAAATACGATAAAATCGATAAAAATCGATAAAAAATCATTACTCTTCAAGTAAATCAAGTAAATTGTCGACTAAAAAACCACTATTCATAATATATACTAACAAAAGATGAGAAGAACTAACGATCTTGCTCTTTTTGGAAATAATAAACACTTGTCTTGAAATAAAGTTAGTTCTGGTAGGAATGCTGGGTATGCTTGATTTCACATGGCATTAAACAGTCTCAATGGCGTCGAGATTTTTTCAAGTTTTCGGTTTTAGCGTATCAAAATTATTCCAAAGCATTTCATACGTCTTTCAAATGCGATTTCTTCAATAAGGACAGCAATCATACATGATGCTTCTCGAGAAAATTTTAAGAGTCACTGATGATTTTCCATCGCTGGTCGCTACTTGTCACATGCTACTTCTTGACAAATACATTTCTGAATGATTTGTACTGTGCGCGTGTATGTATATCTCTCCTTTGTGGTGCTATTTTGACAGTTTAAACGAATCTGTTTGGGCTTGAACTGTACTGGTACACAAGCTTTACAGTTTTTAAAATTCCCATACACCTGTGGAATGTACACTGAATTACATTGTCCAAAACAGTATTTGTTGCGGTAAAATTTTGGTTCGCAGCCTTCCTTCAGAAATGGCTTCATAAAAGCAATATGTCCACATTGTTCATCCTGCCAAGTTCTACTTGACATGATATCCTGATCGGGTGCCTTTGTCTTTAATTTGTCAAGATCGGTTTCATTCTTGCAACTCACAGAACAAATTATCATCAGCAAGAGGACGCTTTTAGTAGACATGCTACGAAAAAAGAGTGTTAATTAAAGAAAATTATTGTTATTCATGAAAATGTTACTTTTCATTTCGGCATGCGAGTATTCTGCTTTTGTATTCATGCCGACAATGAAATTTAGTTAACCGGACATAAAATCATAAAATTTACATCTACATAGAAGAGTACAACGCGCAAGTGACGTAATCAAGATTATGCCATTACACTTCATAGCATTTTTTATGGCATAGAATCCAGTCTAACTGATGGAAGCACCGTGGAGGAAATACTTGCAATTCCATGTACTAGACTGGCGGAAAATTATTTCTGAAAATGACGCTATAATTCGATTTGTAAATGACACGATAATTCACTCCACTTAATACATTTCAAAAAGAATTAGTCACTTGAAAACTCATCCCGAAATACAAATAGTCAATCTGATACCAGCCTCTTAACTTCATCTTGAATGGTACAGGATGGTAGAAGGTATGTAAAACAATATAATACATGAAGTTTGAAATGGCTTCCCTCTTCAAGTGACTTCCACTATAAGCTGATTTTCAGATCTGTGTCCGTATTTGAAGTCGAGAAAACACTAAAAGGGGATACATACACCCTATTCAAGCATTTTTTATGTTTCTTATAGCTTTTGTTGTTATCGCATCTCTCGCCTCCAATCAACCATAAGATCTCTCGCCTCCAATCAACAATAAGATCGCTTGATTCGTGTCGTTTTCCCCTTAAGGTATTGATGAAAAGTTGTTAAACATGTGAATATTCCACACACGTTTCTTTTGATTATACCCATAAAAAATTCTATCTTTAAATCTCACAGTATAACAACAACAACAACAGCAACAACAACAACAACAACAACAGCAGTTTCAAACACACATATTTCATTATAAATATAAAAATATGAAGAGCATATATCAAAAAAAACTTTGAAACAAAATTTCAGAAAATTACTCCGTATTATATCGTTCGATCTTTTGAAAACTTCACATGTCATGTATATGTAATTCTTTTTATGTTATCCACTAATAACCACAATTATCTCTTCGTTGTTTACATCATTTCGTGAAACTGGATTCAAAAGACAAATATTTGGCAACAAATCCGTTAGTCGTCTTCAAATTAAAATCATGATGCTGTTTAGCAATTTAACTCAAGCAAATTATGTCGAAGTGAGGCTAATTGAAATTTTTTTTGAGGTAAAACTAAAAATGCATCTGCTTAATCTTATCAATTAATATGTTATAATTACAACACAATACGTTTTATCATCGAGTTATATCTTAACATGCACAAAAATCATTAGCGAGTCCGCGTTAAGCCTTTTGCAAAAGCAATCCCTTGACAATTCCCAAAACTTGATAGAACGCGGATAGCAATGAATTGTATATACAGAGGATAAAAACAATCATGCATGGTGAACCATAGTGGACGTTTTGAAAACACCGATGATAAGAACGAACATTCTATTATACATTGATGTACAACATAGAATATCCTTATCTGATGGTTTCTTGATAAGATTCGAACTCCTATTTTGTTATTTTGTTTTTTTTATTAAAGGTTTCGATGGTTAAAATTTGCACCAACTTACGTCCCTAGATAACTTGTGTGCCTAGATAACGAACGTGACAATTATGGTACCAACTTATGTGCCTAGATAACGAACGTGACAATTATGTTGTTTTTTTCGAAAAACTGAATATTGAATATTAACTACCTAATATCGAAGACACGGTTGCATGCATTACCAAGACGACCCATGTGCAAAAAGATTTCTGCTTTCTGCTGATCAAATGGAGAAAAAAGCGTACCCAGAATAACTAAGGATTTATTATTGCATCAATAACTGAAAATCAAATTGAATAATAAGTTTAGAACTATTCGATGAACCATTAAAACATGATGTTAAATGGCCTCTTAAACATCAAAGGCAAAATATGAAGAATAACATTAGATAAATTCCTTTCTGTTATGACAAAAGCTCTTTTTCAATAAATTGTTCCCATCTTCAGTACCTTATGTTAAGCTAATCATTTTCAGTCATTGACAACAAGTGATATTTATATAGATTGTGAAAACCTCCAGAACATTGTTCCTATCAGATTGTTAACGAAATATTGTTAACTTAATAATACTCTTATGTATCGAGAAAGGAAAATAAAAATAAAAATCTTTCATCGTAATCATCAAAACAAACTTTGTGACCGTTTCACGATTTTTTAAATGTCTGACAGTTTTTTTGTGTCAGCTAATGTAGTAACCAACTGCTTTGTAATTTTTAAAAATGAAATAAAAGAATAATCCATTCAACTGCCAGACATTTAAGGTTAAAAAGCAAAAGAAACAGCCGGACGCATAGACACTGTTTAAAAAGCATTCAAATGTTTGTAAACACGAAAGAAAACTTAAAAAAAATCATAAATACAACTTTACGTTAAGAAACAAAAATTATTACCATATACGAAACATGAAATACCCTGGAAGAAGCTGTGCTGTACATATCCAGAGTTTAAGGAAAAACACCATCGCACGACGTGCAGCAATACACTGAACTTCTTGCTAAGAAATGCATTTGACTACTTAAAAATCTATATATAAAACTTAAGAATTAATACATAACTTAAAGAAACTAAAGATTTACCTAGCAGCAAAATATCTTTTTTAATACCTATTTTAACACCGATTCAAATTCGAGAGATCCATATGTAATGCAAAAGTATATTTCTTCATTTTAAAACTTCAGGAACACGCACCCTGTCCAAACAATGCAACAGAAACTTTAAATTGACATGCGCGTAAATAAGAATCATGTAACGGAATACACAAATCACAAAAAAAACTGTCGAGGTATGGACAGTAAGAATAACAACAAATCCGGTTGTAATGAATTTCTTGCTTTCATCCAATTAGTCACTTATTAATTATTTGTTTTGAAAAATTACTGACATGGCTAATAGCTAATAAATATAATCACTTACTTTACTGACCTTCACAATATAATACACCATTAAAATCCACACGGAACTCCCTGGCCTATTTGTCAACAATCAAATTATGGGTTGGGGGTTTATTCGGGTTGTGGTGTCGTGTGATGTGTGTGGTGGTGGGAGAGGGGCCCTATAATTCCCTGAATTTCCTATAAAAGAACAAGTGACATTGAGATAAAAGCGTCATGACCCTAAACCCAACCCTGACCGGCCGACAACATGACATACCTTTCGTGTGCTTTATATCTGTTGCTTCTACAAATTTTTGTGTGTCGCTTCTTATTATCGAAGGAGAATGAGTGTTATTTATATATGGAAAATTATAATGGCGTCATAAAATTAGTTATATTAATTATATCGTTGATTAAATTAATCAGAAGTATGTACAGAACTTGAAGTGGTTCCCGTGTTCAATAATAAATCTACTTCAGCAAAAAACTATCAATAGTATTTACAAGATATAATTTTGTACTTAAAATCTTCAATGCCTCCCTGCTATAAGCATGTATCACCAGCAATGCGAATTTCATATACTTAAATTGTAAATAGTTATTGTATTCAAGTAATAATTATCTGTTCCATAGCAGTAGCTATATGCAGTGAATCATAATTAGGACCATGCACCGGATGCGAATTTAAATATTACGCACAAACTGACTTACTTTTCGTGCAATTCCGCGGTAGCTTATGCATCGGCCACCAGGCTTTTATTACGAAGTGTTATTAAATATGGAGTTTATGTAGTACGTTATGGAATGTGCACTAGGGGTAAATTTTTGCATCAAAAAATATCTATTTGATTGGAATCTAGCATGTTGTTGATCATCCCTAAGGAACATACTAAAAGAAGTAGATTACATTTTGATTAAAAGAAGTAGATTACATTTTGATTAAAAGAAGTAGATTACATTTTGATTAAAAGAAGTAGATTACATTTTGATTAGGCCGTATGAGGTTCAACGGTTAGCGCAATTGAATTAATGAAAACGTGTTTTTGTTGCAATTGCATGAAAAATGTTGCAATGGTCCCCAAAGCTTTATTTCAATACTATTTCAAGTCAATTGTCCGTAGTTTTTACCAGTTTTGATGACGTCACGAACAAAAATGATAATGGCGCATGATTTGATATTTTTTGTTGTTTCCGTAACAAATGTTTTGTGTTGCAAGAGAAATTTAAATAAAAACGTAGATGTCCCCGTCATCTGCAACATTTTTTTCTTATCTTATAAGATGTCTTTATTTTTGCTAACACAACAAAAACATTCGTCGTTTAAGATGGCTACCAGCAGTAGTCTGTACCAGACCCTGCACACACTGCGAATCTGAAAATTTAGTTTTTGTTGCAAATATATCACTCCTGTTAGGGTTATGTTACCACTGGGGACACTGCAAATAATTTGTTGCAATCGCATGAAAAATGTTGCAAGTGTTCCCCGAAGCTTAATAGTTATAAAGACATTGAAAATATAATATTATATAATATCAAGCAACATTTCATCTTTAGAAACACTTTAACAAAGCATTTAAAAAAAACATTTTAAAACGTTTTCATTCCACCAAGAAAAATTGGTAACAGTTAGGCTTTTTCGGTATGAATAGGGTTAATTCGAGGAACTTTAAGAGGGTTTGTTGTGAGAGGGAAAAGAGGTATCGAGATTTCACTTTATAATTATGCGGACGGACCAGGATAAAGAGATTACTTATCTCTTTTTTATCACGCTGTTTTGGTCTTCAAGTGGAAAAAGAAAATTTGCTTTCTTTTGTGTTTTGGAGAAGATGGGAAGGCGTTCATTATCGTTTTATATACGTTTATATACAGGTTTACATAAATTACAGTTTACAATTTTGGTTAGTTACAAACGGCCTAATAGATAATGGCTACACCACGGTTATTATCTTTTTCATTTGCTTGACTTTTAAATCAAAGAATAATTTTGGCTTCCACTCCGAAGAGAGAACTGGATGAGTAACCACAACACACATTTCCCATTTCCATTTGGTCAATCGAGTGGGATGATACCTAAAAAACCCTTTTAAAAAAGCTTCAGAAATCTATATTTGTTTTGCTTACTTAACAAAATGCCATGACGATATCCTCACAGAAATTTAGTGCTTTTACTTACACGTCATTGTCTATATCAGTGGCTTTAGATTTAATCAACTGTCTATCCTATGGCATGAAATTATCTAATCTATTTTTTGTTTTGTTTGAAATAGCATGCTGGTTTGGAAGTCATTACCATTGCAAAGCAACTAATCGTTATTAACAAGAGAAATGTATATTGTTTGAAATCGTCAGTAAAAGTGTAAACTTTTGGCAGAAATAAATTTTTAATGACGTTTGTAACGTAGATAAAATGATTATCGGATTATTGTTGTAATCATAGGCGTATTCAAGGTCAGTCAAACAAACGTGGAGGAGTCCACGCTATGATATTTCTTTTCAATCTTAAGCGTCGATTAGGTCGCTTGCACGTTTTTCTTTTCTACTTTAACTGACTAAACTCTCCTCCACAAATTTTGACTGAGCTCTGGCTACGCCTCTGTGTATATTCAAAATAAAACATCCATACTTTGTGAGAAGCATTTGTTTTCAGCAAAAATTTTCCCACAGTTTATTCGTGAATAGGTTAAACTGCTTAAATTGTCGTTCAATTGCCAACCCTAACTATTCTGATTACCCTAACTATTCTGCATTGGATAATAAGGATTATTCGAGTAAAAAATAATTCTGAAATCAGTAAAAACATTAACTTAAAATGTATAACAACGAGACTAAATGTCTAAGCATTATTGAGAAATTCAGTAAGAGGTCAGTTATTGAGAAATTCAGTAAGAGGTCAGTTAGTTAGTCAACACACAAGATTAAATTCCAGCGGCTGTAACCATAACAACTGATTATTGTTGTTGCAATTTTAAATATTACTCATTGTATGTAGAAAAGTGTTAGGAAGAAGCACTGGCAGATTTTATGTTTTGACATCGTGTTTTATATTTATAGCACCCTGTCATAACAGAAAAACTTTCTTTAGTTTCCAGAGGCGCATCTAGAGGGTATGAAAAAAGTTGTGTAGGGGAATGTTTACTATAAACGCATGAAAGAAAAACGTGCAAATAATCCCATTGGTGATAGAAACGGAAAACAGAAATTTAAAGCCGAATATAGTGTCAACACTGATCGAATATAGTGTCAACACTGATCGATTTGTCGTAGAAATCAAACTCGGTTCAATTAATCGAATAACCGTGGCAGATTCGGATTCGGAATAAATAAATAAATAAGTAAGACATTTAAGATATTGTAAGCTTTACGGAAGGAGTATGAAGGTCTAAATTAGAATTCTGTTAAAGCTGTTTTAAGAGGCAAATAAGTTTTCTGATGGTATTAAATGTGAAAAATTCGTAAGTTCAATCTGTGATGCAAATGCTATGTCTGGAGATATCTTAAAAGCTGATCTTTTCAGAACATTAAGTATTTTAATTGAGCGAAAAACTGGCATATGGCATAATCTTGAGGTTGTTGTCAAACCAAATTAAAAAAAGACATCAGTTAACCTCGCCCCCTTTTTCATTAATTGTCAATTTCTATTTCCACATCTCCTCCTTCTACTGATTCATTAACCAAAACAGTACTTTTTAACACTACCTTCATAAAATATTGTTTATGTCGTCCACCAATATGACGTCAAGTTATCGAAATTTGTCACAATTCTTAAAAACTTTGTTCTATGAATTACGCCTGAAAATATTAAATTTCCAATTGAAGGGCAGCCTTCACGTTTTTGCACCTTGTTCCACAGTAATCCCTATATTGCTTGTTTGAAATGAGCAGTCAAGTTACTTATGACACGGCTTATGACTCTTCACATGGCCTTAGTCAAATCACAAGAAATATATCCTACGCTCTTTGACGTATATTGTCTTGCGATAGTTTTCACATGGAAACACCATTAAGTCAATGGAGAGTTGGTAATGGTTGTTTATCTACATTTCAATTCTTAAATATACAGATTCTGAGATTTGCATGGTAACTTCTAGAAAATTTAACATTTCTTAATTTTTATCCTGTTTTTAGGAAACAAAAATCACTATGGAACATCATAGAATAACATAAACAATTACAGGTTAAAGCTGACAGGATATGACTTGATGGTTGTTGGCAGTTCCAAAGTCGAATGAAGAAGTCAAGTGGTGTTTATGGAGACGATTTGTGATGAACTTGATAGGGGCTGATTTTTTTCAAAAAGATTGATGAGGATCCCAATTATCAGAACTCGTTCATTTACTGTGGCTGATTTTTACACTTGTGGCAATATCATAATTTAACCAGTGGCTGCTCGCTACGCTACTGTCACCAGCCTTTCTGCGGCTGTACCTCTTTCAAATCTCGCGACTGCTTGTCTGTTTCATAAGATGGAAGTGAGGCTGTACAGATACAGTTGATATAAAATGAACTGCATTGGTTAAGTAGCGTCACTAAGTAGCGGGCTTTTGGCACACCTTTCAATTTTTCATTTCGTCCCGATCGTAATTCTCTCAAAAACTCTGGAAGCGTCACATTTTTTTTAAATGCCTGAAGCATGCTTCTCTCAGACTTGAAACAGCGAAAAACTCTACATCATAATCTTCTAATAAAAATTAGTAAAAAATAAAAAAATAAATACCTGAACAAATGGAAATGGATATTTACAAATGCTTACATCTCAAATACAAAATGTTCTCAAAATTATTATGAATTATTTTCATGTCATTCACGTTCTTGTTTTTTCTTAATTTGTATATTAGTGTATTATATTCTGAAATATCTCTACTATATAAAGTATGTTAATTAAATATTGCACTGTTCTATTTTGATCATCAAATATGCTTAGCAATAGAGCAATAGTTTCATTTCAATTCTGTAGTAACAAAGTATAAATAACTTGCTGAGAACGTAGGAGACATAAAAAACTGCTATTTGAAAGAGCTTAATTTGTAATTGCTATTCCAGAAGGAGACAGAATATTTGAAAAAAAAACAAAAAACGTTTGATAACAGGTTTATAACAATAAAAATGCATTGAAACTATTCCGTTTGGGCTTGAAGATGGTTTTTGAATCTTTCTTATGATTTCCGTTAAAAATGCCATCGATACCTGACATAAAATTGAAGAGAGATTATTTCTTTTTCTAATCATAACTATCTCTGATCAAAATAATTTTGAATCTTTGATTCTTTTTTTGGCAAAAAGAGATAATAAAGTGCTTGTAAAAATGATCCACATAATGAAGGTGAAACAAGAGCCTTACGCAAAATTAGACCTTGTTCACACTGTATCCTTTGACGGGTTAAGATCTTTAATCGTATAGGACTTTCGTTCACATTGCCTTAGGACACCTGCCATACTGAACATATATCAGGTAGGTTTTGTGGGTTTTACAGTTCTTTCTAGCGGTAATTTTGTAACAAACTTCCATGTTACAAAAGGGATTTGAACTGAATTGAATTTTTGTTCCACAACCATTTTTTTTCGATTTTGATATCGTATTAGTCAGACTAAAAAGCTCTATAATGTATAAGGGTATTAAAGGTCCTATTTAGAAACTTTAATTCCGATATCTTCTAATCCGAACACATTTATATTTCCTGGTATTTTTCCGTCAAATTTACCATTCAGATTTTTAGAATAAACACGATAGAAATTGAAAATGCTTCGAATGCAAATGCTTTTCAAAACATGAACATCAATTTAGAGTTTTTCCTTAATTTCAAATAAACGCTCATGAGCGTATGGCGTTTATTCAAGTAGGGACGTATATTTAAGAGTTGGTGTTAAGTCGGTCATTTACGACATTTCCCATAAAGTGCCCACTCTAATTAAGCATAGACGACAATCATAAAAAAGTGAATGTGGAAAGGAATTTGAAACTTGCACAGTTTTTTATGATTGGCCCTCTTCTATTATATTTGTCATGTTGACGAAAATAAAGTACAAAAAGGTTGATTGAACAATGAATTCTCAATGCATAAATACATGGCAATATTATAGTGATCTCTCTGATACTCACTTGAAGTTGTTGTTTGTTATTGCATTTTTGCGTAAGAAATCCATTATAGCGGTTCGTGTTTTTCTTCTTTTTCGTTTTCTCTGTCCAAACCTAGCATGAAACGTGGAATTGTTAATTATGCCGATTATATCAATTATGGCACTCCATCGAATAGTAATTGCCGTGAAAGAAAATGGCGGACATGTGAAAATGTATAGTATTCTTTTTTGACCAGTTTGTATATCTTTAAAAATCTTTTCAATCGGTTTAAAATAAAACATTTACATAAACCTGTAATAATACTATGAGGAGTTTCTTCTATATATTTTCAACCTTTCCAACATATTTTTCAACAATTCCAAGACCACCGACTGGTGGCCTTGTGGTAGAGTGTTCGCCTTCAGTGCGGGAGGTCAGGGTTCAAATCCTGGCGGAGTCATGCCAGCGGCTATAACAGTGTGAATCGATCCACTCAGCTTAGCACTCAGCTTGAGAGCGAGATTGATATCTAAGGGGGTTGTCTGGTTGAGCGGTTAAAGCATACTTGCGGCTTCCGTAGCCCAAATGGGGGCTTTAAATGCTCTGGGACCTCCACCGCAGGACCATCATTGATAACAGTTCTATCAGAACTGAAGAGGCTATCCTGGGTAAACATTAATAATAATAATAATTCTTTAAAGCTGATTTTGCAAAGATATTTTTTATCACCTTATATGCTTTTACGTATATCACATATATTTTACGTATATCACATATATTTTTACGTATATCACATATATTTTACGTATATCACATATATTTTTACGTATATCACATATATTTTTACGTATATCACATATATTTTTACGTATATCACATATATTTTACGTATATCACATATATTTTTACGTATATCACATATATTTTACGTATATCACATATATTTTACGTATATCACATATATTTTACGTATATCACATATATTTTGGCACTTTGAAAAAACACAAAAAATCGAATAGCGTAATGGTAATTATAGCTGATTGGTGATTTATTAAATCAGTTTTAAAATGTACCAACAGTGGACGCCAAATTTACTGAAGGGAATGAATCTCCTGTATTTCCACCAATATCCATTTCAGGGATAGTAAAGGTTACATATGGCTATACAAAGTCTGTAATGTTATAAAAGGAAGCTTCTCTTTATTCTCTGAAAATCTTGCAAATAAACAGCGAACGGTGCAGAAATCCTTTTGCCTGTGAGGGCATCTAGTTTTTATTTTATAACATGAATGGTAGCAGAATTATTACTATAAAAAATGATAATAAACAAAACATGTCCCTCCATCATCAATTCATGCAGTGTTAAAGATAATTGTTTTCTGCTGAAGACTTCACCTGAAACGTGTCATATCATGCATGGTGCATATGGCTAGCAATAAAGGAATCAACGTGATTGAAAACGTGTTTGGGCTGAGGTCATCATTTTTGTCCGTGACGCCATCAAAACCGGGCTATGGTAAAACTTCGGACAATAGAACAATAGAAACCATTGTTTAGTATTGAAATAACACTTATAAAGACATTGAAAATACAATATTTGAATTTATTTAGAAGAACTCAGGCTTCTGTTTCTGAATAAATAAGTTAATGTGTTAAATATGTCACGTGTCAAGTATAAAAGCCAATTTAGCGCGAAAACAATCACATGTCAATTAGCTTTCGAACAGTCGATATAACCTTTCGTCTTTTTCAAATCAGATTATAAATGTTAAGAATTTATATATTGCTGTTAAATTTTAAGAGTTAGCTTATTACTCGTAACCTTGACGAGTGGGTCTAAGTATACGTTTCCTCCCAAAGTGGGGGTTTTTCGTATCCGGCGTAGTTACGTTTGTTGTTTAGAACTGTTTTATGAAGTTGTTGTATTTGAGTCAAACAAAAATGCATGTAAGGTTGGATTATAGATTGTGAATATGCGAACGATCTCCACGGTTCACTTGTTAAGATGACACTACTACTTAAAAGATGATCTGTTTCTTCTCTTCTTTGTGTTGTAACAAATAAATGAGGTTATTTTCGTTTGTGCGAAGCGAATTAGAAAATAATATATAATACCAAGCAACATTTAATCTTTAAAAGCACTTAACAAAGCTTTTTATTTGGTCATACCACCAAGAAATATTGGTTGCCATGCCAACACACAACAAACAATTCTATTCAAATTTTCCATTGAATTCAAATTGAAAGAACCCGACGCTCGTTACGCTCGTGCCAGTTTTTTTTCTGCGCGGTTTGATGAAGTTCTATTTTCTCCTATAACCTTCATGAAGATTTTATCTTTATTTATGCCACGTTATCCAGTAAAATGTGAGAATAAACTGATAGAAAATGATCTGGATATGGGTGTTAAACTTTGTTCTTTGCTTCTCAGGAAATAGCGCGATTGTTTTTATGGAGAAACGAGAGTTTTTTTTTATCAGTTGCAGAGAGGAAAGACTCAAACTGATCCCAAAAAATTCGAAGAAATACTTTGTTCTGATAAAAGTCTGAAAGATGTATACACAAGCATGCTTCAATGTTACATTTGACGAAATTTGAGCTTTGAACATGCAGGATTCCCTTTGTTATAAATTATTCTGTCAACCATCGAAAATGTCTGCTGTTGTTTGCATAATTATTAGTGTTGTATTAAATTCAAAATGGCAACAAATATGGCATTGTTTGTATGTGAAGAACTAAACTGATCACATAGTGGAGACAATTTTATATATTTGGATGGTAAAGATAATGGCTAAATGGAACACAAAACTTAAAAACGTGACCAGCAGCAGTGTCAGTGGCAATGAATTATGATAAATATTTTCTCTGTGAATTTCCAGTGAGAACCATGAAAGTAAAAAAAAAATGTAAAAAATAAAATAAAAATAGAGCGCTCAGACTTTTTGTTGTGAGTTCCATAAATAATAGCTTATATAAACTTTTTTTAATTTGTGACATTGTAAAAAGGTTAATTAAATGGATCTTCATGTGAGTTAATTTCGTCAAACTTGTGGTGGAATATATTGTTCATGACAAAGATCACATGAATCCCAAACCATGGTACTGTTGCTATTCTGTGTTCCGGCGTATCGTGATGTACGTACCAAATGGTCTCCAAATTGTGTGAAAACCATATTTACATGTTGTGACCATCATCCCCATGAACTTCCATTGCAAATTTTATCAACCAACTCCGTACATTGGCCAATTTTAAGGTATTTTGGTCAAATCAGGTCAAAACAGCCCATTTTAGCTGATGTTACTGGTGTCTCACATGATTTACGTACCAAATCGTGACAAAATTGTGTGAAAACCATAATTACAACTTGGGAGCATCGTCCCCATGAACTTCCAATCAATATGCAGCAGTTATTGTTTAGAAGAGCGAATCAGACTAAAGACATCTGTTGTTCAAAATAATTTATGCAGTTAACCGCTAATTTTAAAATTCAGCTTCTGTTATACCACCAGCTATTTAACGAGCCTTATTTCAATAGAATCAATATAGTTTCGTCTCCTTTTCTCTTTCTATCCTCCTGGATCTAACAAATCGTCAAGGTTGAATGATTCACGCGAAAGAGTTTTGTCCACTTCGAAAACCTTTTTGAATATCCAAAATATATAATAAACATGAACAATTCTATGAGGAATCAAACATATAAAGAATTGGTGGCTATAAATTTCATAAAGATTATGAAATTGTGTAAGAAATGGGGTATTATATATTTCACAAAGATTAATAAATTATGTAAAGAATGGGGTGGTATCAAGTTTAACATTGCAATGTGGAATGCAACTAGAGAAGAATGGGGTGCTACCAACTTTAATGATGAATGGTTAATGCAGCTAGAGGAAGTCACATCGAGATTGTAAAGTTGTGTAGAGGGGGTTGGGTTATGATAACATTCATGAGGAATTACACAAATACCATCACAAGCGTCGATTTTACAAGAAACTATATGATAAACTACTACCTATTACTTGGCACCCAGATATAATGGATTGGTGTTTTAATCTAGAAGAAAAACCAAGACATCATTTCGTCTAAAAAAACTATATAATAAAGGATGAAAGATATAATATAATAGGTAATGTCGTTAGAGAAGGTCAGATTGAGATCATATAATCGAGTGCTACCAATTTTCACATTAAAATGTACTATGCAGCTGGTGAAGGTCACATCGAGATTGCAAGAGTATGTAAAGAATGGGGGTGCTACCAGGTTTAATGATGCAATGTATAATGCAGCTATAAAAGGTCACATCGAGAATGTAAAGTTGTGTAAAGAATGGGGTGCTTCCAAGTTTAATAGGGCTTCCTTTACCTACCGGACCCGGATCGAACCCGGAAAACCCGGAAAACAGGGATCCCATGCATTAGAAAACGGGGAACCTCGCTCTTCCAGTCTAGTGCGTGATAAGACCAAGCTGTAGCATAGGCCTGGTTTTTATTAAAACAAACAATTTTAGGGGTATCAATCTTACCCATCAATACCAGTTGTTATTAGAAACGATGAAAAAGAATATTAGATGAGACAAAAAAATTAGACAAAAAATTTGTTGTTAAGAAAGTAGATGGTGAAAGGCTAATTGAAATAACAAAAAAACTTTTAAAATTTCTTTTTCAAGTAAATTCTACAACGTAACAATAGCACAAAAACATTATCGTGACTTCGAATTTTACAAACGTTCTATTTTTCAATTAGGTTTATTTGTTTCGTGCTTTAAAGGCAAGACATAAAAAGTAATATAATAACAAAACTAAAAAGCAGTATACATGCATAACTTACTTTCTTTTTTTCAATTGGCGTAATCATCATTTACTTCATATCCATTTACAGTACTTTTCAGTTTCCCCTTCCCCTACAGCTTGGTGTTGGTTTTATTACAACGAATGGAATGGAAGAGCGAGGGTCCCCGTTTTCTAATATATGCTCCCCGTTTTCATGGGTCCCACGGACGGGTCCGGGTCCGAAGAAGAAGAAGAAGAAGAAGAAGAAGAAGAAGAAGAAGAAGAAGAAGAAGAAGAAGAAGAAGAAGAAGAAGAAGAAGAAGAAGAAGAAGAAGAAGAAGAAGAAGAAGAGAAAATAGGTTTGTTGAGGATTCAATAACATCTCTTACATGTTATTGAATCACCATAAAACTTCTAGGATGCTCAAGGTTGATATAGAAAGTAAAGAGCAACTTACATTGGCGACGTTTGTTCATAGTTATTGCTGTATAAACCTGAGTGAGAATCCATAGACTATGGTTTTTATGTCTTCCACTTATAGCAAAATTAAATAATGGATTCCGTCGTTTATCTAAGGTTTTATCAGCTATCATATCATCAATTATGAATAATGTTTGTTTACCAGCAAAAAGTTTTGAGAATCTATTGATCCAATCAAAGAGTGCTTTTCCTGGTACATCTTCAGGTTCAATAAGGAAGACATAGTCATCCTTTCATAGCGCTTCGCGTCCTCGATAGGTTTTGTTCCATTACAGAGTGTTGAGCATAGAATAACAATGTTTTCGAAATGTCTCCTGAACTCATTTAGAAGTATGTTAAGGGTGAGTTGTATCTTTCCACATCCAGTCGGATCTGTCAAAATTGCAGTGCAGCTTTCTTTAACAATATCCATATTTCTTTGATAGATAATCTTATCAAGGCGAGCCTCTTTAAAAACGATCTTGCAACACGAAAACATAACACTTGATTGGGCCTGTTCCATCAGTTGAAGCGAGTTGTCTGCTATGCTACGAAAGTCGATGACTAATGAATAACTAGAGTTGAAAAAGTCTGCTGGATTAACATCAGTTTGCTTATCATTTGAAAAGTACTTCCATGCGTTCTCATAAATATCTTTAGGTAACAACCCATGTGTATAGAGTTGGTAAGATTCTGCTTCGATTAAAATTTGCACTTTACTTATCTTTGGGTTGTAGAATTTCTCTGTATCAAAAGCGTATTTTTTACGTTTATCAGGATCTATGAATAGTAAGACAAGAGCCTTTAAACTTTCACTCGGTACATTTCCTGGAATATTCCATATGGAGTCGTCTTTTTTCAACGGAATAACACTATGTATAAGAATTCTCATATATGGTAAAGTTCGGTTTATAGACTCTCTTAACACAATATCTTTAAAAGAATAATCTTCGACTTTGTCAAACTCCAAATAAGTTATATTAATTATACTGTAAGTTCCATCAGGATCTTACTTTGATGCTCCACTACCACTCCCAGAGTCTTTTATATGACATTGAAATAAGGAGCAAATTTAAGTCTAAAACTTATACAATCATTGATGTGAATGAAAGGTAGATGGGTAAATATTCAAAATATTCCCAAAGAGGGATACAGAAGCGATAACCGTATGCTGCAGCTAATGTAGTTTGACCTCGGTTTGAACTCTAAGCTAATTTACATTACCTTAAGGATCTATCCCTTGTTCAACGAGTTGTAGTTTTTTATTCGCGGATTACCACTTATCCTTTTGCCAAATATCAAGATCGTGTAAAGACTGAATCTCCTTACCTTCGTAGATAGCATCTTGAAAATCATTGGGGGAAAAGGGTTTAATATATTAGATCTAGAAAAACTCAATGAAGAGACTGAGATAGAAAAGCAACGTTCAGACAACACTCAAGTAATCGATAAAACAAAACATTGCGAAATAAGGCACTTCCGATGCGTGAACTTCTCGGTTAAGACGCAGCTTTACAACGCATTCGCAGTGAACTGGAAAATAACGTTGGAAAATTAGGTGAACTTGATAAACTTATAGCGATGGAGGAGGGTAAACTCAAACGATCAAACGATCAAAAGAGTGTTGAACGTACTATGAAACAACGCTTAAGCTCTTTGAAAGAGCAGCGCGCTCAGTGTCAATTATAAAGAACGATCTAGCCAGTTTTCTAGGATTTAAGAAACGATTTAAAAGGTACTCGATAGCGACAAAACGGTGGGTGAAAAACTGAGGACATTATTTCGAGAACAAGGAATTACAAACGTCTCGATTTTAACAGGTAATATCAACGAGCATGACATCTCTTACAGGTGCTCCTTCAGGTGGAAAATCTCCAGAGGAAGGAGGTGTGCAGCAGTAAGTGAAAAAGCAGCTTGAGGCGCTCGGCAGACTACTCGGAAAACTAGCTAGCAAACTTGGAGTTACGTTGCCTGGTTTACTAGGTAGTCTTGTAGGCTGGTTGTTGAACTTTCTCAAAAAGGGAGTGATTGCCTTGACAGCAAATACATGGATCATCATCGTCTTTGTGGTGGATTTTCTTGGAAACTCGCAAAAGTAAAGGCCATGAAAAATTAGAGACACGTCTATAATCTTTAGAGACTGTTTCA
Organism: Turritopsis rubra; assembly: GCA_039566895.2. Classification (NCBI taxonomy): domain Eukaryota; kingdom Metazoa; phylum Cnidaria; class Hydrozoa; order Anthoathecata; family Oceaniidae; genus Turritopsis; species Turritopsis rubra. The sequence continues at coordinate 16,801,192 of CM077621.1, forward strand.
ATGTCAGGCTTAGGTGGACCTACATCTCGATACCCTCTAAAACCATCTATCTGTGTCTTCACCTTATTTTTTTTTGTCTCCTGATATGGTTGTCGAGCTTGGTATTGAAATTGGATATCTTTTTGAGATTTCCAAGCTTTAAATCGCTGGGTATCAGATATTTACCGATATCAGCACCAAAGTCGGGCTCAGACCTTGCATACTTGAGGACGTTCTGGAATTCAGTAACCTCTTGGCTTAGATTACTCTTCTTGAGTATGACTTGTTCACATGAAAAGATAAAGATTTATTGAGCATCTAGAGTTCTTCCTGTGTTACCGATGATGATAGATCGAGCATTTTCTTGTGACTCTAGCATTAGATAGGTATCATAGCACACGCTCTGGGAGAGTCTTTGTATACCAGCTCGAGTCAATCCATTAACGTTATTAACGTTAGTTTGTTCCCAGAGCTTAAGGTCGTTACCTACTTTCAATCGATAGAAATATTTCCTGAAGAATCAGTCGGGATTGACATGGAAGCGGTAAAAACTTGCAATCATACATAGTGGGAAAAATCTTAAAAAAGTCTCTGTAGAGGAGTGTTATTAAAACAGCTGGCTATATTGTTGGCCATTCCTATAGAAAGCACTCCTCCGCATAGACTTTTTTAAGATTTTGCCCACTGGGTAGGGTCTTTGTGATTCAGATGGTAAGTTGAAATGCCACAACCAGTTGTCGCTAGCCAGACTGCGAAGGATAGTCGTTGGTAGAAATCGAGAGGTTCTCTCCACTTGTCTACCTCACCTTGTGGCTTAGGGGAGGGATGAAGATATTTCGAAACTTAGCGGTAAATCGATCTCTATGATGATCTACAACGATATTACTGTTCAATCAACTCTTTTTTTGAGAGGAGAATACTTGGCGGTCCAAAATTGGGTGTATATATTACTTCAAGGTTGAATTTAAAAAGGTTTCGCATTTCTTATTAGAAATGACATGCTCGTATCTATACATTAATGAACTAGGTGAGACTTGACTACCTATAGAATTCAAGGCTGACACTGAAATCGCGATCTCTAGAGCTGTTCTCTTTGTGGGATAGTTTAATATATATATTAAACTATCCCACAAAGAGAATTGGACGCATGCATATCCAGAAAGCTGTATATATAATATGGTATATATCAAGCACTACCATGTACTATAATAATTCACTATTAAACCACTTAGTAAACTATATGAAATGAAAGGAATTAATTTTTTAAAAGCTTTTTCTTACAAGTTTCAGTATAACACTCCCTAACTTCTTTCAATATGGTGGGGGAAGCAGCTTCTTCTGTTCCCTATATTAAAATATTTGATAACATATGAAGCAGTTTCCAAGTTTCCAGGGCAGAGATTCTTCTAGTTCTTGTAAGAATAATTTGTTACCTTAAAGTCGTTTCCAAACGCTATCCAAGTATTAAAAAGTTTGAGCAGAACTTGTGTGCCATTCTTAAAGGTGACGAGATTAAAAAAGACTTTTTGGAGGCTATTCAAGTAAGTGTTGTGGAAGCACTAATGGATAAAGTACAATGTTCTGTACAGGAGGGAATGCGAGATATACTCAAGAATCAGGATTTCAAAATTGAGGTTCTGCAGTCTGATGTTAAAATGTTACAGAAGAAAGTCTCGATATCGAAGGAGCAAAATTTATTAATGAAAGGTTCTAGTGAACCGGCTCTGAAGAAATGTGAAGAGAAGGAGCAGTATGGAGGAAGATTGTGCCTCAGAATTGACGGTGTTAAAACACAAGAAGAAGAAACATCTGAGCAAGTGCTCGAAAAGGTGCAATCTATCATATCTGAAAATAACGTAAACATCCCCGACTTTGCTTTGGATCGAGCCCATCGTATTGGAACAGTTGTTGCAAAGGATGTGGAGGAAAATGGTGAAAAAGTAAAAAAACAGAGTATCATTGTTCGCTTTACCACGTTCTGTCATTGACATTATTTTATAGAAACAGAAAGTTGTTTAAAGGAATTAAAGTTCGACTAGATCTCACCAAGTACCGTTATTCATTATTAAAGTCGGCAATTAAGGTAGTAGGTAACAACAGCGTAAAATTTGTATATGCTGACATAAATTGCAGGGTAAGGTACCCTTTGTAAATGGCCATGATAAAGCTTCCCATCAGGCAAATACACGTCCTATGGATGTCCTGAGGACATCCAGACATTTGTCCGGAGGACATCCGCTATTGGGCACATATGTAATACCGGTGGACGTCTTTCTAAGACATTCTCAAGAAGTCCTAAAACAGTGTCCAGAGGACGTCTTAAGAGAACGCCCTTGGGATCATAATTGATTATGACAAATATTTTATTTATTTCAAGAGCCTTTTCAAAATTTCTTAGGGACTTTCTTAGCGATCGCTTGAACTCAAAAGTATTATGATTTCTTTGTATCATAAGCACATGATTAACCAGAGGTCGGCCTTTAAGTTAGATTTTCACTTTAAAAAATAGTACTCGCACCACAGAGCATTATGTTATGAATTCCAAATTAGACGTCATGTGGACGTCCTATTATTGAAGTCCTCAAAATGTGTCTGTTGGGGCGTCCATATTACGGAAACATTTCAAAGTCAAAGTTAACTTGTGTTAAGTAGTTGGATTCTAAGTTTATAAAAACACAATTCAATCAACAGATTACGTAACAAAAAGATCCTTAAAATGTTTTTTTTTATGTTCGGTATTATACATCTCGAATAAAATATTTTTTTTTTATTTTTTTTTAAAATAAATATCTTCTTTGCTAGGACGATTCCCACCGGCACTCGAAACATCGTGTTTGTTAAAATTCTAACATGACGACCCGTCAGCACATTGTTTCACGATAAGACACGCATTCTTTTTCATTCGATTTTCGATCTTGTGTACACTAACACCTGCACCAATAATTCGCTCTTTCATCGAGTGATTTTAACTTTTTTTGCTGAGTCGTACAACATAATCGGTACAATGACCATTTCATACACCTATGAGCTGCGTCGACACTCAGTAAATTCCTTAGCTTAGCAAGTAAGTTGATTCGACCAGATGCTTTCTTATACGCTTTATCGAAGTTCTTAAATATCCATAAATTACATCATTTTTGTTCCGTGCATCCCGTGCCTTGTTTTGCCTCGTTTAAGAACTTTTACCTAAGATATCTGAAGATAGTATTTGCAGAGCTGTTTCTAAAGCAAATTGTTTTCGCAGAAGCCATATTCGAACATAGAAAGGTGATTTCGAACCAGGAAATATCTGGACCCACGTCCTGTTTTTGGATGTCTTTTTTGGAAATGATGGAGATCCTGTTTTTATTTCAACGTTCAATGAAAGTTGGTGACTGGAATATGCATTTGGACGCCACGAAAAGGATGATACGTTACTTTTTTGCCTATGACAAATAAAACTATTCCAGGTTTTTGACATATTATTGGATGGAAATGTGTTCACTACCAGAAACGCACCCGAAGGTTCACAAGCAATTCATGTAAGTAAATAAACAGTTCTGATTCGCTGTTAAAGGATGTGTAATCTTATTTACTATTGACTGGCTTATCATTTCAATATGTCGTTTCTAGGGAGGGAAACTTTGCCGTTAAACGATCGAAACGCAAATTTAACCGGGTGCCATCTGATCAATGCAATGAGCAAACCATTAATCGCGAGCAAAAATATAGCGGTGGTATCATTGGTTTCAGTGCATCAGTCAGAACTGTTCAGCGGTGGGTGCTGACCAGTCATGTCACTGCGAAATGTCTATCTTGTTTGGAGTACGATCTCCAGGTCTTGGCCTAAAGGTCTCGGTGCTTCCAGAAGAATCTATGTTGCTCATATTTTTGATGGGATGGTGCTGTTGCAGCAAATTAATTCAGCATCTGCGTCAACATTCGGGATGTTTCCGAAATGATCTTAAGGAGAATTATGACAGAATCACTTGTTTACTATGTGACAGATCGGTATCTTCAGATTCCATCAAAGCTTTTGAAAGATCCAGACGGAGTGAAACTGGGAGCATAAGGTACCGTATTCAAAGAAGAGATCAATTAAAGACAAAACAATGGGCGAAGTATCTGAAAGACCCAGAATATAAAACGGAACTTGTGGAATTCCTATTGGATGTCAGATATTCAACGCTTTTGCCATATTCTTCATGGACGGACTTTATTTTTCAATGATGATTCAAATTTCTTTAAAATAACATGTCCTGACAACGAGGTGAATTTCTAATAGTTTCACTTCATAATGAATTACATAATGTTTATAAACTTATGCGTAATCCTGAATTAAATATGTTACTAACTTATTTGCTGCAGTAATAAAATCCACTTATCGGCATCCGTGTCATTGCATTCATAAGTGATTGTAACAAAGGCCCAGAAAGCTAATAAAAATCTCATTAATCACTTATTCCTAGGTACAATGTGAGGAAGAACCTGCATTAAAAAGCAACCAAGAGGAGGCAGATACAAAAGTCTTCTTGTGTACTGATCATGTAGTTGCCAACCATGCGTACATACGGTTGATAGTGTATGACCTTTATTTCAGCAGCACGATATCTTCACGTATCTTCGTAAAGATAGGCGTAAACGAAAAAGGTCGAGTGCTAGATATTGGCGGTATTGCTGAAGAAATTGGTGAAGCTTGTTGTAAGGCGATACCTGCGTTAAATTCGTTTACATGTAACGACAATTGGGTTTTATAGCATTGGGAAATTGAAAGCTTTCCCTATAATGAAAAATAGTGACAAGTTCCAGTCGCTTTTTGGTTTGTTTGGTGATAGCTTCACGTTTGAGTCGTTGCCTTTTCGGATGGTTGAAAAATTTGTGTGCCGATTATATTCGATAACAAACACCAAAGACACCGATGAAGCTCGGTATCTGAAATTTGTTTCAAATGAGAAGACACCAGAGCCATAAAAGCTTCCACCGACAAGAGGTGCTCTTCTGTTCCACTGCAAACGAGTGTCATACGTGACGGCAATAATAAAAAGAACCCTACTGACAACCATTGACATTCCACCCATTGAAGATAACCATGGGTGGATGATGGAAAATGGGAATTTTTCTATTCAATGGATGTTGAGAAATCCTGCGCTTGAGGAAATCTTACAGTTAATATCATGTTTGTGGAAGAAGTCGAAATGTGCGACAAGAGCATGCATGCGTTGTGCTCATGACTTGAAATGATAACCATTTGAGAACCCACACGGAGATGATTTATTTGACGGTTCTAGCGGCACCAAAGGTGATGACCTGGATGTTGTTAGTGACGATAGCGATAACAATGGAGAATGAAAAATGTAATTGTTATTGTTTTTACGAACTCCTTTTACTTTCTTTTCTTCCTTCGCGTACCTAAAATTTAAGGATTGCACATTTTTTTAATATTCCGGGGTTTATAATCTTGCATAAGATTCATATTTGGTATAATACGTTCACTTCAGTTATGTTAGCATTTGCCTTTGCAAATTCCAAGGTTTAATCCAACTGCATGTTTTCATAGATTAAAGACAATGTGTTGTTATAAATATAGCAAAATCTGACATCTTGATGAACTCAGCACATGAGCATGAACAATATCAACATCCGAGAGACAGGAATTGTTTTATTGTTTGATCTTCATAAAAGTAGCACGTGAAATATCGTTGATCATAAATATAAGCAACTACTTTTGTTGCTTTTAATGATGACTTTCATAGAAGTAACTGAAATGTCTGCATCTGTAATGATGATGTTAGCATGAGGTGGTACCTCCGGCGATATTTATAACAACACATTGTCTTTAAGGTTTAAGATATTCTATTTGAATAGCTATTATTGATAACCCCCGGTTTTGATTAAACACAAAGTTTCTCATATTTCTTGACAGGATCATTTTAGGATCTTGGGTTTTTTTTATATTTTTTCATCATTTTTAAAGGCCTTTCGTATGGTGTAAAGTAAAGCTTTTTTGGATCGTCACATTGTACTAGAGACCTTGAGATAATTTTTACGATGTGCGGAACCAGTTTTTTTTACAATGAATTGTTAGTTAATCTTGAAGGCACTTGCAATTTGATTTCAAAAGAAAGCCCGATTTCTACATTGTTTCTAGGGTATTTTAATGCTAAAACAGAAATTGGTGAAATTAATTCATGAACCCACTAATTTCGAACTGAACAAGTCACCTTCGTGTATTGATCTAATCTTTGCTAACCAGTTAGGTCTCATTTAAGGAAGTGATGCTTTTGCATTCCTTTGTTGCACCGGTCACCATCAAATGACATATGTTAAGGTTGGCCTTAAAGTGGTACTCCTACCTCCGTATAAACGTGAAATTTGACATTTCAGAAGAGGTAATTCTGAATATATTAAGAGAAGTGTCGAATCTTTTAACTGGAGAGTAGCATTTGAGGGTCTTGATTTAAACCAGCAGGTTTTAACAAAAACTCTTTTGAATATCTTCCGTAACTTTATCTCACACGAAACCATTACAATTAATTCAAGAGATCCTCCCTGGATGACCAAAGAAATAAAACGCGCCTTTCGTCGTAAGAACTGATAGTACAAGAAATTTATTTCGAATGGAATGCTTGAAAATGATTCTGATTTATTTAACCAATGTAAAGATTATTGCTGTGAACTTATTTCTTCTGGAAAAAGTAAATACCACGAACCATTAGCTAACAAATTAAATGATTCTCTACCTTCTCCGAAAAAGTATTGGTCTATTGTCAACAAACTGATGGGCAGGTTAAAGATTCCGATAATACCACCAGTTTTTTATAATGGTTCATTAGAAAGTAAGTATGACAGAAAAGCAGAGATTTTTCATATTTTTTTCTCAAAATAACGTAAACCTTTGTTAGGCTTACCCTAACCTTAACAATAGCTCTCTATCCGATTTCTTCTATCGAACTGAAAAACATCTAGATACAGTGGAGTTTAGATCGATTAAAGTAAATTGCCAGTCGTCCAGACCATTATGATCCTCCTGGGCGAAATGGGCGGGGAAAATTTTTTGCGGCACCTGTTTCCTATCAATGTATTTACGGAAACAGCTCTCATAGTTATTGAATCTTAATCGAAATCTAGGACCTGTGCTACCAACATACTGAATTTCCGCAAGTTTTACAGGTAACTAAGTATGTGACAAAAGTAGAGTTACAATGCATGTTTTCGGGTTTTATCGCAAATTCCTTTCCACTTTTATCTAAGAAAGTACTGGTCTCCTGTACAAATGGGCAAACTTCACAACGTTTTCTTCAACATCCTTTACTCTCACCCTTACCCGATATTAATTTGGGCAATTTTGCACGAACAAGAATATCTTTCGAACTCTTTCCCTTTTTGAACCCAACGATCGAGATGTTTTGGAACACCTTGCGATTATCACCATTAGGAGTTAACAAAATATGTATATCCGAAAGTATAGATTAAAGTTTAGAATATGCAGGATGGTACGTGATATTAAAAACGAGGTCCAGAGACTTTCTCTTCGTGGTTTCACGGTACAAAATGTCGGTTCCACCGAATTTTCCTTCAAAATTTGTTCACGTACCATCCTGTCCCTATAGCCCCTCTTGTTAAGCCAATCGTCTAGTTGGTTGCATCTGTGATTAAAAAACTTGGGTTCGGAACAAATCCGATTCAGCCTCAAAGCTTGACTATATGGTATCGAGCGTTTAGAGTGATACGCGTGGCAAGATGATGCAAGCAAGTATTGATGAGTATCTGTTGGTTTAACAAAAAGGTCCGTGACTAGCTTGTTCCCCTGACGAATGACTTTAACATCTAGAAAATCCACTGATTCTGCTGAATAATTTGCAGTAAATTCTATGGATGAGTGGAAGCTGGTAAGATTATCAAGGAACTGCTTTAAACTTTCTTCCCTGTGTTCCCAAATCACGAAAATGTCATCTATGTAGCTCCACCATACAAGCGGTTCTAATGTACAAATATCGAGAAATTCTCTCGATTTTGTCCATAAAAAGTATCGCGTAGGGTGGTTCCATTTTAGTCCCAATAGCAGTTCCTTGTTTTTGTTTAAAAAACCTTTCATCGTGCTCAAAGACGTTATTTTTCAGCACGAGTTCTGTTAGCTCAACCAGACTTTGTTTAGAAATAGACTTGTCTTGCCTGGTCTCAAGGGCTTGCCTTACAGCTCCTCCTAAAGTCCTTCCCCATGAGATATATTTGGGTACAAACCAACAACATCAATTGTACAAAGTAAAGAATCTTTAGGCAGATTGCCCAGACCATCTACTTTACGTAAAAAACCGTTGGTGTCTTTTATAAAAGATTTCACCTGTTTGGAGAGAGGTTTGAGATGATAGTCAATAAACGCTGAAATATTTTCCGTGAAAAACCCGGAGTAAGAAATTACGGGTTGCCCAGGAACATTAAATAGACTTTTATGGATTTAACATATAAAAACGGCCTATCCTAGGATTTTCTACAAGAAAATAATCCAACATTTCTTTCGAGATATCTGCCCTAGAATTTATCTTTCTAAGACTCTGCTTGATGGTTCTTATAAGGGGTTTGATGCAATCTCCAAAAATTTATTCGTACTTGTTACAATCTCCAAGTTGCGAACTGGCTTTCTTGAGGTAATCCTCCATGTTCCAGACCACAACTGCCGAACCCTTATCAGCCTCGTTAATCACTATGTTAGCATCGTCTTTTAAAGATTTCAAGGCCTGTTTTTCCTCTCTAGTTAAGTTGGAATAGGTATATATATTTATATATATATACAATAACTGAAGATTGCTCAAAGCACTCTGAGTATTGAAGAAACAATGGTCTTTTCATTAATGTTTGAAACTTTTAAACATCATTTCTAGTTAATTTCACCAATACATTCATAAAATGTTTCGATTTTTATTCACGCAAAATGTCTTGCTTACTTTGACTGTTTAAATTCTTTGTTTAGCGACTGTTTTATTACGTGTTTTAATCATTGTTCATTGGACACTTTTGTTTAATAATCCAATTTTTAATCACAATCTTAACGATATGTTTATAGTTATGTGCCAAAATAATAAAATTGTTTCTAATTAAATTAGAATTTTCGTTGAATAGAAACATCGTACATCGTTTAATACTTTACACATATTCATCATTGAGTTGTGTCCATGACAATGTTTTGATGTTCATTAATGTTTTACCAAAATGTCGAAATAAAATATTAAAATATTTCGTATAGAATATTTGGCTGTTCACAAGATATAGTTGATAAGAAGGAATTACATGGTAGTAGAGTTCCAAAGGTAAGCGAAGTTTTGCCCAGTTTGTCTTAAACTACTTTAACCCTATTCCTACCTGTTAGGGTTTAGGGTTAGGGTTAGGGTTAGGGTTAGGGTTAGGATTAACCCTAACCCTAACCCTATTCTTACCAAGCTTTTTTGTCCTTTGTATGGATGGGGAGGGGTGGGGGCAACTTGGCCCGCGCCTAGATAATGTCTTATATCTGCTAAACCATTGATGCCTATGACATTAAACTTAATGCAGACTTATTTGCTACAAGAATAATTACAAATCATCACCTTTTGTTATGGCGTCATCAATTTGTCTACTTTGTCAATAATTTTGAAATTTACGTAAGTTTTTGAAAAGCATAAATTATAGGTAAAACTAATTTTTTTTGGAAAGTTTTGCATTATTCTGCATCTAAATACAATAATATGCCCAAATTATGGTCATTGTCAGAATTGTTTTAAAGTTAGGAGAATTGGTGATTGATCAAAAATTAGAAAATTTTGAAATTTTTGAGAAGGATAGCTTCATACATCTGGTTACATGTTACTTCAACTGATTGAAATAAGATAAAAAAGGGCTCTCTCTCTCACAAAAATAAGTAGCAGATAATGCAATTGAATAAACAACCTTCAAAAACAGCTTCCCAAAGTAGTTGAAATATCTGCTCCGTAAAATAAAAAATCTGGTCTGTAAATTGTCAAATCTGGTCTGTAAATTATTATAACTGGTCCGTAAATTACTCCAAAGTTCAACTGGTAATCACAAAAGTTCAATTCATTACAAAATGAAATTGATTGAGTACATTGGAATCAGGAAAACAAAAGGGTAATTTTAAAAATAATATCCATGGTTGACAAAACACCCTCCCCCGCCGGAAAAAAGGGCGTGGTCACCTTTTTTTTTTTAATTTTCAGAAACCTTTATAAAAGTTAGGAAAAGTCACATATCACATGTCTGCGAATTCGGTTAAAGCGTTATTTAGATTCAAATACGTACCGGGCCATTCTCAAATTGCCACAATTGCATTTTGTGATTCCGTTGGTATGACCTAACAGATTGTGACAAATGGTGATTGAGAAAGGTTTTTGTCATCTCATGAATAATTAATGAGCTTCAAACTATTACAGGTTTACCAAACGTTTGGTACTCGCTATGGAAACTTTCTGGAAGAAAGGTTGTGTTTGAAGGACACTGTGCAACGAGTGATGGAAATTTCATTTAAGTCCATTTTAAGAAAATTCCGATTATTAAACGCCTCCAATTTATTGAAATTTGTAAATTTTAGACAACTTTGATGACCAACTGTGTGGCTGGATAACCAAGTCTCGTCAAATCCTCTGCTCATTGCAAGTGCTAATAATAACTCTTAAAAGTAGCAATTCAATTGCTTAAATATTTCTGGAGATCCAACTTTATAAAAAATTAAGTTTCACAGAATTTCCAAATGTTTTTTGGGTGTTGAAGCACCCCTTCTGACATAGAAATACCGATTCGGAGCAACGTATTGCAACCAAAAGACATCCCTACGCCAACTGGCCAAAGAGGCGAAGGGCACCGATCAACGCAGACGAAAGCCTTAGTTATTATGATTTTCTTTTGGAAGTTGCATGGATATTTTCAAACATTTGGCAGAACATTTGAGTGAAAAAGTTTGTGAAAATATTCGGCCGAATATATCTAGCCACGATTCTGCGAACCGGATTTGAGCAAATAGTCGAAACTGCTTCTAAACGTTCGGCCGAATATCATGACATCCGGCCGACCATTTAGATTATAAAATAAACCATTTTGTCCAAATCTGCCACGGTAGAAGAAGTTTACTTCAGCTAATTTTCCAAACCGTTTAATAGAGAGTGTCATAAGTCAGTACTTCCAAAATGAAGAAGAGAAATCTGTTGACTACATCATTCCACTCTCATTATTCGAAGTCCCATATTGTCCCATATTGTGACAAAAACAAATTGTTTTTGAAACAGTTTTTACAGAAATTACACAAGTTTACCGATGATCAATACTCAATTGCCATTAAATGGAAAACGAGGAAGGTCAGAAGTCTATTCAATTTGAATAGTAAAAACCCTAATTCCTCCTGTAAGATCTATGAAGGAGTATGCTCTTGTGGGGTTTCATACATTGGAAAAATTCAGAACCAGCCCAACATTTAAATCAACATATCGACCATTAGTTTGAATGGAAAGTTCTTATGTCAGCCCCTGCAAATGGCAGCATACGTAAAAACCTTGAGGCATCCTGGATGGCGATAAAGAAACCTTATTTGAACAATCAAGTGGAATCAAATGTACTCCACCTATTTGTTTTTTTGGCCACTTAAATTATAAAGTTCATCCTAAGATTTTTCTCATAACATCAAGTTATTAAACGACCCGAAACCGTTCGTACCTCTAGACTACATCTTTCTTGTGACTATGTCTCAGCTAATGAAACCAAGGCATTAAAAGTAATCCTAAACGCATAAATTTTTTATGATTCCATGACAACGATAAATGATGGTCAGAAAAAGGTTGATTTAATATCTAAATGATTTTCCTACACAGTCTCATTTCATCTATGAACTAATTCTTTCTTGGTCATGTTTTAAATTACTTGATAACCAAATTAAATTCAGTGTCAAATTGCATATAAGCATAACAAAAGATAACCATATGATTAAGTAGTATATTAGTTAAGCTCACTGCGCTCGGGCTATAAGCTCACTGCGCTCGGGCTATTTTGAAAACCTTAAAAATGAAACTCGGTCTATTTTTCCTAGATTACCCTCGGGTCGTACTATTACTTATATAAAGGTTAACACCAAAATTAAAGTCAATCATGAAGTTTATAAAAAATATTGCAGCGTGAAAGTGTACAAATTTAAACGGTAAAATTAATCATAACAAATAAATTTACTCATTGAAGAGTAAATCATCACACTATATAGATTACATCGGACTGGTTTCATTACACATGCCTGGTTCATCATTTCAACGCTTCTCTTCTTTTTTATCCAATACTCTTCACATTTTAGGTAAGCCTTATAAAATCACCCAGTTATTTCTTTATAGTATGATCACCTCAGAAAATGGAAAAGGAAACTCAGGCAGCCCGAACAAAAAACGACTACTTTGAGCAAATACTAAAAGGTGATCTTGATGTTGAGGTCCCGCCTAATGCCAAAATCGTACGGATTTTCATTAGCTCTACATTCACAGGTAATTGTAATTTTTCTAGAATACTTCGTATTTCCACGGATTACAAAATGTTTCGAAATGTTCTAACGGTAGAGATGAAAGGATCAAATTATTTCAAATTAGGGAGAGTTTGAGAGTTTCGAACTACAATGGTTTCACAGTACCAAAAACCAATTGCTTTCCATATACGGGCCTCATAAATTTGTGATTTACGGAATTTCATACTAAATATTGTTTAGATACTGAACATGAAAGAAACATACTTATGAAAGATGTGTACCCAGAACTTGACGAGTTTTGTAATGCAAAGGGATACGAATTCCAAGTGGTTGATATGCGATGGGGCGTCAGGGACGAGGTCACTGCAGACCACAAGACCACTGAAATGTGTTTGGATGAAATCGATGCTTGCAATCGATACTCAACAGGACCAACGTTTGTAGTATGATAACTATATTGAATGTGTTTGAAATTCTGTGAAATGTGAAGTGATTTAGCATCTAACAGGTTTACATAATTTATGAACTTCAAATTTGAAGTGAAGTTCAATTTTTTGTGAAAGCAAAATTTAAGAAATGGTGATGATTTCTTCCATATGTTTTGAAACGTTAAAGTGGGATAGATTTTGCGAAAAATTAATATCGCAGAAAACACCGAAATCAGATTTAACCTATTAAGCGGGATTTCCACTTCAACAAATGATACACGTATCAGCACACGTATCAACATTGAGCATACGCATTGATTGTATTTTGGAAATATGCGTATCAATATTACTCTTCGCGTACCAAATATAAAGTTGAATTGGATTAACTGAAACAAATAACCAACCAAAGTACTAAAATTTTGCAACATCTGCACACTGTTTGAATGGATATTAATACGCATATTGCATCGAACGTACCGTACCGTATTTTTTGCTGATACGCGTACCAAAAAAGTATAGTGGAAATCCCGCTTTAGGATGAATGAGGAGGAGAAACAACTTCTAAAATTCTTTTGAAACACAACTTCTAAAACCCTTTTGAAATAACCGTGTTACGACCCCTGTTGTGCTGACTACTCGTGGGCTAATCATTTGACAACAATAAGCTGACGAAATCTCTTTTGTTGTAAAACATATAATTACTTTCTGTTACAAAAATTCTTGTTACTTTGTAACTTTAAACGTAGTTTCCACTTGTGGTTTATTACGATTATTCCTTATGCAAATAATTTTGAACTGTTGTTCTGGGAATTAAGTGTAATTAAAAAAACAAAAGCATTCCAACTAGAAGGTTTTAAAGAGTTTAAATTTTTATTCACATAGAGAATAAAATGGATTCTGAGAGAAAACTTTTCTTTGTCCCTCTCTGCCTCAAATGGCAGGTAATTCTTCCCTCTTAATTTAAGGTATAGGTAGTAAGTGGTTTTGGAAGTTTTGAGAATGTATACTATGATTTCTTGATATATCAAATAAGCACCACTTAAGTACCAATTACTAAGGTTTTATTGATGGAATAATGTAAATTTCGATGTAGCCCTCCTTTCCATATGGAAGTTAATGCTTTTTCTTGCTTTAATAGACTGTGAAACTTTGTTTTTTTATCTGCTGCAGTGGATTATTTAATGCGACTCCTGTCTTTCACGTAGGCGTTTCTTGCACAAAAATACGGATATCGTCCAATCCCGCAGAAAATACCGGCAGAGGAATTTGAAAAGCTTTTGAAAGCTCCATTAGCAGAAAAGGAGACAAACCTGCTTCATGTTTGGTGGAAATGCGATCACAACAACGTGCCTCCTATGTATCTATTGCAACCCATCTACATTGTTATACCTAACTATGGAAATAAAAATGTTTCTGAAACCCAACAGAGTCAAGCTAGACAAGATTGGTGGAAACAACTTAATCGTTTGCAACTTGTTCTGAGAAAGGCGTCAAAGATGGCATTTGGGAAAACAGATGATAAATACATGATATCAGGTATAAATACTAGCTCGATTACATTTTACTCTCTTTGCCATATTATCTATTTAATGTTCCATACCATTTCAAAAAATTTTTAACCGAAACATGGCGCAAAGCATCTATCAACTTCAATTTCACTAATTTTATTAACAGCAAAGCATTCAAAATCATTAAAATCAAATTTTAAGACAAATGGGGTTCTAATTATGAGTTTAACTCGCAGAAACTGTATTATATTTCCTTTTTTTGTTTAATTTAAGAATGAGAAAGGTACTGATTTTAGCGTTATTATTAAATTAAGGAGAACTATATATTGATTGATTCATCCTTTCGCAAATAGAAGCTTACGTTGACCAATCAATAACTTTGACTTATTTACGCGTCTAATACCTAAATTGATATGTCGCTGCAACAAATTTGGATTGCTTTTGAAGACGCAAATGTCCTTGGTATTTTGAAATCAACAAGAACCGACTGTAGGTTTCTGCAACTTATCTTTGTTGGGGATTTACAATTTCAGTTGTAACTTTTCAACTTATGTCTGCAGCTGATGGATATTCTGGTCCATGGTTAGAGTGTCAATTCCATATCTGATTTATACTTATATTAAAACGAAATTGGTATTTGATAGTTATTTCATATGATGATTATAGGCAACTATTTTGTTTCCTCCAGAGACCAAGGGTGGAAACATATAATGCAAAGAGAATACTTATTTTCTCATGTGAATTTAAGAGCTTATTAATTTTATGGATTTTAGATCTCCACCAAATTATGAAAATTTCCAACCTCAGATGTATTGTTTTACCTGATTTTTGTGCAGTTTTTGACAAACTAATCGAGCCCTGTAACATAATGAGAAAATCACAGAGAATATTTTATTCGTACTGTAAATTCTGCTACAGGGACGCAGTTTTACTGGAACTCCTAGTAAAGTCTCCAGTATATATATATCTGTATTTTGTATAAATTTTCTTGTATTGTTTGTTCATTCAGCAGATTGAAGTGGTGAGTATTTATCTAGCCGATTGCTATCTTAAAACTTTTCGGTTGAAATTCTCTTTTTTGTTTAAATAACGAGAAATGACATTATGAAATGACACTTACCCTAACCCTAACCCTAACCCTAACCATGATCTCGCTATCTCATAACAAAATAACAAAGTCACAACAAACTATTGAGATACCAATCCGTTATGGAGACATATAGTTTACCCAGAGATATACGACATGCCAACACACAAGGAAGCAATCATTTCCATACACAAAGGCGGATCTGGCACATTTTATGGAGGAGAGTAAAGGTCTTCCAAAACGTGCAAATAACCATATCAACTCTTAACAATGATAATAAATTTTGCGACGTTGTACTCCTTCACTTTTTTTTGTTAATGCTAGATCTGCCGTTGCTATAGACGAGTTTTTAATGTTTTCATGTTTACAAGTTTATGCCCTGCATATATAAATGTATAAAAATACGCAAAAAGCGCAAATGCGTATTGAAAGAAGTTTTATTTCGTTATCATAATGTCTCAGAGAACAAAATAATCGGAAATGTTTGTTTAGTGTATAAAGGGAATTAAAATACCTGCGCGCATGTGTCTACGACTGGTTTATACCGCTAGTTATAAGTGGAGGTAAAAAATGTCATATATGGGCCACCGTAATGAAGTTATTAAGAAATCTTTAATGTATATTTTCGTTTCAGTAACCGAACATGAGATTCGCAAAGGTATTTTGAATTTGAACAAACCAAACAAACATTGTCTCTGGTTTCAAAGATATATTGATGGTGTATCTATTGAAGCTGACCCAGAACATAAGAAAAGATTTGTTGATATTAATAATGAGGGTGACCTTGATGACGAGGCTGGTCAGCTACTCCATCAACTGAAATCGGAGAAAATTCCAAAGGTGTTGAGTAAAAGAAATACATCGGCCTATACTATTTCTTGGCATGCCGACTGTGGTGATTTGGAGAAACCAACTTGCGGTATTAATCCAGAAGATTCAAATCACGCCGAATATCTGAAGGAACTTTGTAATGAATTTGGGAGGAAGCTGAGGAAAATGATCACTGAAGGAATAAGAGAGAGGTAAGAGCGAGTTGCAACCAGTTATTTTTTATTTTTTGTCTTTGCTATTGAAGTATTCCAATGTTTAGTGAATCATCATTCTGTAAACCTTGCGAGTGATAAAACGAAGGTTGTATATCCCCAGGCCTCAAATTCGGCCTCCGTTCGACCTTTCAACTGAAGTAATAATGGAAAAAGTACGAGTATGAAGTTAGAAAAAGTGAAATGGCATTGATTTAGAAACTAATATTTAGGGAGCAGCTATTTACAGATAAATTGATTGAAGAAATTGCACAACACACCGGTACGTGCAAAGATAAAACTGATTTATTTCATGGCCGTGAAGAGATATTAAATGCAATTTTGCATTACCTTGAAAATAGAGATGAAATAAATCAGCCATTGGTAGTGCATGGACAATCTGGTTTAGGAAAGACATCAATAATGGCAAAAGCATTTGAACTGATAAAACAAAAATACAAGGAAAGTGTTGCTGTCATACGATTTCTTGGAACGACAGCAGACTCTTCCACTATTTCAAGACTATTATACAGCATTTGTTGTCAAATTAAAAGAGCTCTGAATTCAGTCACAACAGATATACCTGAAGTAAGTTATTTAATGTCTGGTGTAATTATGTGTAATCTCGATGGGGACCTTTTTAGAATTTCTTTAAACAGACATTCAATCTAGAAGTAATGACTCACCTTCCTACTCTCTCGGACTTTTTATCTTATATTGCTTTTTAACATAACGGAGATTTTAATGACATTAAGCAAGACGAAAACTCCTTCGGGCAGATAGACTTTATAAAAAAAGACAGATGGACGTTATAATAAGAGTGTAGACTGTCGTTTCAGGAGTAATAGAGCGGTTAATTGATTACAACCTCGAACCAAGGGCCATTTGTTTCTTTTTTGTATACGAAGCCTTTTCCTCTCGTCGTGTTCATATCAAAAATAGACAAACGATTCTGGGATTCCAGGTTGAACTAAGTCAGCTCATTTCCACGTAAGCAACTCAAAACCGAAAATCTTTCCACGGGTTTCCGATTAATTAAAGAATCTGATTCGTTCATTCAACTTTTGCTGGCTAAACATTGTCATATGTCTTTTTATTTTTTTCCTCATATTTTTAAAGCTCAGCTTCTCAGTTAGACTTTTAGCTGAATCGGGATGCTTTGATTTCTCAGTCAGGTCCCTTCAATCAAGAGGGTCTTTATTTCCCCTTATTGCCCTTTGTATTCGCAATTGCTCGAAATATTTTTTAGGAATTCAATAAGTTAGTAGCATACTTCAAAGAACTGATCAATCCTGAAGACAATCGGATGGAGACTTTACTTGGAGAGGCAAATATAATTTTATTTATTGATTCAATTGACCAGTTATCTAGTGATGATGGAGCTTATACAATGCAGTGGCTACCAACAAAATTGAAGCGAAATGTGAAAGTCGTAATTTCAACTCTTACCAATGAAGGTTACCCAATTTATGCAAACTTATCAAAGGTAATTCATTATCACGTAATCTGTTCACCATACTTTAGCATCTTTCGTTACTAATCACTATATAGATGTGACAGTAGACTATGACAACCAACAACAACGCGGTGAGGTATGATTTAAAACTAATGAGAAATGAGTATTTTAACATTGGTTTGTTTAATTAACCAATAAAACATTGCATTTTGCAATTTTTTAAAAATAATAATGGATATCAGTTCTTCATATTCGATACCTCTAAAGCATAGTCCACACTGCAAAAGTTTCAGCACTTGTCGATCAAGGACTTCCCCGAATTTTTGCTTTATCAACATTTCTTCAACATTGACTTTGCAGTCAGCATGGTTTGTAAAAATATATACAAATCGCATAAACGTTATAGTTGCCAGTTGACTTCTTTTTTGACATAATAGAAAGACTAAACTCACCGTCGGAGCACAAGTTGGGCGTCAGTGATAATTACTGCAGCGGGAACCAAGCTTAAGTTAAGTTGAAAATTCTAAATGGGAACAAGTTCATGATGGTTCCAGCTTGATTCACTATATGAAGCAAGAATATCAATATGTTTTGACATGCTTTCCCTGTCTCTATCATAAGTGTGAATCATGCTTCTCATGGCAATGCAGTTATTTATAGTGAATGTCCTTTAAGGTCTTAAGAATTTTTTCAGGTTCCCAGCGTTATCAGCCTTTGATGATCTTGTTTTATAAGTATTTTGAAACTATTTTTTAGGTCCTACCTGTAACGTTATTCATACAAATCGAGGCACTTCCTGATGAGACAGCTAATGATGTACTAAATAGTTGGCTTAAGAAAAAATCGCGTACAATCACTAAGTATCAAAGAGAAGTTATCATGAAAAAATTTTCACAATGCCCATCACCGTTGTTTTTGAAGATCGCCTTTGAGGAAATCATACGTTGGAAATCTTACACGGTCAAGTCAAAAATTGCACTTGAAACAAACGTTAAGGGCGCCATAAACAAACTCTTTTCAAGGTTAGAACGTAAACATGGACAGAAATTCGTAAGCCATTGTCTGGGTTTACTAACAGCTTCCAGGAATGGCTTATCCGACGTTGACATACAAGATGTGATTTCAATTGATGACGAAGTTCTCATAGAAGTATTTCAATATTGGGAACCTCCTCTATGTAGGATGCCACCAATGCTTTGGTTACGTCTCCGTAAAGATTTAAGGTCATTTATTACATCGCGAGGTGATGGTGGCACATTAGTTAATATGTGGTATCACCGTCAATTCATTGAAGCGGCAAGGGAAAGATACTTATCAAAAGATTGCAAGAAAAAATACCATACACTCCTTAAGGAATGCTTTGCAGGAGATTGGAGTAGAGGTAAAGAGAAACCATTCGGAACGACTGGTAAAAACAAAGATCGCTTGGTGTCGCATCATCCAAACATATTTCGTGAAGACACTGACCATCCTGTATTTAATTATCGAAAATTAGATGAACTTCCACATCATTTGATTCATGCTGATAATCTTGAAAATTTGAAAAGTCTATTTCTCTTTAATTATAATTTCCTGTCAACTAAATTGCGAGCAACAGGTTATCAAAACTTAATAGAGGACACAAGAAAAGCCTTGAGTGCATATCCAGATGATAGTGACGTGAAAATGATAAATGAAGCTTTGATTTTATCTGCCTCTATTCTGAGAAATGATCCCGATCAATTGCCAAGTCAGTTAGCTGGGCGCTATAATCATTTCAAAGGTTTCTATACAGAGAAACTGATAAGCGCTGCCAAAAATTCTGGAACGCCTTGTTTATATCCTCTCAAGAATATTTCAAAACCACCTGAAAAACATTTTAAGGGAGTGTTAATTGGACACACAAAACCAGTCAGTGCCCTGACATTAATGTCTGATAAAAACAAATTGGCATCAGTTGGAGAAGATTGGAAATTAAGGCAAGTTTTCCTTGATATTTTTGTGAAGTGTTGGCTGTGCAAAAGGTACATGTGTAATTGTGATGGATTTCTTTTCAGAATCTGGAATCTGGAATCAAGAACTGAAGAACACTGCTATCCAATTATGAGGACACGATTAAATAACATTTTTAGCTGTGCAGACGATACATGTATCATTCTAGTATCAGCCACCGATGTTCAATACTTATCTGTGGAAACTGGAGCAATTTTAAAAGTTTGCAAAAGTACAAAACACGATTGTGATACATCCCAAGACAAAACTAAATTTGTTTGTTTTGACAAGGATGCTTGTTCAGTAACAGTTTTTCATTGTGGAAACGGATGCTTGGTACGAATGTTCTTGACATCTTAATATTATAAGTAATGTACTCAGGAAAGGCAAAACTAACAATAAGAACATTAGCATAAAAGGCACGTTTTCGATAACTGTTTCAGAACTAAATAGATGTCTCCGATGTCTATAAATTATATGTGTCTGTTCTTGATACCCTAAAAATCCTTTTTCGATTAGTAAATGACTCGTTTTGGCACGACAAACGGTCCTTTCTTCCTCTGATGAACTAATAACCTGATATATAGTAACAATTCACTCACAATTTTTTTATAGAAACTTCAAAATTCAATACAATTGGTAAAAGTGTATTCTGAGAACAAGTGTTTCGTTGCAGCTGGAACAAGCAGTTATGTCCACATTGCACATAAATTAACGGTTAATAAGCTGCAGTATACTTTGTGTGCTCGTAAGTTAACGAACAGCGAAATCATCACTCATCTGCTACTCAAGTCAGATGTGGATAGTATTGCATTTACGCCGAAGGGAGATCGTTTAATTATTCTCCATACACAAGATGCTCTTGTTTATACCACTGTTTATAACGCAATAACTTGGAATGTCATAGCTACATATAATTCACCAGGGAGAATTGGGTCAAAATTTTCAGTATATGTTTGTCAATTATTTTCTGGTACGGAGATGATTTGGTCTACGAAAAATGCTATTCATTTTTGGAATGTTGATACTGGTGCCAGAAGATCTTTGTTGGAAGCAAAGGTAACATATATAAGAAAATTATTTTCGTAGTTAGGTGTATATCTTTTCCTCAGAAAGATTCATTGGAAGTATGCTTTTGTGCACTTTTGTAGATTTTTACGTATGGTCAGATTTCAGCAACCGACAATGGTATGTTATTAGCGGCACAAAATAACGCCATTGCTATTTATGATTTACAACTTATAAAAAAATTTGAGCAACCTAACGATGTGGGGTCGCGTTTGGATGGAAAAACTAAACTAGGTAAATGATTATTTTTTTTTATGAAACCAATGTGCAACTAGAGTATATATTTTTGTAATCAGTTATACACACAATGTGGTTTCTAATCTCCGCAATTGAACACACGATTGCTCTACCGACTGTGCTACCGATCCCATGTCGTTGCCCTAGTGCACAGTAGACCAGGAGAGCTTACGTTCAATGCTTCCAATCTAGGATGTAATTCCTAGTAAAATGTCATCGAATTGATGGACAGTTCAACTACCATCTAGCCCGTTAACCCGCGATTGTAAAGCTAAGTGCATTGTCAACGGTTTGGATGGAAGTTAAGGTCCACGTCAACTGTCATTCCACATGTGATTTTATGATTACCAACAAGCATCCTATAGAAATATTAGTTGGAATAGTATAAAAGGTTAACGTTACTTAAATAAATATAGATAAGTTCGAAAAATAACTTTTCTTTCAAGAAAGTCGTAACAATCACCAAATTTAGAGAATATGCTTTTCTGATAAGAGATATTTGACGAGAATGAACCAATCAGACAACTTTTATAGAGTAAAATCTTTTTTGATTGACGAGTTTTATTTGAACGAGTAGTAGAATACAAAGATGCGATCTTCTTGATATTCTTAAATTCGTTCTTAGTGATTTATTTTACTTGCTAAAATTTCGGCAAATGTGTCAAAAATACTTTTGATGGAGGAAATAGACTGCAATAATCTAAACAAAAAAACAAAATAAGGTAATAAAATAAGGTGGGAAATTGTGGGGATATTCGTTGCGATTGACCCTTTTAACAAGAATTTGCGATATTGCAAAAGTTTCTTCCGCGAAAGTGTCTTCCTTTAAAGTGTTTTAGAAATTACGCCATGATTTGTATTACTTGCCTTTTAGGAATTAAACAGTGTTTCTTCAACTTGTCCCTCGGTCTGGCCGTGACAGCAGTCGAGAGTGATGCAATATGTGTATGGGACATCAACACTGGCTCCGGTACACGTGCAGTCAAGTTAAAAGGAGTTCAGCTAGGAAAAATTCTTTCAATAGACGAAAAGTACATACTTATTTACAATAACAACAACATATTTTCTTATGATTACTGGAAAAATCGAAGTATGGTGGTAATACGAGCGACAATAGGTCACTATATTCGAGAGGATGCAGCCGAACTGTACGTTATGGAAGTAAAAGGCAATCTGAAACAATTAGCAGTATATAACTATCAGACAGGTATACAAACTATTTAATGGGGCCTTATGAAATTGTAATGTGAATAAAAATTACTTTCAACGGCTACAGAATTATTGTAGTTCCCAAAGTTCACATTTCTTTTACACCTAGGCGATTGTATACACAACCTTGAAATTAATTTGCCTGGACATTACGAAAGTAACAATTTGGAATGGTTTTCATCAGCTGACTCCCATCATATTGTTCTCAGATCGGGATGTATGTACGTTTCCCTTGATACAACAAGCAAAAGAATTACAGGTATCAGTCATAAAAGTTTTAATAATTCCAGTACGCATTGAAAGTTAATTGTACCTCCTGGTTTCATGAATGTTTCCCGGCGGAAGAATCAGGAACAGGCGAATGGCAATTGTGCGAATGGCAATGGTCGGTTTTGACGGTATTTTTTGAATGATAGTTAACATCGAGAAATGTTTGCTTGCTATCGTGACAAATCGTTGTGATAAAAAAACTCAGTGGTTTTAGATTGTGTACAATTCACTTTCAGGTGTGAATGAGATGCAGAAAGGTTGTCTGAAAGATGTCATTATGTCTAACGATAAGCCTTTGCTTCTTATGAAAAGCGAGGTAAGAAAAGTTTCAGTCTCATATTATACATATTATGAACTCTTCGTTTTAAATATAAATTTTGAATAAACATGTTCCACACGTCATCAACATCAACAACACCATCATTTTATTTCTTTAATAGAATGACAACTTTTACGTGAAAGACATTAAAATGAAATCAGAAACTAAAGAAATTCTCTTCACAAACAAGAGCACTTATGTAGCTTCGTCGAGCAATGGTAAATTGGTTCTGACTGATCAATGTCACCAATTGAAATCGAGCTTCTCCATATATTCAATGAAGAATCAAAGCAAAATTTCAGAATATTACTTCAGTCAGGAAAACATTTTAAACCCAATCGGCAAATTTTCACGTAACGGGAAATTGTTGATGATGTCATTCACAAATCCATATCACCATTACTTTGTGCTGACATTCGATACGTCATTTGAAAGTTCCAAAGAAATGAAATGTTTGGGTAAACTCTCCCTTGGCTATCTTACACCAAAAGATATTTCTATCAGAGATAACGGTGATGTTTGCTTGTGCATAAAGGAGCTGGATGGCATACATGTGTTCAGACATTGTGGAAATTCAAAAAAGTAGTTCTAGTATATCAAATTACAAATATTTCAAATTTTGACTGTAGTTTGTCAAATTTCTTATCGTTTTATTATTTTATTTGCCTTTTACCATTTGAATTCTCTCATCTTTTCTCTATAACTTTTTTAAGTATATATAGTAAGACCTTCAAACTTTGTGGCTTTTAATAACTGTTATTTTGTTTATCTTTGGTCAAATTGTTTTTTGGAAAATATGCCATCGTGTTTACTGATACCTTGAAGAAAGTTGGGTGCAAGTTTGCCTCACATATACACGGGACACCATAATATACACACGTAATGCACCAAACACAACAAGACACCTAGCAGTCAGAGAGGGAAAAACTCTTAATTTGGCGGCACAGCCTAGTTTACAGAAATTCCTAAATAGGAGAATTACAATCGCTAAACTTGGAGAGTGGTAGCTTAATTAAGCGAAAGAATACTTGAAACTTTATGTTTTTGGATTTTGACATAAATCGCAAGTCCGAAAACACCACATATTCTGCAACAAGCAGACGATGGCCAAATTAGGAGAATATATTAAAATTACATCTTTATGCCGAATACGCGAATCAATTCTCATCAAATTTTCACCACTTATTCAGTGTTCACGCATTGTTAGAAAAATGGATATGAATATTTGAAGAAAAAGAAAAAACATGGATTTTGTTAATAGCTTAATTAAGATAGGCATCTCCTAATTAATCAAGCAAAATTCTGCTAAATAAGGGAATTCTCTTAATTTGGCTGCTATCGCAAAAAATTTAGAGTTTACCCTGACTACCTAGTGTCAGCTGTGTGGAGGTGTATCTGCATCATGACACCCCGGCTTGCAGAAACTTTTTGTTATGCATGTTTTTGATTTGATTGCCCCAGATTTGCAGAATGTGTTAATATTAGACGATTAATTAATTCACAAATTTAAGAAACAATATGTTTTCTGGATTTCGCACCACATGAGCCAATTTGAGTATTCTGTGTGTAGAATGACGAAAATAAGAATTTATGAATTATTGGGCTTCTTTATCAAGTTGATAAATTAAATAAACATGGAATCGTATATTGAAACCAACGATTCTTCGATTCACTATCTGCAGTACAGTCCGAAAGAAATTTTACATTTCCGTGAAAGAAAATTAGCTTTCGGGAAGGATCGCCATCTTTTAGAAGTTAACAGTCTTCTGTTTATCAAACATGAGATTTAAAAAATTCGCGTTGAAAACACAATGACCTCATGTAACAGATAAAACTTTACACAAAAATCTTTTGTGTTTTCATGTAAATATTCATTCCTTCGCAGCCTCGTAAGACTAATTATAATTTACACAAGTCTGTTAAAGAGGGACCAAAGCTGTTAAGAATAGTCAATGTCAATTGTAGATGATCCCTATTTTTCCTGGCTAATAAACAATTTTTTATAAAAAAAACTGTGAATACAATGAAAATATTACCCCATTCTCTCTTACTCCATATCAAGTTTGATGAAGAAGTTCATACACCATAAAAGTGGAATAATTATCCAGCGAATTTAATTTGGAGAATTTTTCAAAATTTCGCATGGATTTAATTTCGCGGATACAAAATAGGTTTAGGGAAAAAATTAGAGGAATCTTTATATTTCGTGCAGATGAAGTTAAAATCTGAGAAAATTACTCCATTTAAGGACGAAAGTAATGAAATGGTACAGAATTTGATATTTATATACTATGCAAGCTCTGAATACATGAACCCGATAGTCAAACAAAATTGAATACTTTTTCCTACGTTTCTAATGTATATGATTTTGACTCTCATAGAAGTATTCTTTGCCTACCAATTACTAATGGATATTTGATAAAAAGAAGGGACTGGCGTTATTTTCACTACCTACAAAAATGTTGATAGAAGTGTTCAATATGAAACTCGATATGTAGATGTCGTAAACCGACTTGGATATTAAACCAAGTTGACCTGAAAGTCAACTTGGTTTAGACCTCACAGAAAACGATCAAAATAGTCAACTTGGTTTAATATTTAAAACATATGCGCGATAACTTCAAAAAAACTCGCCTCTTTCACATGTGAAGGATAAAATGGCTGATAAGAGGTAGAGCATAAGAAAGTTTTTGAAGTCTACCTTTTGAGTAGCAAAATCATTTCTACTGTCATAAATCGAGAAAATTTAGAGGAAATAAGACGTTATTTATTATGTGAACGTGATGGGATTAGCTGTAACATTAAACCTATTCTCAAGAAGCCTATTAGAAGGAATAAATTTGTCATTGCGAGCTTTCCTGGTGATATAGATATAGATTGGTGTGTGTGCTTTAAAGCAGTTTCAAGTAAGTATTTTTGATATCACGGGGCGTGTGTGGAGGGAAGGAGGTGGGACGAAGAACACACACTACACTGTTTATTCATTGGCTTTTTATTTTCATTCTTGGGGATAGGCCTTTTTTACATTATTTTAATAAGTATAAATGACTTTACTTTTTGATAGTTATATAAATCTCCAGTTGTTTTCTTCCTTAGCCATCTTCTTATACTAATACGCAATCTTGCTTTTTTCTTACCTAACTTTTAAAGAAAGAATGTTAGGTAAAATTTCTCGGGAAGTTCGTCAATGGATGTATGTTTTTCCGTATTAGTATAGGGAGAATCTCCCATTAGGAGAATCTTTAGCTCCATCTTACGGATTTTTATTACTTCGTGGAGTGTTGTTCCTTAAAAAAGACATCATAAAGCCGCCCGGAGGAGAAGGCAATGCAATGTTTTTTGCGTTCGAAAGTTCATCAAATTTTCTCTGACTCATATCCTAGTTCTCTCCACTAGAAAAAATTTTCAAAAGTTAAAAACTGTATATAATAAAGGATGTTGAGTTACTTTAAGAATGCGATATCTAACTTATATAACGTTGTTTCAGAGTCTGTAGCAGTGACTCGTGATGCCCTTGCTGATCAATTGCAAAGGGTTCGCGATTCTGTTACTTCTTTGTATAATCGGACTAGGGAGAGACTAGGCTATGGACAGCAGTCACCACTGATTACAGCAGTTCAAAAACAAGCGATGGCAGACTACGTTGGGTTAGAGGACGTCAAACACCTATACGCCACACAAGCAAATAACCCTGATGACGCTGCAATCGAGGACGTGCAGGAGCTATTCGATGAGCACGACACTCTACTAGTAGAAGACGAAAATCGAGTCAAAACTTGGAGGTTTACCAAGAATCTTAACCACACATTGACGGATGCGATTATGGGGAAAATCACACCACATATCGATATGAGAGTCAAGGTTGTCTATAGTTTTACCTGCGATATCTATCAAGGGAACGGTGGTGTAACGGTATATTCTAAGAGTAAAGGTTCCCAAGGTTCACTCGCAAGCCTGGCAGACATCGAGGCGTTCATAGAACGATGTGAGAACCAGCGTCTAGATCTTGAAGACGTGGAGTTTTGGGGCAAGGCTTACTTGCCTCCAGAGAGAACTATCGAGACGCCTGGTTCGTACGAAGGGAAGGTCGTATTCAAACACGTACAGGTCAAGATCATATCTACGAGAGAGCCTTTACTAGGTTCCGGTCCATTACCAGATTGGCTACGAAAGAAACGGTGCGTCTACGCTGTGGATGGCAAGAATGAGCGAATCGATAACCTATGTATGTGGAGATGCCTAGCCATCTACACACGACGTAATATGACGAGAGGAAGTGAATTTGTTACGAATGAGGCCCTCAAACTGGCTAGAGGATACTATGAGAATCCAAAACTGAAGCGCAAGGATGTACGTGCAACGAAGCTGGTAGACATGGAAGGCATCGCGAAGCATTTCAAGATCAACATCAGAGTATACGAACCAAAGGCAAACTCTGACAAGGCACCTTGGAAACTTGTATACGGACAGAACCAATACAAAAAAGGACTGGATACCATCAATCTGGGTATGTTGGCTGGACATTGTTTCTACATCAAAGATTTGGACGTTCTAACACAGAGGTGGGAATGCGAAGTATGCACACAGGTATTTACGCAAGTCTCCCCCCTCATCCGACACAAGCAAGAAGAGTTTGGGGGTTCAGTGGATCGAGTACATGTCGCGAGAGACGGGTAGACATATACATCAAGCACTCTGTCGTCACGGTGGAGAACGTGTGATACGAGATAAAAATGGTAATGAATTGTGGTGCGTAGATGGTTATGAACCAATTTCCAAGACCGTTTACGAGTACAACGGTTGTAAGTGGCACGGATGTCCCTGTCAACCAAGTAGAACCGATGCGATCGAAAGACGTTATAGTGCAACGGAATCTAAAGCAAGAACTGTAGCACAGCTTGGGTACAACATCGTGTCAGTATGGGAATGTGAGAACCCACCTAAAATCAAGAAAAGGTTTTTCAAGAAAAAGTTTACACCATATCCCCACTACATTGTGTTTGACTTTGAGGCTCTGCTGGTACCCTTGAACCAACATCGAACAGCTGATCTGACGTACACATCGAAGCATGTACCGATAAGTGCTGCTATTGATGACAGTTTAAACAAGATACCTACGTTCCTTGTACATGAGGATCCTAAGGTGTTGATCGAACAGTTTGTGACAGAGCTGGAAAGGAGACAGGAACTCATCGTAGCGGAGGTGGAGAGAATATACCCAAGACCTGAAGATTTTGATATGTTACCAAGAAGTACCCAAGACAAGTGGAACGAATGGGTAAACCAAGTCTCAGTCATTGGATTCAACAGTGGTAAGTACGACCTCAACTTGATCAAGCGGTTCTTTGTAGAACGCCTAGTGTCACAGCATGAACAACAAGATGAGACTCATAGCGGTAAGATCATGGTGGCGAAGAAGGATAATAGCTACATGTTCTTAACCACTAAGAAGTTCAAATTTCTCGACATCCTAAACTTTCTCGCTCCGGGCATGAGTTACGAAAAATGGTGCAAGTCTCTAGAATGCAAGCTGAAGAAGCTAGTGTTTCCGTATGAGTGGCTGACAAGCTATGACAAACTTAGTCACATAGGGAGTGTAGACCATGAAGCCTTTTACAGCAGTCTTATCGGAAAAAATCTTCTATCTCTCGAGGCGTATGAGGAATTTTGTAGGGAGTTCTCCAAGCGTGACTGTGTCACAATGATGGATTGGTTAAGAGAGTACAACCTGTCAGACGTAGAGCCGTTTGTCGAAGCTGTGGATAAGACAAGACGGCAATACTATGATGATGACATAGACATCTTAAGAGATGCCGTGAGTATTCCTGGAGTGTCGATGCGATACGTGTTGAACAAGTCTCTTCACCTGAAGACAGATATTGAACTATATGCACCTGGTGAACCGTGTAAGCATAGATGTGAACCAACTTGTTATAGGAAGATTTGTAAGGTTTGTAAACAAGTTCAGAAGGATTGTCAGATATGCACGAAGAACCGAGCTTACGAACTCCTCCAAACAGGTATGGTAGGTGGTCCTGCTATTGCGTTTTGTCGGTATCACGAGCGAGACGTGGCTCGGATAAGATCACATAAAGACATGAACGCCAAGCTATGCAAGATGGTCTTGGGTCTTGATGCCAATATTTTGTACCCCAGTACTTTGATGCAAGACTTTCCTTGTGGTAAAGAAAAGGTGATCGAGATCGACAATCCTGAGGCTGAGCATAGCCTTGAGATGTTGGTGGAAGGTGTGGAAAACGGCTCGTTATTTGGGTTTGCTGTAGTAGATATCGAAGTATCTCTGGAATTGTATGAAAAATTCAGTGAGATGTCTACGCTCTTTTTAGTTATGGAGATAGAAGACGAACAAATCCCGAAGCATATGCAAGAGTACCTGAAAGCTACGGCGCGAAAGCGTATTCGGGTTACACGTAAACTCTGTGGCGTGATTAAAATGGAGAAAGGATTGATCTTTACCCCCTCCTGAAATGGTATCTGGATCATGGGTTGAAAGTTACAGCATTTCACACACTTGTCAGGTATAAACGTGGTAAACCCTTTGCGTGGTTTCCTGAAGAAGTCGCGAACGCACGTCGTGAAGCCGACAAAGACCCTGATAAACGTATAACTGGAGATACGGCAAAAATAAAAGCTAATTCCTTCTATGGAAAGATGATAGAGAACGTGGCTAGACACTGCAACACGACGTTCACGAGGGATGAAAAGAAAGTTGCGTCCTCGATGAGATCACCGTTCTTCGAGGATCTTGAACAGATAGGTGACGCCTATGAGATTTGTCAAGGTAAGCGCAAGGTTACCATCAATAGGGCGTATCAGTGCGGTATCGCGGTATACCAGCTAGCAAAACTTCCTATGCGGGAATTTTACTACGATTTCCTTGACAAGTACGTAGATCGTAGCGATTTTGAGCTTATGTACATGGATACTGATTCATTGTATTTTGCGCTATCTAGAGAAACCTTGGAGGAAGTTGTGCGACCGGAGTTACTCGATGACTATAAGAATAACGTGAAAGATTGGTTAGTGACCGACAACTATTCTAGTCGAACGGGAGGGTTGTTCAAGAAGGAGTTTATAGGGTATAGGATGATTGCCCTGACAGCAAAATGTTACTTTGTAGAGGGTAAAGAGGGTACCAAGTATTCATGTAAAGGTATGTCGAAGAAACAGAATGAACTGACCTGGAACCGGTACATGAAGGCCTTACAAGGTGGTCTAGACACTGCGAAAAATATAGGTTTTTGCGTTCATGATCAAGGTATGATAACCTACGAACAGAACAAACTGGGTTTATCTGCCTTTTACGACAAACGTTGGGTTCATGAGGATGGTATTCATACACGACCGTTATGTGATCGAGTACCTCAGTAAGTACCTATCTGTTTATGGTGTGATGCATGTCATCATAAGAAGATAAAACAACGTTGGTAGAGGTGGGCCCCATTTCAGGTCCCACCTACAACGATGGAAAAGCGACCTACGTCTTTGAATCTGGAGTATACGATTTAATTTTTAAAAGTAAACTTCCTGATGCAAAAAAAGGTTTAAAAAATGCTGAATAAAAAACCAAGCTGAATAAGCGTGAGAAAAATCATAGCCGAAGATGTGTGTTTCATACATAATTTATGAGATGCATGAAAAAAAAAAAAATTATAGCACACCATAAGCAAAAGGTCACGTGAAAGTGAGTGTGATAAAAACGAAGAGCTGAATAATTTAAATTTGTGGTGAACTGGCGACAGAGTCTGCCGGAAAGGGAAGGCCTAGCGGAGCGGCTAGATTGGAACTGCATGGTGCCGTCCGCTCCCGGTATTCAACACATGTGCCAACCATTGTCGGTAAAAATGTGACTGGACGTAATACACTCGAGCAGAAAATGAACGGCCATGACGTGCGTAGTAGTCGGAGCTCGTAAGTAGTCACACAAAAAAGTCTACATCTAGGGGTAGAGCTCAGAGCTGGTGGATTTGAGAAGCCAGGGTGGAGTGCCGGTTAGACTGTAGACACACATAAAAAAAACCCTCTAGGGAATAGCAACAATAGCAACAAAAACCCTAGAGGGAGTTTTGTTGTCTTATGTGAGATACATGAAAGAAATGTATGAAATACTAACTGTCTGTCTTTTTCAGACTATAATTTTACTCATAGTATTTTGGAGATTCCGTCATATAATAAAGTTAATAATGAACATTGAGAAATTTCTACAGTCAGAGTTAGACGTAGTCGATACACCAGCAGAAGCTCAGAAAAGAGCAGAACTAGCACGTGCTATACAAGGTGGTGAACAGCTTGGTGGGAAGACGCCTGATTTCAGCACTAAATTGTCTAGTTTGACAGGTGTGAGAGATCTATCTAAGATGTTAGGAGATATCAAGAAAAACCCTCTTATCTCTAACTCCATCACAAGTTATATGGTCTCTTCCATCCCCAACGTTTCACCTATGGATACTATAGGGTCTAGCATATACTATAATTGTCGTAATTTCCTCGGACCAGTCGCTCTAGCTGCGATCATTTTTACCAACCTCGATTGGGAAAAATTTGCAAAACTTGCGGAGGAACAACAGCGAGTTAAAATAAATGACCAACGAACAAATAAACGAGTTAAAATAAATGACCAACGAACAGAAGAAACTTACAAAAACGAAGAACTCGGGTCGAGTAGCGTCGGGGAAGAAGTTGGCGGAGTGGAATCGTAAGAAGAAGGCTGAACTACAAGTATCAGATCAAGTACCTAAACAAGTACCTGATAAGAACTTGCAAGTACTTAATCAATTACCTGATCAAGTACCTAAACAAGTTCCTGACAAGTCTTTCAGCTCGTATCAACTCTTAGGTGAAGGGGTTTTAGTAATCTTTGTGGTAGTTGGTTTTATATATTTCGAGAGTCGGAAGAAAAAAAACGAGGGATTCACCGCTCAAAAACGTGAAAAAGTTTGATCGATTCAGGGGTGTGATTGCTTGAGGTCTGAAACATCTCCTAAAAAGGTATAATAAATGGTATCTGAAATATCTCCTAAAAAGGAAGCTATTGATAGTATTTGGACAACAGCCAGACTCGGCGCTTACACGTTGTTGTACCCCTTCGCGGCGAAAAAGATCTTTGGTGTCAGCTCACCAAGTGCGAAGATGGATTTATGCGATGCTGGAAAATTCCTGAGTTATCTTGAGTTAGCGGATGTTACTGACGACTACGCACTCAAGAAAGGGTGGTACAAAGACAAGATCTCTATATAGAATAAAAGATGGCAACGTTACTAGCTATAGCTGTCGGCGCCGCCTTAAACGCGGGTGCCTTCATTGGTGGAAACTACCTCGTGAATCATTCTTCGGCAGAAGAAGCAGAGGAAGAACGACGTAAAAGAGCAAAGGCAGTATTGGAATT
Source organism: Turritopsis rubra (assembly GCA_039566895.2). Classification (NCBI taxonomy): domain Eukaryota; kingdom Metazoa; phylum Cnidaria; class Hydrozoa; order Anthoathecata; family Oceaniidae; genus Turritopsis; species Turritopsis rubra. Next base: position 16,833,612 of record CM077621.1, read on the forward strand.
TCAAAAGGCTCAGGCTCAGGCGAATCGAGAGGAACATGATAAAGTGGAATGGATAAACGAGAAACTGAGAGAGAGAGACGCCGCGGCTAATTACATTAGAGACCTTGATGAAGGTATGCGTGAATACTATAGAATAACGAAACAACACCTTGATCCTCTACCCCCTAAACCCCAATTCAGCGATTTTTATCAACCTTCTGAACCTCAAAAGTCAGGTGAGTTGATCTTTATTGGATGAGGTCTCTGTATTTTAGTTTTTTTAGTGTATCGCCGCTATATATAATAAATGACTGAGAAGAGCCTGAGTGAGATCTACTACCGACCTGAAAACCTTTGGGTAGGTCACAAGGCTGTTAAAGAGCTTCAGAAGGGGTCAGGTTTGAAAAAGAAGTCTTGCACTGGCTCGTGAGAGAGGCGTTATGGCAGATCCATCTACCTCGTCCTAAGCATATTGATCATGCACATTTTTACGTAACCAAGGTAAACAAGATACATCAGGCGGATCTCATGTTTTTACCTCATGACAAGGTTTACCAGAATACGTACAAGTACGTTTTGAATGTTATCGACATCGCTTCAGGGTATAAAGCGAGCAGACCTCTGAGAACGACGAAAGCGAGCGACGTTGTCGAGATGTTTGCTGACATCTATAAAAAGGGACCTCTGAAATATCTGGATGAACTCCATGTTGACAATGGTTCCGAGTTCAAGTCGGCAACAAGCAAACTCCTTGAGAAGCATGACGTCAAAGTGAAGAGAATTACGACAAAGTATCACCATAAGTTTACAGCCTTTGTGGAAAATTTTAACAAGACTCTAGCTCTGAAACTCTTCAAGATACAAGATGCGCAAGAGATGGAGGATCCAGAGAAAAAGAGTACCACATGGATCCAACACTACCAGAAAAGTGTGAGACAACTCAACAACACCGTGCTTTCGAGGACGGGTATGAAAGCGAAAAGCTCAAGGAAGTTCCGTTAAAAGTCGAGTTCTATCCGAAGGAAGACGCTTTGGCTGAATCAGGGTTGTATCGCTATCTCTTACAACCAGGTGAGGAACATGATGACACAAGACGTCGTGCGACGGACAACAAATGGAGTCGGAAAACGTATCGCTTGCGTGAGATCCAACAGTATCCAAGACAACGTATCTGGTACTACCTCCAAGATGGACCCGAGAGAGCTTTCGTTCGGGAAGAACTTATGCTGATTCCTGAGGATACGGAAGTACCTCCGGACTATGTGAAAAAGTGGTAGTTTTGGATATATAAGTTGTGCAACTATCGTGAGGGATAAATCTACCCGTTTCTAAGTTGGAAGTTGTCTTACAATAATAAAGATGTTACGATTTGGACAACTTAAGGTTTCACGAATAGACTTTAACTCTAGTGATAGTGTAGAACTTAACAGCATCTACACGATCGACATATCAAAGATCATTGTAGTAGAGGCTATCTTAGTGAACAAAACCGATACCAGGTACTACATAGGTTATGAGAAGGAACCGGGTAAAATCATTCCTCTCTTAATCAAGACACCGAAGAATTGTCACTCCTCAGGTGTATCGAGATATAACGAAGGCTCTGCCTGGAAGATGGGATTCAACGTGTCGGATGACAAAGTCTGGTGTGATACTTATATAGCGATCATGAATCGCATCGAAGAAGAGCTTCTTTTTACTACCCTTACAGGTAAGCCGATCAGCGCTACGGGTTGGATTAAGCCTAAGCTCATCGTGTGGGACGACGATATTAAAACAGAATTTAACGGTGAGGTACCGTTCCATCAAAGCTGCAAGGTAACTGGTGTGCTGAAAATCGGAAGCATATACACGCAGAAAAACCATAATCAGTATCTACAAGCGTATCTGAAGGAGGCCAAGTACAAGCGAGTAGACGTGTATGAGAGTCTTCTTAGCGAATCTGACGATGACGAGACGGTGTTTCACGATGATGTAGGTGTCAGAATTTAGTTGAAGGGTCCGTTATTGTAGGGGGAGGCCTCTACAATAAACATGTCTACCCTGAAGCAGTTAAGAGAGAAGGCGAAAGAACAAGGTCTCCGAGGATACTCTACATTAAACCGAGACGGGGTTGTAGCACTCTTGAGGGAAGAAAAGATCGTGAGATATAAAAGGCACCAGCGTAGTGTTGGCTTCCAAACAGAGGGGAAAGAGTGTCAGGATTGCGCACTGAATAGAATTGTTTGTGAACTCTCGAGGAAAGCACCACCACCAAGAAAAATTCATACGACATCAGAAGGTGTGGAGATTGATGTTCAAACGGGTGAGATCGTAGGGGTCGAAGTAGATTATAACAGATTCATAAACATAGATCGCTTTTCCTTCGTTGTAGGTGAGACCTGAAATAGTACTCACCTTTTCCAACCCTGTAATAAATCGTATACTTCAGATTCATAAACATAGATCGATTTTCCTTCGTGATAGTTGGAGGGTGAAATAGTACTCAACTTTTCCAACGTTGTTTTATCAGTTCTGGATCGATATGTAAAGTTTTGTGGCTTGATAAAGCTACAAAACATAGGGAGGAGGTGACTCATAGACTATGTAACACCTACACCTGAGGTATTGGAACCAGTTACGAGCTTTTTTGCGATCTCTTCACGACCTTGTTTTCTCCCAAGCTCTAAGAGCTCCTCTCTCTGGTGATCGTAGAGCTGCTTGATTGCTTTACTCGACCTGGATCGCAGTTCTTGCTTCTTACTCAAGTAACGTTGTTTCTCTCCTATAATGCGACTGAATTCATGATGGTCGATACTCCCATTTTCTATGCTCTTCGAGATAAGCATGATCAGACCGTCTAAGATCGTCTGAGCAGCCGTAGAGATATCACGTTTTTTCAGTCTTTTCACATCGAAAACAGAGACACTTTTCTGGATTACAATCAACACCAGGTTCAAGACAAAAGTCGTCACACACATAGCGATACTCATCGATACATCTATGCCAGAGATTAGACACGCGATTTCCCCACCTGAAAGGACAACGCTCGCCGCGTTTAGAAAGTAGGAGATATACGTACCAACTAGAGTGTAGCGTGAAAATTTACGTTCCAGAGACGTTCTGTTTGCTATCTCCTTAGATAGGAACGCTTCCGTCTCCTTGATGGTTTGAAGTCTATAGTTTTGTGTTTGTAATGTCGGACTTTCTACACCATCCTCCGGAGCACTAGGTAAAACAGGATATAGCTTCTCAGTGTTGAAGTCATACATTGCCATATGTTTATTTTAACAATAGTTTCATTCTAATATCAACATCGAGATCTTTGTCATTCTCGTCACTAATCCTGAAGGTTAAGGTATCTGTCGGATATTTCAGTTTGGCAATGTATACAGGATTTGAAGTATACTCATATACCATATGATCGTCGTACTCATACTCTCCTTTGCCAAGTTCAAAATGGTGTAGTGTGTTCGTGAGGGTTGTATTTTCCATCATGGTGTACAATTCGATTTCTTCACAGTGTAGACGGAGCGCTTTAAATGTACAGATATTTGGAGTTGTTCTATAATATCCAGCTGTGAAATGTTTGTGTCTAGGCATCGTTAATCCGAGAAGATTTAATAATCCAGGCTCGAATGCAGCTCGATACCCCTTTGTAACAGATAAGGTTAGAGTCCCATCTGCATTTTTATTTACGTATACTGTTTTGTTGTCTTTCGCGTTTATTTTTTGGATGAAGGTCTCAGATGTGTAAAGACCTTTATTAAAATCGATAATTGTGGGGTTCTGATCGGTAGCTATCTGATCTTTCGATATGATTACGCGAGAATCCTTATCTAAATTAAACCATCGCACTATGATCAAAGCATTATACAAGTACAACTCAGTTCCGGCTTTCAAGGTGAGAGGTAGTTGTGTTTTACCAAGGTTGTTCACATACATATATTGTTGCATTTATTATATGAAAGAAATGAGTAGTAATCTTCTAAACTTTAATTCAAAAGTCAGATATATACCCGAGTATGGAAAACCTAGCGTCTTAACACCGTCAGAGGAACTATGGAAACAACGAATCGTTGTTGATCAAGATAGATCCTCGTTCACTGCAAACTTTCGGAATATCTTTCTACCATTCCAACCTAAAGGCGCGAATGATCGTTTCGGAGAGCCGTTAGACTTTTACCTTGGACAACTCTCCTTCAGTTTCTGGGTGAGCACCGCGGGATGTGGGATATCCACCTTTCATCTTAATCACAAGGTTCCGATGATCCGATCTATTTTCCGCTTTCACGTCTACCTACAAACGCGTCTTATTCTAGAGGAAATGGAGGTCTACCAGGAGATCTTACCTTTAATCCAAGAAAAAATCCATACAAGGAGACTGCTTTCCGAAGTATTTCTAGAGAATTCGGCATCATACCAGAACCTACGTATTGGCGATATCTCTCACGAATTAAGATTGGTAAGGATAATCTCAAAATGTGGCTCGAACTTCATGTCGACGGATTAACTCGCGCGGGAGTGCAGAGGTTATCACAATCTATACGATACTACACCTATCTAATCTTAGAATCACAAGCGAGTGCTAGGTCGAATATTATAGGTAATACATGACGTGCCTTGGATGCTCAAAAGATTTTTACGTCTTCTCTAGAAAAGATCATTCTGAAGAAAAATACTACACAACAAGAGATCAGAGAGTTCCAAAATGTTCTGAAGTACGCTAGAGCAAAACCAGATTTTGGTGTTGCTTTAGGAACTTACCTCATACCCAGCGACTTGAAGTTGAAAAATCTCGATGATGTAACAGATTTCAGTATAAAACTAGTTAGTGCGAAGCATATTGGAGCGCCGTCAATTCCTCCTCAAGATGTGAAAACACCACATCCTCCAAAACATGACGCCTTCAAAGGTAAGAGAACTACTGGTTTTCATCCAAAACCTAAAGTAAAATTACCAGAATTTTTTCCTACTAAACCTGAAGTAAAATTACCAAGATTCCCTAACGCAGCACAACAACATGAAGAGGAAAAGCAAGCTTTAACTATCGCTGGACTATCACTTATTGCGCTTGGAATTTACTTTTCCAACTAACCAGTTTCCTACCAAACCTAGTAGGAAAACGATGAGTAGCCAGACGTTTTCACCTAATATCATAACTCCCTTCTTCAGAAAGCCTAGTAACCAGCTTACAACGCTTCCAATGAACGCAGCTCCAAGCTTTGCACCAAGCTTTCCGAGTAGTCGTCCAAGAGCTTCGAGCTGCTTTTTCATCCACTGCTGAATTCCACCTTTTCCCGGTGGTTTTCCACCTCCACCAACTGCCGTCGTCGTACCTCCGGTTAACGAAGTTACGATTGTAGATATAACGAGTCCGAGCGCTGTTAGGATTGCCGTAATCGTAATACCTTGCTCCCGAAAAAGAGTTCGGAGTTTCTCACCTAACGACGTGTCACTATCCGCTATCTTGGTAATGGTCTCTTTTATCCGTGAGATCTGTGATGATTTTTGTTTCTCGGTTCTTTCTCGCTCTTCACGCAGTTGTTCAAGTTTTTCTTTCTCCTCTACATCTTCAGGATCTAAATCGAGAGCTCGCTGTGTTTCTGATATCTCCTGATCTATCTCCTTGAGTTTCTCATCATATATCTTGATCTTCTTACCAAGATCCTGCATCTGAATATCCTCAGGTTGTAGAGGAGTGCCTAGTTCAAGCACATCTTTAATCAAGGTCTTTCCAAAAACTTTGATGATCGTCTTCTTACTCAACCATTTTCCAGTACGTAAATCGGTAAGATTGCGCCAACTCCCATTCTTGTAGTAGTTGAACCGATTTAGGCCTTTGTATTTCGAAAGTTTAAACTTTCGCAGATCTATAAGGTTCAAGGAGCCTTGAACGTCAAGATGAAAATACAAACGCTCCAAGTTCGTGAGGAGTAAATCCTTCTGTGTCTCTAGATTTAAGATGGATACTTTCGCTTGACTAACATCCGCTCCACTCGATTGTATGGGATCGGATGTTGTAGAGATAGGATATGGATCGTCTTCACCATCCTCACCCCCTTCATCATATCCGGGATTATCGAAAATATCAGTCATTTCTTAAATATAATAAATGACTTCATATGGAAAGAGTTTAAACCCTAATAAAAAATATATGACTCGTTTTGGTCTAAAGGCCTCGAGACAGCATGTTAAAATATCACACACACCAAGCACCATCGACCAGAACCAGGTCTTACATGTAAGACTACCAAACTTTGGTGCGAATGATGTCATAAAACCTGGAAGTCTGAAGCTTACTTTCGATTTTGACGTGAATAGTACGGATACAGGTAGATATATCGTGAACAATCTGGGAAAGAGTTTGGTTACTGAGCTTATAATCGAATACGAAGGGAATATCATACAGACGATCACTGACTTCGATATCTTCCAGCTTCATGCAGATAAGTGGGATTCGGAGAAACGGAAACTTCTCAAGATCGAACAAGGGGTAGATATCGAAGGAGATGTGCTTAAACTTCGAGTTAAAACCTCTGGAGCAAGTGGTAGCGCCAGTGAAACAGCGTTGGCTAATGCTCATGGAAACAGATTTGCGATACCCTTGTGGGAATATTTAGAGATCTTGAAACACCTACCGTTTATACAGCTTGACGATCGGCTCAGTTTTCGATTGAAATTTGCACCTTATGGAAATGTGATCAGAGATGCTGGAACAGGAATCATAGCTTCAAAGAAGGATCCTGATAGCACCTATACCATATCTTCCATCGCCTTGGAATTCAATAAAGTAGAAGATGGAGAATTAAATGAAACAGTCAACATCGCAACTTCTATCAAATCGTAGTACAATGCCTTTGAAAACTGACGTTTGTGGTGATAGCGGAATAACTCCTCGTGTATAGTGTCGTAACCTAACCACTCTTTACACAGTTTAACGATCTCAATGTGACCTTCTCCAGCTGCATACTCCATCATCTCATTATAATCCGTCACACCCCACTCTTTACACAGTTTAACGATCTCAATGTGACCACCAAAAGCTGCATACTCCATCACCTCATTATAATCCGTCGCACCCCCCCCCCCCCCCCCCCCCCACTCTTTACACAGTTTAACGATCTCGACATGACCACCAAAAACTGCATACTCCATCACCTCATTAAAGTTAGTCGCACCCCACTCTTTACACAGTTTAACGATCTCAAGGTGACCACCAAAAGCTGCACACCTCATTGCCCCATTATAATCCGTCGCACCCCCCCCCCCCCCCCCCCCTGTCTATTTTTTAATGTGGTTGAACGTAGCTTTTTCGTATCAGTTAGTTTTAACTACTATGCCGAAATGTGTACCCTGGCTTATAAACAAATAATAAATTTTCATTTTAGATGGTAGGATCCCTTTAAGGTTTGCCATTAGGGAAACGAAGGTAGCAAGATCATTATTATATTGTTTTGATAGTGTTTGATTGATATCTTTTTGTTTTAGATTAGAAAATTGAATAGTATAGATAATGTAATACAAGAAGAGAATGTGAAAATCATGGTTTTAAACATATTTACATGGTTTTTGTATCATGATGCACAAGTGGAGTTTTGGGTTTTGATATTTCCAAAATTCATAGCAGAATAAAGATTTGAAAGATAAAAACGTCTGAGAAGGTATTGTTTTTGTTAGCTATTTAATAGGGAAATGTGAAGGTATTTTCTTATATGTCAGAAGTTTAACCGTGGTTAGGTGGGAGTATACGTTGTATTGTCTCTTTTCTAAATCTCTATACATATGAATCTTAGCTTTTAGTTTAACTGTACAACTTTAGAAATTCCTAAATAGGGATAATAGCATTCTTTGTATGATCGATCCAAAATATTAATACAACAATTTTCTGTTAAATATGATATAATTCTAACATGGAAAAACACAACAATTTTTGTATATACACAGACTTATCATGGCAGTATTGCAGGTAAAAACTATTTATGGAGAAAAACTGTAAAATGTTTTTACACGCTACACTAGTCTATATACTAATAGCGACTGTGCATCCACTTTTTAGTCTGGCCAGTGTGAATAAAAGAACTGGGAACGAAATGTTCGTATGGATTGTGATATAGTGACATTTTAGGTCGTGCGTAACTGAGTTGTCGAGATATAGGCGATATTAGTATTATAGGAGTAGCGCGACGTCAGTGGGCACATTGCATTGCACCCTAAATAGAACGCGATATTTAAGGGCAAATATCTCGAGAACAAATGGGAATTACTGACGTTTTTTGGGTCCGCGATAATTTGACGATGGGTTGTCGAAAAATTTTGGTCTAAAACTTTTTGGGGACGGGTGTGACGTATTCAGAATCTTTGATCGACTATATCTCCGTAACGGTAAGTCGTACACAGGCGATCCTATACATTTTCTTGATCATGTTTTCGAGCTCTACAACTTAGTGATACCTATTCTTTTGAATTGTGTGATATTATTTTTCGTCACCGCCATATTGTAAGAGAAAGGGTAAGCACGGGGGTTGGGGTCAGTAACTCATGGGGAAAGTGAACCGGTAAAATGTTTTTACCCGTGATACTAGTCTATATACTAATAGCGAGGTGTGCATACCACTTTTATCTTAGAGAGTGATACATTTTGAAAAAATTCACGGTCATTTTCTCAGGAGAAGCGCGTAAAACCACGCTGCTGCGAGAAGCGTATTTTTGTTTGTTGCGAAAGTATTAGTAAACTTACTATCAGTCGTATGATGATGATGCAGAAAAGAAACGAGGGTTTTTAAAATGTAAACAAATCTGTTTTTGTTTTCGTAAAGATTGATTCGCAAGACGAACGAAGAAATCAAGCGAAAGATGGTATTATTATTAAACGAATGAAAGAGTGGAAGAAAAAATGTAAAGTGTGGTTTATAGTAGAAACGTGTACTGGAAGTGAAGAACATCTTACTTACAGTTATTAAAAATGGTTTTGCACAGAAGAAATTGTCAAATGGTAGCAGATGGTTTTTGATTTATTTCTTGAAACGGATGGTTTCGTAAAGATGGAATTAACGAGTGGAAGTATATACATTAAATTGAATCAAAACACGAACATATGTCGCTGTTTTTGGTAGTAAATGTGTGTTGGAAAGCGAAGAAACTGGTGATGGAATTGGAGGATTGTTAACGAAGTGGTACTTACATATTGTGATTAAAAATGGTTGCGTCGTTGCAATCACTTCGACCATGTGGGAAACATTATCAACATATTGTGTGGAAGAGCTACATCGTTATTTCTGATGTTTTTTTGTTGCATGTGAAGCAGAAAAGGGTTTTGTGTTACGCTGAGATATTTCTGTTTATTTTTCAAGCGAATTTTTGTGGCTGTTTTCAAGAAAGTTAAAGCTCTCTTCCCTACCCTCATATGGCTTACGTAAAGCTAGCCGTACCCAATAGCCGTAGCTTAGCCGTAGCTTAGCCGTACCTTACTAGATATGCGTATTTACAATAGATGAGTGTATTTGTTGCAAAACAAGTACATAATTCCAGATAATGAAGATGTCCTGACACATTAATTCAGTTTGTTAACCAGCATCTCCACTGGTAAATACAAAAAAACCAATAAGTACAATTAACTTCAGGTAACAACAACGAGGAAGAGCCGGCTAGGGAATCCCCTTACGGCTCAATGGAAATTAAGTATGACTGACCATGGATATAAGTACAGCCTGTCTGAGCGTCTTAAGTACGGCTAGCTGGTAGTGATGACTTAATAATGTAATAGGTACGTTGATCATCAAGAAGAACAAGACAACATATTAAGAAATTAAAAATAAGATATTTCAGTTAAAAAAACGGACAACAGTTTGGTTTGTCAATACTCTACATATAAAAATAAAGCTAACTCAAAACAAACAGCATATGGACAACCAAGGATCAACCGAAAAATTAAGTACGGCTAGCGAAAATAAAGTACGGCTAGGTAAAATAAAGGACGGCTGGGCAATATTCCTTAAGTTAAACCGAAAAATTAGGTACGGCTAGGTAAAATAAAGGACGGCGGGGCAATATTCTTTAAGTTAAATCAAAAAATTAGGTACGGCTAGCGAAAAAAAGGTTCGGCTTGGTAAAATAAAAGACGGCTGGGCAATATTCCTTGCGTTAAACCGAAAAATTAGGTACGGCTAGCGAAAATAAGGGCAATATTCCTTACGTTAAACCGAAAAATTAGGTACGGCTAGCGAAAATAAGGTACGGCTACGTAAAATAAAGGACGGCTGGGCAATATTCCTTATGTTAAACCAAAAATTAAGTACGGCTAGCATCAACCGAAAAATTAAGGACCGGCATTTAAAATAAGAACGGTTGAATTGAAAATAAACAAAACCGATGGGGTAAGGGAAAATATCGACATTTAAAAAAGTTCGGGAAGGGTGTATTAAAAGGTGTATTTAACTAAAAAATCGGATTTTCGGTATCGTCACTATTTTAAATATCTTCGTCAGACTTGTCAGCATTGTATATCGTTTCCAACTGTCCCACCAAATCAGCAAAAGACATATCCGATCTTAAAGATATGTATTGCAATGCACATAATTCCAAAAGAAAGATGTCGATGTAATTGAATGTGGTAAATAACGAACCGGAGATAACAGGAATATGTACAAGCCAGTTGTGTTCTGAATCAATCAGTATGACTTTCAATCCTGCATCCAAGACATTTAAAAATGCTGTGGGAAGAAATTTGGTCAAAGCCTGTTTCTTTGAAACAGCTAAATCTATTCTTCCCATTATTTTGCGGCATTTTCGACTTTCCAGGACACGCTTGATACTTTCGTTAGGACTTGTCGCACAACAATGCTTACGTATAAAGGAAGCTTCAGACAAAATAAATTTTAATATGTGTGAACATAGTGAATCCGGAGCTTCACACGACATCTTACTGTTATAGACATACCTCATTTTTTTAATAACCATTTTTGTGTCTATGTTCTTCGCAAACAGCTGTCCGTCTGATGCAATGAAACATGTCAAGTTCGAATAAAGATCCAGCGTGCCCACTTTCAAGTACATGTAACCAGCATGCAGGGCGTCTCTTATCTCCCGCAGGTACTTCTTCACTTCTTTTAACTCAATGGAAGTAACAAATTGTGCTACAAAGTGGAGTTGTCTAATATTGGATGGGTATATCCGATGACTTTCCTATAGAGACCGAACAGCACCTCGCAACAAATGTCGTGTGAAGGAGTACCTTCACTTCCGAATTTTCTCATTTTCACGATAGAAAATGCTGTTTTCGGAAATAGCCCTGTCCTTTGCACGTACAGAACATTTGCAAAATGATGTACCTTTGTAAATGTTGTGCCTGAAATGAAAATTTTGTATATCAAAAAGTGTAAAGAAACCTGGACGTGAGGTTCTTATATGTCAACATTTGAAATTTTGTGGAATTTAAAAAAACACACATACACACGAAAAAACATAATGCCAGAACTTACCAGAAATGACAAACATTTCGTTGCCCACGTTATATATTTTATTTTCGTTTAAATCAATAATCGTAAAACCATGTGGAATTACAAGAACTACGATATCAAATCTGGAGCTCGACTTGTCTTTTATCGCTGTCTCAGTTAACATAGATTCCAAAGTTTGATCATCAAAACTTTTTTTTGAATTGAAGAATAACACACAGCTGTGTAAACCGAGATTCGAGAACATTTGGTTTAAAAGTATTGAAATCATTTTCGGTGTAAACGATTTCCCACACAACACATCAGACAAATGCTTAGTAATAGGCTTATTGCGATGTGAGTTACATACTAGGCAGCAAATTGACTCTTCGCATTGAATCTCGTAAATTGGCAGGTACGTATCGCTTTCATCTTCATTGTCATCCACAAACATAGATGCCTCTAAATGAAATTCCCCTGCATCTTCGTGTTCCCCGACATGATATTGTGTAGTATTTTTAAAACATTCGTTCAGCACCTCCGATAGTTCCATATCAGAAAGCTTTGTTTCGCTGCCGCAAATGTTTAATCTATCAAAACCAGGTTTACATATTTCAAGGAAAGCTACTCTATTCGATGTGTTGTACTCATCGAGTGCTCTAAATGCACCATATGAATAAGAGATTGAACTGACGACAGAATTATACCAGCAGTTGTTCCTGGGATTGCTTAATCCAACCTCTAGATTTGATATAACGGGAACTCTATCATGAAATTGGAAACCCGACTTCTGTTTTCCAGTTGATTGATATCCTTTCTTTTCTGTCACTCTTTGATTTTCTTTATCTTTGTTTTCCCCCTGTTTGCCTTGCTTCCTTATTTTCTTCTTTTGCGTCTTTTTCTGCTTCATTTCTGCCCCTTCCGTTCTTTCCTGATTTCTATCGCTCGCCAGGTTATTCTTTCCACTTTGATCTGCAATTTGTTCTAATCTAACTGTGGTATCTTGTCCATAACCTTTTTGATAAGTAAGTTTAGGCTTTGATTTACTTCTCTTTTTGTCCCATGACTCTTTCATAACTGTGGCCCTTTTTGTTGTTACGATCCGCGATGTCACAGAATCTGTGAACATGCGCTGCATGCCTAAAACATTTTCTTGCAACAACGCCACAATATCATCAAGACGTGCAGCTTGTTTTCCACCTAATAATCCGTTGTACAAATCTCCCATTCTTTTTTCAGATATTCCAGTGGTTCTGTTGCTTGCAGTAAAATTATCATCGAATGAATGCATTCTCCGAGGATTTTTTGTAATTGTTTCTTTGTAGTGAACATACGCTGAAGTGGTGCCGTGTGTTGACAAGTCACCTAACAACAGTCCACTCCAAAGAGGCACAGTTGGTAGCAGATGCTTCAAAATTGAAGGGAAAAATGTTGGCAAGAACAAGCTATTAAGTGTCCAATTTTTCGGAATTTGTTTTTTGTTAGCGGCATTCCACGCAGAGTACAACTTTGTGTAATGTTCCTTAAAAGGAGAATAATCTGCCATTGTGTATGACTGCTCCTCGGTACCAAACTCTTTGTGTTTCTTCTTTTCGCCCTCAAAATTTTCACATTTTCTTTTCTATCAAAGATTTAATTTCACTTGAAATATCAGCTCTGAAATCCTTCACTTTTTTGTTCAGTATGCTGACCGATCCATTGACCTCCTCAGTTACAAACTTTGAGCAGGTCATTGATACTACTAAATTGGCAACTTCATCCAAGGTATTAATTGTGTCTGAATTCATCATCAATGATAAAACCCACATTCCAATTGATCTTGCTCCAGCGTTGTAACATTTTTTCACCAAATCTTTACAATTCCGCATAAAATGAAACGCACAAGTATGTAAGATTGTCATCTTCAACTCTCCATTGACGGTGGCGCCAGTTACTATCCGCCAAGCTCTGTTAAAAAAAGTTCCAAATGACTCTCCGTTCAGAACCTTTAAAGCCGTTAATACAAATACCATGGCTCAGTCGCTGTTGATTTGGATGGGTTGCGTGATTTTGTTTGCACCATACAGCAACTTTTCATGATTTCTAAATGTTGAGAGCCAATAATGGATTGTCGGCTATGTATGGTCGGACGATATCATTATGGAAACTGGCAACGACATCTTACCTAAAAAAAACCGTCCCAAACATCTTCATGAAAAATATTAATAGGTTTATTATGTCAACGGAGTTGCAGAACCAGAAACAAAATACGATATACATTATTATTTCGCAATTATCCATTCTACCTGTTGATGGATTTCTTATTGTCAGTTCATAGTAAAACAACTTTTTATTAGTCAGGTGAGACTTGACAACATGACCTGTAGCATCCCAAAATACAGCATACATTTTTGATAGATCATGGAATACTTTAACAGAGCCTCTCGTCCAAAGCATGACAACAACTGGATCAACAGATACAACTTGTATAAAAGCCCTTCACGTTTGATTTTGTATCATCAGCATCTTCATATTTTTTCTTTAGTTGGAGTAGACTATCCACCTCCTAAGTATCCATTCTCTCATTTGTACGTTTCTCGTGAGCAATCTGCTTTAAAACGTTGACTGATGTTCCAATATTGTCTCTATTACCAGAGATGAAAAGTTTCGTTTGGTGTTTTGCTTATACGCCGGGCATATTCAACGGATGCCGAGAATCGTCATCCATCAAATTTTTGTTTCTCCTTTTCTCTTTGAAGACCTCAAATTGGACGAGCACATGTCTCGCCGATATCATGAGACACCATCAAAGAGTTGAACATTACATCCATGGTCATGTCGTTTTTTATGATAACATTTATCTGTTTGATTTTGCATGATTGGTGCTTGCAATAACCGACTGCGTTGAAAACACGGTTAGTGCGGGAGATTCGTTTGGTCGCTTGATATACCAAATGTCGTTTGAATAAAACCGTACAGTATGGGTTAGCTTGGCGAATGTAATCACATATAATGTGTTGCCACGATCCCTTTGCAAAATATTTTTTGTTCAGCTTGGTCACCATGTGGTTGTTAATAAGATCATCCCATACATGTCTATCCATATGACACACGAGATTGCTAATAGCTTTGGTGAAAATACCCGACGTTGGGTAATTACATTGCGAAAGTTCATTCAATGTTTCCAAAGTCTCGCCAGTGCTTGCTAGTGTGTGTTTGAGTTCATTACTTTTAGTACCTTGTTCTTGTTCGTCATTTAAAGAATGCCCCGTTTCCCTTTCTTCTGGTTCATTTTGTAAACTCGTACAGATTATTTCCTCGTTTTCGCTTTGGGTGGGCTGAATATTTGTTGATTCGTCTGTGTTAAAAGTGATAGCGAATTTTATTTGACCATTTTTCATGCGATATGTACGGCAGGTTTCCTTCGATGAGCAGCTTGATTGTCCACAAAAAGAGTCTACATCAGATGAACGCACTTCTTTCGTCAGGAAACCTGGAAGCACTTTACCTATGTCACAACAACGAACATGGTACCATTTACAGCATTCATCACAGGCTATGTATCTAGAGAAGAAAACAAGTACAAATCAACAGAAAATCAAAAAAAAAATCAAAAAAATAGTGTCAATGCGACATTTAGTGTCAATGTTTAAAAAAATTGCGACATTTTGTGTTAACATTAACAAAAATCTTAAACATTGCCACATATCTGTCCACCGTTGAATCTAGCGACATATAGTGTCTCAACGGTTTTACATAGTTCCTAATAATATATTAAAAACTAATCTAGACCAAAAACCTTCTGTCCCGCTCTTAGGTAAGTAACATATATAAAATGATAAAAGAAAGAGAGAAATTTTAACGATAAACGTAAAATTACCGTGTGTTATCATTAGATGTCTTGCAAACGCAATACAATTTTTGCTTCATTTCCGGTTTTTCCATATCGAACGATCCATATTTGTGGGGTCTTTTGCGCTTCCTTCCTTCTTTACCGGCAGGAAGTAGCGAAATCAACATCTTCATTCTAAACATTATAGAAAAAGTACTTTAAGGTGAGAAATTTTCGCGGGTCTTAATTGAAATGTCTTAATTCACTAGTTAATAATCTAATGGCTGGGAAAGTCACTATCTAATAGATTCAATATTTTCAGTGATCGTACCAATTTACAATCCATTTCGCATGCAAGTGGTTCAAAACTGATAAATTTGATGATACTTTAACAAAATTATAAGTGACGAAAATCTCTGGAGGTGACGAAAACTTGGGGCCGACGAAAAATTAAGGCCAACAAAAATTTAGGCCGACTTTGTTTGGGCCGATAAGGTATTCCATTCGGACACATTTTTAGTGACTTTTTCATTGCACCACAGTGGTTGTATTATGTATTGAAGAGATAAATAAATAAGGGAACGCTCAATTACCCATAACCTCAAAATAACTTAATAAATAGACCTTTCCGACTTAACTTAACACTTATTCCGGAAAATACCGTATTTAAAAAATCTAAAAAGGATCGCACATTTTTATGAGATAATGGATCATTTTGAAAATCATTTTTAAGGAAGAAAAAATGCTGAAGTGATTTCGTGCATGAGTAAATGCGTGATGGGCAGAAAGAAAAGTAAACAAAAGAAGGAGGAGTCAATTTCGAACGAATTTAAAGTGAAAACAATTTTACTACTCTTTTAGTTTTATTTGAAGTCTCAGAGTGTAAGATTCACAACAGATGGCAAATATTGGATTCCCATAAATTGAACTTATTTCATCACAAACAGAGCAATTTGTTACACCTTCCACCCGAAAGGGGTATTTTGGGGCCTCAAATTAGTATCGTGTGTTAAATAATTTATGTGTAATGTATAAATAATTTTAAATCAGTCACAGTGATAATTCTCAATTTTAATTTGCTTAAATTGCCGAACTACGCATTATAAATCTTTTACTAACCAATACACTTTTCCAGAAATCTGTTTAAATACCATGTTTTGGCCAAGTAAGCACATCCAACCTTGTTCTTATGCAATTTATTATTTCAGTAAAGCTTGGTTCACATGCGCTTCAAAATGGTCTCAAGGCGCTCATTTAATTTAAGTCTTAAAGCGTTGAGACGGTTTTTGACTCTATGTGAACCTGAAAAAGGAAATTAGTTGGAAATAGTCTCAAGACCTTGAGCCCGTTTTAAGTTGCATGTGAATTAAGCTTAATTATTTGACTTTATCACTATTATTAAAACTTTCCGTAGAACAATTAAACGTAATTTTGACATTGAAAATGAGGCTAGGTGTACTAACTACCGTATTTTCTTGAATAGAAGCCGCGGCTTCTATTCATTTTTCAAAGAGAATGTTTGCGGCTTCTATTCAAGAAAATACTAGGTCAAAACACGCTGTTTAAACAGCATTTCGGGAAATGTTTACACACCTTTCCAAATTTCGGGGTTATGGTGTTATGGCCTAATCAACAGCTTTCGCCTCATTTTCAATATCGTAACTGCTTTTAACTACTTCGTCGGGGAGTTTGAATATTTGAATTTCTTTGTTCTCAACTGTTTGTGATACATTTATGAATTTTCTCAACTTCGGATAACTATTTGAATAAAAATTCATACTCTATTAAAATGATAGGTTGGAAGGCCAGCTGCAATAATCGCGTGAATCCTCTCCTCAAGGTGTAAGTAACAACTCAATTTAAAAACCATTTGAATAATAGAGGGTCTTTTGGAAGTTGTTTGTATTGTTATTTGTATTATAAAAACTTCTTTTTAAAAGATTAAAAGAGTGTAAAGAACACACGATTATGTTTGGGTGAGTTTATAATTCACGCGAGATGAATTTTGAGTGTTCTTCAGGGTGTTCAGGGTGTTAGCTCATGCAAGTCCTAGCAAAAATATAGAACCAACAGCTACATTTTTTTACATTTTATATTGTCTCAAGACTACTGGCATTTTCTACCGGTTTCCACGAGAGGTTAGAAAAATGAAATTTTTACCCGTCGAAACGATATTTCCCTGCATACACATGCTAATAAATGCCATTAAGAGGCTGTTCATATGGATAGAAATTACCTCGATAAGCGGGAAAACTTTTCGACCTACTAAAACGTTTCGTTCTGTTCAAATGAAAAACAATTTCCTCGGTAAGCGAGGAAATGACCTGCAAGTGCATGACGTAACAGCATACGAACAAAAGAATACAGTAGACTCTCCATAATTCATATCCAAATGAATAGCCCCTAAATAGACCTTTCCCGAATTTCTGTTTAAACACCGTGTTAATACTTAGCTATCAAGTTTCGCCTTGTTTCTATGCATTATATTGTTTTACTAATTTCATAGCGTTATTACCAAGCAATATAGTCACTTATTATTCCAATTCCCCAGTAGAATGATTAAAAGCAATTAAGACCTTAAAAACGAGGCCAGAACACGGAGTTTCGGGAATTCGGGAAAGGTCTATTGAGCGAACAAAACTATAGGAGAAATGACAGTTAATTAAAAATTAAAATAAGATATATGAATATAAGATATATAAAATATAAGATATATGAAATATAAGATATTGACTCACAAATTCTCCTTTCTTCCCTTCATTTCTATCATCATCCTCCAAGTTATCATCCTCCATATCACAAAATAAAAAACAACTTTCGCACAGACACTCCAAATTTATGCTAAAAATTACTACTACAATGTACGGCAATGTATTTATCGATTTGTTTTTCGAATAATCTCTCGCGTGTTGAAATTATGTGATTCGTTTGTTTTTCTTCTTTTTTAAAGTTAGATTTACACTTTTCCATTTTAATTAGCGCCCGTTTCAAAAATCAACCATTTCTAGTGGGCGTTAAAGAAATGGGACGTTTATTACGAATCAAAAGATTTCCAGCTTTACATAATAAATTCGTACCTTAATTTGGCTAACAATACCTAACTTTCTTCAGCCGTACCTAATTTTCGAGTCAGTCATACATAATAAACACAATCCGTAGTTTAATTCGGCTGGCTGTACCTAACTTTCGCCAGCCGTACCTAATTTTCGAGTCAGCCATACATAAACACAATCCGTAGCTTAATTCGGCTAGCCGTACCTAATTTTCAACAGCTGTACCTAACTTTCGCCAGCCGTATCTAATTTTCGAGTGAGCCGTACATAATAAATTCAAGTCGCACCTTAATTTAGTTACCTAAACTTTTGTAGTTAAAGGCTCGTCTGAATAAACAATAAATTTAACAAGGTTTACACCACGAACTTAGCTGGTTTTTAAAGGGGGATTCCCTTCAAAAATTTCGACGATGGAGTACAGCTTTAGTACCATCGAAGTTCTACCTAAAAGACGAAAGAAGAATTAATTGTACTCTATCACTTAATTACTCTATCACTACACTACTCCTTTCAAACTATTAGAAGCAGGTTTATATCACACAGACTCTTAAATTAACAATTTTCTTAAGTACGGCTAAGGTGCGGCTGTTAGGTACGGCTAGCTTTACGTTAGCGGATTTTTCAAGGAAATGCCTTATACAAGGACCATTTGTTCTGAATGTTTTCCTGCCACCATTAACTTAATACACACCATACATAAGTATTTTGCCATTAGTAACAATGGGGTCATTTAGTTTTTGTAATAAATAATTCCAAAAAAGGAGGATTCTTTTTTGTTGGGATCTTTTTAGCAAAAAAGTTGATTGTGTAAAAGTGGTTAGCTAAAGCAAAGATGAGATTCATCTATAAAATATGAATACCATTATAAAAGTTTCTCATCTACGGACGCGTTGTTAAGAAAAATGCTTACATTTAATTCCCCTTTGTCTTTTTGTGTGCACCTCCTGTGGTTTAGTTCAGTAAACATTCAAATTTTGAAGAATGCCTTTTAGATGAACGGCAATTTTGACAGAACTTTTTGCTCTTCAAGTCTTCTTTGCTTATGCTGACCCAGCAAAATTTTGAACTTGAATTCTGACAACAACAAAAAGTAGAAAAGAAAGATCCCCAAGTCAAGTCAAGTTTTAATGTAATGTAATCTAGATCAAATTTAGAATTGTATTTTACTTGGAAATTATTTCCTTGAAAATTATTAGACATTGAATATGTAATTTTATTTTCTATTATATAATCTATGTATTTATTTAGTTTGGACTAAAAGAAAAAGGTCTCTGCTGCTGCTGCACACCGACGAAAATGGGTAAAAAGCAGCATCAGAAGGATAAGTTGTAAGTTATAGTTTTTTTATAAAAGCAAACTAAGAAGTCATCTGTTGTTATACCCCACATTGTAATAATTGCTTTGTAATATTCTAGCACATTTTACAAAACCTAACAATGTCAATGTGTCCATTACACACAGAAAAAACTGAAAGATAAAAATCGAAAAATAAGGTGTTTGTATGATGATTCGATGAGTAGTTTTCACATTTACTTGTAGTTAGATCAACACCAAATTAGAGGCTGTTTATATGGAAATTGGACCGTGACGTGATGAAAAATGAGATGATTATTAGAAATCGTCCCGGTGTTGTGACATTCTCATTGTGTATTGACTCTTCAATATGAAACTAGGTCAGGTTTTTGATGGAGTCCTCTAATTCACTAATGTATTAAGACTCCCCCAAGTCAAATATCCCTAGGAATTTATGACGCCAGGGTTTTAAAATTCCCTGCATCTTAATTCCCTGTAACACCAGGACAGAGTGTTTATATGGGAAAAAAACGTCAATATATTGTGAGCAGTCAATGACTGAAGGGACAGAAGTAATTTTTAGTAGAAATGTTAAGTGAAGGTGGATCTGTTACGGTAAACACTAGAACTACCCAGAATCTCCCAGTACCAGCCAGTATCACCCAGAACCAGCCAAGCAAAGTCACACATAAAAGGCAAGACTACACTCGGCGGTAACAAATGTTTTTCTAACTATAAAGGTATATTTACACGAGGTATATTTACATTACGTTTTTTCTAACTATAAAGGTATTTTACATGGGCCAAATTCAGAGCAAATAATGTAGTGTTGATTAAAGCCATTATATCAAAGGAAAAAAGAACTAGTCGATGTCTAAGTAAACCATTTACTACACAAGGAAAATACATCAAAAAGATTCACCAAAGCTGAGCAATATGCTTAGCATATGCTTAAAAATCCCCTTATCCGAGCCTGGATATGCTTATAAATGTTATGCTTATAAAAAAACAAGTAACTTTATACAAAGAATTTTCAAAACTATTATCACACAGCTCCCAAACACCGGGGGAAATGCTTCTGCACATAAATATTCCTGCACATATGTATTTATTTATTGAGGACAACAAGCATTGTATTTTCTGGAAAACCCTCCATTTTTCATTTTTTCATTTGGTCTTATTCTAAAATTTGCCAGCATGTGCAGAGTGAAAGGAAAAGTTCAACACATGTGTCTTAGATTTTGGCTGGCTGGTTCTGAGTGATTCTGGCTTGTTATGAGTGATTCTGGCTGGTTCTGGGTGATTCTGGCTGGTTTTGGGTGATTCTGGTTGGTTCTGGGTGATTCTGGGTAGTTTTGGAGAAGGAGAAGAAAAACGTTGGTTTTAACATATATTTCGCCCTATAGGGAAATATATAAAAACAAAGTGTCATGCCCAGGCCTTGGCATTAGAGCAGTGCTTGAACTGAATTTCTTGATATGTTAAGATATATATTTATATGTTATGATTCATAGTGCTTAATTAATTTTTGTGTAGCACAGTTAATGCAACTGAAAATTTATGTAATTATACTCTTTAGTTCTAACTTTTCCTTTTCTTATAATTTTAGGATCTGCTCAGTATTTCTTGCTTGTATTTATGTCATAAATAGTTAATCATAATATCATTATAACCATCAATATCTCAACGATTGAATAATTTCTCAGGAAAGTTAGAAGCCAACCAGGTTTTTCCATGAACAAAACAGACATATGTTTAATTCAGGTTAACAACATCGTGAAGATAAATTCTATATTTACATAGATCGTATTCTTGGTATTCGCATATATGTTTTATCTTTAATTTTTCTTTCCTCTGGGAGTTCTTTTTACCGAAAACATCATAGTATCAAAATTACTTTTAAAATCTCTCCCGATCTCTTTGCTGTAAAGCTTGTGTGGGTGCACACTCTTCTCACATAATGTTGTCAATGTTGTCAATGGACAGGTGGGAAACTTGTGGCATGGTAACAAATAGTACTGCTGCTGTCCGTTTGAGTCTCATTGTTATACAACAGTCAGGCATACTAACACACTCCTTGTGTTAGTATGAAATGCCAGAACCGATGGAAATTATTTTCCTCACACCTTTCCAAACATCTAGACTGCAACTTATAAAAATTGCTTTTGCCCATAAGACTGAATGAAAGAAAAAACTTAAAAAAGAAAAAGATTGACAAGAGTGTTATCCAAGAACTAATAATGGTAACACCAATTTTGAAACTGATCACACAAACATTCTTACATAAAGTTATCTATGTGTAAAATAAAGAAATTTTAATTCATCCAAGTCATCAAATTTTTTATAGTTTTAGCAGCACGGTATACAGCACTTGGTGATTTTGCGCATGCCGAGGCCTGCCATTCAAACATTTTTGTCATTCTTTGAAAGGAAAGGAAAGGAGTAACCAAGTCAACTGTTGGTCATGTAAGGAATAGAAAACAATAGAAACTGCTGTACATGCAGACACACAGCCAATAAAGAAGCTGCCTTGTTCTACCCCAATTGAAAACGTTTGCCAGAACATTTTTAAGCAGAACAATCAGATTGAACTGTTTTCAATCTGCAGGACACTAAATCTTTCCAGATTGAAAAAGGTTAAGTTTTTAAGTTATATTTATATCTGATTTCAAAATTTTTGCATGTGTGTCGGGACAGCTTAAATTAGATAAAAAAAAACAAAATATAAAACTTAAATTTGAATAAGCAAACACAAGTTTTTTGAGAATTTACTTTTTGTGATATTGCAATTGTTATTCAACGGATTTTCCTTAGAAAGTTATTTTGTTTACTGCAATGTATACTTGCTACACACCTAACGACCTATTAAACAAAGTGTGGACCATGTTTTCTAATAGTGTGATCATGCCCCTGACTAAGCTCCATCAATAACTCCCGTGAGTATCTGTAAAGGAAGTAGATAAATTTATTTGGTACAATAGATAGTAAATATGGGAGTGATTTTTTTAAAAAAAATTATATGATGATAGTTAAGACAAATTCTAAATTCCTTAGTAAAATCCTCGGGCTTTCATCCCTTATGGTTTATTCTTCTGCCTGCTGACTTACAACCGGGAAGTTCACTTCACCAGAAATACGTATAGTTTTGCTACTGCATGTTCAGTCAGTTGATGGCTCGTAAGGGTTTATACACTGGTTTTGAAGCGCATTAGAGTGAAGTATCAATAAGTAACTTGACTGGGACTTGAACAACAGCCTCAGCAGTCTTGCTTGAAGGTCCTGTCCACTACACCATCACTGCACATGGACACATAGAGAATGACAGGGAACGATAAACTCATGCTCTAATTAGTGGGGCAACAACACTTGTATAGTTTAAAAAAAAATTCAGTAAAAGCTTTTCAGAATGTTTTATACAAAGATTCAAAGATTTTATCAATGACCAATTATGCTGTGTTTTTAAAATGAAAAACATGAGAGGTAAAAACCTTTTTTAAACTCAAAGACAAGAACCTATCGTGCCAATTATGGAGGAATCTGTTCCTGTGTTGAAACAAGATGGGCAGAAAATGAAAATGTCGAGTCTAATTCAGATTCAGCTAAGCACTTATTGAATAATCTGAAACACATTTTTACTTGGTCATTAACAGTCATTAACGCATCTTCAAATTATCCTGAACGTAAGAACCACAAGGCATCATTTATCGCCATTAAAGGACCCACACTCAATAATCAATTAGAGACAAAAAAGCTTTTATTATACCAAAATGGGGTCACTTAATCACTAGCCATATTTTAACCTGTAACTGTATCTGGTATTTGCCTCAAAATTAACGAATTTACTATCACAGGGCTGCTTCCAGGGATGTCGTTGAATAAGCATATTTCACTTTTTTAATTTTACTTCAAGGGAATGTTGCATTTTATGTGAAAAATGTGAACAGGAGTACATACATTTTGATTCACTCCCCTGAAATTTCTACTTCTCTTGCTACTGAAATAGGGGTTCCGATCAAATAATCGTCAGGATACCGATTTCGAAATTGTTACGCTGAACTGATCGGTACCCTGAACACTTTGAGAGGTTCCCTTATTTATCATCATGCCACTGTTTCTTTCTACTTTTACTGTTATATGTACAGTCTAATATCAATCACATTTTAATCCTCTGCCTTGTAATCTATTCAATCATGTGGCTGCCGACACCATTGCTGCCGATTCTTATTATTCCTTACTGGATAATTTTATGGTAAAGATGGCAGAAAAGAAGTGTTCAAACTTCTTCACGAGTTTTTACTGTTTCACTATTGGCTTTTAGGTATATCACTACAAAAGAATGGCAGGAGGAATGGGGTGGAAAAAAAGGTGAACATTTTTGTTTTGACTTCCTTGGAGGTTTTATTGGATAGTAGAGGGACTTTCTAAACGTGATGTGTCAATGAAATGGCCTTGCCAAATTAAACACGATTATTTGCAATTACAACTTAATTCTAAATTTAGATACAACGAAAATAAAGTTTCGCCGTCTCCCGTTCAATTTTTGCAGGTATCTATGAAACTAACTGAACAATGCCACTGCAGTCTTCTTCCATGGCTTCTCACTAAATTTTATTTATTCGTGTTATTACTTATCTGTTTTTTTTTGACAACACAAAATATGGGATGATTGCAACCACTTTTTGTTTATAAATTATTTTGTGAATAATCAAAATGTTTTTCTTTTGTTTGGTTAGTTAATTTCATAAATTTCAGTGACAGATATTAGACAAAAATAGAAAACAAAGTTGGACTTTCAGACTATTTCACTCGTGAAAGTTTATTATTTTACTCCATTATGCAGTATGTCTCTAGTTTTATGTTCTGTTAAGATGACCTATCTTTTATAAGGAACCTTTACAATCACTAATGACAAGAATAACTGGAATTTATTTATTTCAACATGGATTTTACTTTAATGAACCATTCATTATGTAGATGTTTTATTTGAATGTTAAAATACCATCCCTAAACAACCTCAAACAATTAAATTGCCATTTCTTTCAGCATATCTCTACAGCCGTTTGAACATCCACTATGCACCAATGAAGGCGTGACATTTGATCTATTGTAAGTTTATGTTGTTCTCTCCATGGCGATGAACATTTTATTATGAATAAGACATTTCTCTATCATTTGTGCTACATGCACAGACACTGCACTTGTCCATTGCTTATGTTTTAGGAATATTGTACCATTTCTTAAGAAATACAAGAAAAGCCCCGTTACTGGCAAGGTAAGTATTTTTGTGTTTATGTCTTTTTTTGTGGGAGACTCTACGTGTAACTTACTACGTGTTGTTATAAGTTATTTCTGTTTTCTTTATACTTTTCAGCCAATGTCAGCGAAAGATTTGATAAAGCTTCATTTTCACAAGAATGCTGAAGGTAAATATAGTACTGTTTAGATGCTGTGTAAATGGCCAAGCATTTCCGATAAATTACTACCTTTTCCACGTTCATGATTAAACGATTTACTCAAGCTCAATTTTCTTTAATGGTCTTGTTTTCAAACGTTCATTTGTAAATTTGTATGGACTAGTAGGATTGATTGTTGCTTGGTAACAATATAAAGAAAAAGAAACATCAAGAAAAAGGAGAAATCAATTATAACAAAAATTTAAAGCATCTATTTAGTAGAAAATTGTATTATTTTTTTTTTGCTTTACTTGTTTCATTTTTCCAAATAAGCTATAATATTTATAATGCTATAATGGACTATAATTTCAAAATATTTTTTACAGACAAATATCATTGTCCAGTAATGTACAAAGTCTTTAATGAGAACTCACACATTGTTGCTATTAAAACAACTGGTAATGTTTTTTCATATGAGGTAATGTTGTGTTTATTGTTCTACATTACTGTGATATCCACGAGATAGTTACGTACAAATATTTGAAGTTGAGTTGCCGATAATTTCATTTGCGATTTTAGGCTGTTGAAGAACTCAACCTAAAGTCGAAGAACTTCAAGGATCTCATTACAAGTGAACCATTCACTCGAAAAGATATAATAACTTTACAAGTATGAAATACAAATAATTATATCAGGAAGGCTTAGAATGATGTGAAATCATGTGGAATCATGAATATTGTTACAATTTGCACATAAAACATTTTTGCACATAAATTTGCACATAAATCATTTGACATTTTGGGACCATTTTTCATCCATCATCAGCAGGCGAAAATAAATAAAAATGGAACCTCATCTATTCTCTCTTCAGTTTTCATTGATAACGAGCGATTGTTTTACTTTTCGTCATCTGTTATTTATATGATATTTTATATCTATTTTTCACTCTTTTTTTCACTCTTTATTGAAACTGTTTTGATTTTCACCTAAATTATTTTAGGATCCTTCCAAGCTTGAAAAATTTAACATATCTGAATTTTACCATATCAAGAATGGTGTGAAAGTTGAAGATGAAGGTCAGTTGTGTGTGATCTGAGAAGGGGATGTTTTTTGTGCAATTACATTTATTTATTTCCTTGAAAAAAAACCCGAAACATAATTCATTCGTTCTTTTCAGATGAAGAAGCGGCTAAAAAGCATCCAATGTATCGAATTAGAAAGGCGAATCTTATCACTGAAAACACATTGAAAGAATTAGATAAAACATACAAAGAACCGACAGAAGTAAGAGTCTTATGCATTTCTTTTTTTTACCTATTTCTATTGATGAGAAAGCATTGTTGTTAAAAATGCTTTTTTACATGTTTGAAAAAAATGCCAACTGAAACCATTTGATTACGTTAAATGAGACATGAACATTATATTCAGCTTGTGTTCTATTTTTTAGTCTTACTTAAAACCTGTAGAAAACTCAAAAGATAAAGACTCAAGATTTCTGGTATGGTTTCTGACTTGTTTGAACATCTCAATGCAACACTCTTCTGACAGATGTTAGGCCTGTCTTAGTCACTGAGCCGTGCCATACGGAACTCAGCATTTCCCTAGCAAGGCTGAGTAGAAGTGGTTTTTTTTATTGAGTAGAGCCAAACGTTGCTAAAATTTGAAAAATAGATAAAATAGTGCTGAGTAAGTGCTATTTTCTTCATGATATGCGTGTGACAGCAAATGCGTAACTCAAAGTGTTTGCAGCATGGCTCTGAAATGTCTTTTTATGACACTGTGTTGAGCTGATTTGAGTAAAATTGCATTAATACTTCATCGCTTGTTATAGGCCCATTATTCAACAGGAGCCATGTCAGGTTCATTTACTTCAACATCACAAGATAGATCAAATACACAACAAGCAGGTATCCGTACAACTTCAGCAATTCATGTTGATGTTTACAGAACTAAATGACGCCTAAAATCACTTTGTGATTCAGATGGCTTTTTATTACTTTTCTATGTGCTGGTTTAAGCTAGCTGACAGAAATTTGATTGATTGTGTTTTTTTAGTCAATTTTAACAATGACAATTTTGATTTAACGAAGTTGAATTTTATAATGTTATGTAGTGTTTGGGAAGTCAAGGAAGATGTGATCTTAAAAACGCTTATCCAGAATGTATAATTTAAAAATATTACATAAGCGTTTCTAAAGTCTAGTCGATGAAACAAACATCTATTTTCACTTCAGAGACATACATTGGAGAAACAATTCTAATTCTCAAGGATATACTTTACTTCATTTTAAACATCACTTTCAATGATCATTAAAAATGGTAGCCTCCAGTCCTGTTATCATTAAAATTTTAAAGTAGTTTATTTATCATTTTATTGCTTCTCTTCAGACTTGATTGGGTTTTTTACGATCGTCTTTGGGTCCTGTGAGATTTTCTCCTTATAGATGATTTCTGTTATTACGTTTACTGTTTTGATATGTCTCAATGATTAGTTGTTGAATATCTAATTTTTCATGTTAAAGTAATCTATTACCGATTTTAGGCTGATTTATTCTGCACGTTGCTAGCATAAACTTAAATACATAATTAAAATTGATCATTAACAAATGGTACTGTATCATAGCTTTCAAAAATGTTTTTTTGTTATCCTTATTTGACCTGTTTTTGGGGACTAATTAAAATCATCTGACTCTCTTATGCTACCAGTGGGTTTAATACCCCATATGTAAAAAATTGAACAGGTATCGAGCTAAAAAAAAATTGACCTCGGTTATTTTGAAAAATCAAAATGTTTACCTTAATTCTGGAATTTTGGGCAACATGTATTTTCGCTTCCTTTATTTTTCATGCCTTAAATGTTTGGAAAGAAAGGTGCGCAAAAATTTCCAGAATTAAGATTTATATCGATCTGAAATTTCAAACCTACATAACCACATAAATTGAGTTTTCCAATTTCATTTTTCGGACAATTATTTTTTCTAATGTGCTATGTTTCCATCTCCTCTGCATTTAGCTGCACTCCACGAAGATGTTGTCCGTTACGATCGTGTCAAGAAATTAGGCAAAAAAGGTAAAAGATACTTCAAATGTATAGGATATATGTAATTTAGGTCTCTGGATCCACTGCTAAAAGTTACTGTTGGTAACTATGTTAAATTGTTTCCTAATAACTGTTACAGGTTACGTTCGTTTGACCACAAATAAAGGGAATATCAATTTGGAATTGCATTGTGAAATGGTAATTTTCTGCAACATTTCTCAGCCTTCCATTTTTTTTTTTAAACGAATGAGTTTGGATTGTATTTTTATGATTGTTCTCCTTTCAACTTGCAGGTGCCGAAAACTTGTGAGAACTTCGTTAAACTTTGTGAAAAAGGCTACTATGACAATACTCTATTTCACCGTCTGATCAAGCATTTCATGGTATAATCTCGATTATTAATCACTTTCTGTTTACTTTTTCTTTATATTTTTTTAATAATTTAGCATTAGGTATTTTCAAGCATCCTAACTTCCACTTTGACAATTACTTTAGGACTTCTTTGTATAATGTTCTAACAAAAGGAACAATACTATATTTACTTTTAATGTCTTCAAAAAGTTGTACATTTTTAATGGTATTTTCTTCATGTCAGTCATGTCTCTCCAACTTTTGAGAGGACAAAGAAGAGTTTGAGAGTATTAAACTTTTTCCAGTGAGAGCCCTGATTTTGAATCTAAGTTTATCACGATTTGTTAAACTCAAAATATTTTCAAACATTTTCAAATAAAACATGAGAAAACCCGAAGGAGTAACTACTACATATTGTACTGCTTCTCTTTCTCTGTACATCTGTTTACAAGAATTGATTGACATTATTTCAGTAATATTAGGTCTTAAGAGCCCAAAATGTTTCATCATTGTGCCTTCACAACTGCAGTAAAAACATAGCTTCAAGGATATTACTGCTTGTCATAATACTTGAACAGTAGTTTGTTAACATTCTCAATACTTAATTGAACATTGCAATTTTCACTTCCCAATTTAGTGCTTAAGTCCAACAATTCTTTATTTTCTAGCTACAAGGAGGTGATCCTACTGGGACTGGCAGAGGTCAGAATCTATTAGACTTGCCCTTATTAGGGTTTTCCTCTTTGCCGATGCTGTCGATTATAAGGATATGAACGTTGTGGAAGCATAAAGGATTATAAACCCATTTCCTGCCCTCTTTTTTACTCGTGTGAAATGAAAGGTGTTACATATATTATGCCACGCCATAAAAGTTGTTGTTTTTTCCTTAGGAGGGGAATCAATATGGGGGGGAAAGTTCAAAGACGAATTCAAATCCAACCTCACACATTCTGGTATGTGTGTTTACTTGGTTTCATGCTGTAAATTTTCTACCCTTCCCTATGCTTTATTTATAATTTTGACGTGTCGTACAATGTCCCATCACTATTATTTTTTTGTTTCAATAACGTAGGAAGAGGTGTTCTTAGCATGGCTAATTCAGGCAAAAACACCAACGGCTCGCAGTTGTACGTATTCTTAAACTCTTAGTTCATTTAAAGTGCTTTTGTGGTAAAAAGTGCGATACATTCCTATCATTAAATAATGTATGGTTTAGTAGCGCTCGTGCTGGACGTTTCCACTTAATTACTGTCCGTATTAGCTTATCCATTGCATTTTATTTTTTTTTCAGTTTTATAACATTTCGTTCTTGTGTGCACCTGGACAACAAGCATACAGTTTTTGGAAGGTGAGTTCTTTATAACTTCGATAATCGCCGCGTAAGTGCAATCTGAGAGAAGCATCGTCTTTGTTTCAATTTCAAATATTTCGCTTCAGTCAAATTTGTTTTCATATTGAAAATATCAGACTATCACACACTGGCGATTTGTTCATTTATTATATACGTTATGGTCTTTTTATATGTGTGTATATGTGCGTATATGTGCGTATTCAGGGTCAGTCAAAAAAAGTGGAGAACTCCAACGTTATGATATTTCTTTTCAGTCTTAAGTGTTGATTGCACCTTTTTTCTTTTCTACTTTAAATGACTAAACTCTCCACCACAAATTTTGACCGAGTTGTTTGTTTCTATGTGTAGGGTGGTTGGTGGTCTTGACACATTAATAGCAATGGAGTCGATTGAGACGAATAAAAACGACAAGCCTGTGGTAAAGTTGAGAACTTTTCTTCTAAGATGTCTCTTATAGTGACCTAATTGTTAACCTAGAGATTCATAATGTTGATATTCAATATGGGAAGTTTTGATTCTTATGGTTTTTTTTAGGAAGATATCCTCATTTTGAGCACGTCTGTTTTTGCAAATCCTTTCGAAGAAGTCGACGAACAGGTGGGTTGTTCCTTCGATTGATGGATACCCTTTCAATTCCGAATGTATATAAGGAATAACCGATTGAAGAAATAATATAGATGGTAGCCCTACCAATTCGAACTGCTTTCTGTACGCGCTTTTCCATGACAAATCTAGCTGCGATTGTTTCAATTCTAAAAAGATGTTTCACTCTCATCTATAATTGTCACGCGTGTGTTTGTTTAGATGAAGAAGGAAGAGGAAGAGGAAATTCGAAAGGCGCAAGTAGGTTTGCTTTTCTACATGGAATGTTCTTGACTTTCAGGGATTTTTGACATTGAACTGATAAGCATACATCTGATTCATATTCTGTGAAAATTGCCTGTATATTTTAAGTTGTACAGATATTTGGACGTATGCGATGGAACAACCAACCTATCAGATCCACAATTACTAATGTACCTTCCAAAGTGCTATTGATTAGGTTCCCTGAGAACGAAAATTAAGCATAATTTATATAGGTTCATTTTTTTCTGTTTAGGAAGAAAAAGAACTCCAGAAAGTTGGAAAGGTTGCAAAAGACGTGAAAAAACCCAAGGTATACCGATCTTCAGGTGTAGGAAAATATATCCCAACAAATGTCAGGTAAGTGAACATACCTACGCGCCCTTAAAATTGAATGTTCTCCATTTCTCTATCGCTTATGTCGAAGCTCGCATTTGTCGAAATGGCAGTATTTAACATAATCCTCTCTTGTATTCAGCTTGTAATTCATAAATATCTTACTTGTTGTATGCGTATCCATTTAGCAAACGTTTAAACGATGAATCCACGCCAACAACAGTTTCATCAAAAAAACAAAAAAGCTCTTCTGGGTTCAAAGATTTTAGCTCTTGGTAATGCATCAATATGGTTTTATGTCACAGAAATGTTTTTGTCCAACAGACTGCAAACTTAACATAAACAAAAGATTGGAATAAATATGGAAACCATATCGTGTGGTGGGAGGAATGGAGGGACGGAATTACGAAAAAAGAATATTAGTGCGTAGCTTGAAAATCAGTGGCAGAAGATTGTGTGCATGACATAATAATATCTAACTTATACGTACGTTGACCTCCATTTCGTTGAAGAAGCAATTGGTGCGTGGTGGAACTCGCATCCTTTCTCTTAACATGAAAAGTTATCGTTTTCGAAATAGACCCCTTAGAACTGGGGTTTTTTTTATCGAAACATTCTGCAGTAGCTGGTTTTCATATTGAGTTTGAGTTTTCAAGACATTTTGTTTTTAAGGAAGTTTTTTTTTAATTTTATAAAGTAACAAAATCAAAAATAATTGTTTCATTTATAATTTATTTATTTATTTGTTTATTTATTATTATTGACCCAGAGGCTGGCCTCTTCATATCTATTAGGTACTGTTATCAATGAGGCTCCCGTGAAAGTGTTTCTAATGCATTTTAAGTTTCTATTTGCTGACAGCAACCGTCAGCTCGATAACCACCTTTCTGGTAAACAGTGCTTAACAGAGGAAGCATTCACACTGTTATACTCTCTGGCATGACTCCGCACAGGAAGAAGCAAGCACTGATCACCTGATCTAAAAATAACCATTCGAATTTTAAAATAAAATCGCTGCCATTATTGTAGGACTCAGTATAGAACCGTGAAACGAAAATTATAATAACTAACTAAAGAAGATTTAGATTTAGACGGAATCTTTCCATAAACTACTATGAAATTAAATGCATTTGTAAATGCAAAATTGTGTTTTGGAAACCTTGAAACGCAGCACGTGAGGCTTAGACCATGCGTTGGCTGAGCTAGATACTATGGTATTATACTAGAGATATGTATAACTGACTACCACTAACAAGCACAAGAAGAATAAAGTGCTTTGGGCTTTTGAAATTCTTGCTATAAAATCCTTTAAATTGCATTGCAAGTTTCATTTTGTGCTACTTTTCGTTGAAAACCACAAAAAATGTCTGTGGTGGTCATCTTACTAGAACCCTAATAGCTTCGCCATTATGCTTCCATTTTTAAACACTTAGAAGCTCGGTCCATATTTGTTACGATCTGCACACACGACTGACAACATAGACGCAAAGAGCTTCACGAGTTTCTTTATTTTGGTTCCTAAGTGCTTCATTCTAACTTCATCGATCGATAATCGTTGTAGCATTGTACACACCGCTTTTTGTGAATTTAATGGAGAACATAATACGTTCCCTTAAAAAAGGTAGAAATTTAACAAAAATATTCATACTGTCAATATGCCGTTTCGGTTTTAAACGAACAAAATTGTTGCTTTAAACCTTTTTGTTTGATCGTTTGTACAAAAATTGTACATAATCCCGAAAAATATCTTAGGCCGTCAGCTGAGGGTTAAAATTGTGGCTAGAAAACACTTAGTATTTTTCTAACGGCGTAACCTCTTTAAGTATGATAAACAATATCAAAGGCGTTGTCCACGCTTCAGAAACATGCACTGAGAAAATCGATTTAAACCATTATGATGATGCCACAACAGATTTTTTTTAAATTTTGATTTTCGTCGAAATGAAAATATCACGAAAATCTCATTGAGAAAAAATAAGACAAAAACTGGACAACATTTGATATCTACCCAGCCAAGACAATTCAATATTGGCCAAAGAAATATTTTTCCTAAATCCTTGTTGTTGGTCCGCCGGATGAGTTTCATCCTACAAATGAAATAATAAATTCTGACTTGTTCTGGATCAGCACCAAAACCTCCGGCTGGATGTGGATAGGTCAGCTGACTAGTTTCCATGTGTACTATTTTCGTGAAATAGGTTGAATATCCAATTTCCATTCAAACGTTTTGTTCGCGCGGACAATGTAATACACCTTTCCCGAATTTCCCGAATTTCCCGAATTTCTGTTTAAACGCCGTGTTTTTGTTTAGTAAGTACACCCAGCCTCGTTTGCATAATTTTTGATTTATGTTTTCTGTGATCTCTTTATAAGAAACTTACCATTTCCATGACACCCACCAATGACGAGTAGGTAACGACAAATCTACTTTGAAACTACGGATCATGTTTGGGCCATCATGTTGTCAATTGTATACCAAAAAAGGTTTGATGAGCCAGATTTTAAAAGGTATATTCATCTGCAGGATTTTTCCAAGTCTGCTCGTGAGAGGAAGATTGCAATGTAAATATAGAAGCGGTTTTAAATGTTTACAAGGGTGATTTCAAACGTCGTTCCCGTAAAAACCCAATTCGAATTAGCTATCACCTGAAACAGCCCAAAGTATGGCTTACAACAGATCTCATCTTCATGTTTCAAAAGGTATGGATAATGCGAAAAGAGGTCTTCTTGATGAGTTAGTAGAAGCGATGAAGGTATTGTTGGTCATGTCAGCAACGAATGCGATCATTGAAAAATCGTTCATGAGATCGACTCATGACAATCGACTAAACCATCTGATGATGTTACAGTTAGCTATTTGTTCTGATGTTATCATATTTATCAGAAAATTCCTGGTCTGGACACTTGGTTTTATCTTGCACTCATTTTGATCACGTGATAGAAAATAATTACTTAGCATTGGTTGTAATAAGCCGTGATCGTTCAACTGCGAGTGTCCAGACAAGAGGATTTTCAAATGAATATATTTTGCTTCTTTTTGTTTTGCTTTTATGTCGAGTTTACGAGTTTATCTCCAAAAAATAGAGCACGATATGTTTTGAAATTTTCGGCAGGGGAGGCTCCTTCCAGATGCACAACCAAAAAAAAGAACAACTAAAGAACAACCAAAGATTTGCTTTTACTTGTATATCATACTTATAAATCGTGATTACAATAATGTTTTTTGTACTTTTATAATTTTTAAATCTTTTTTTCTACATTTTCTGCATTTTCTTCTTCATAAAAAAACTTAATAAAAATCAATTGATAAAGACAAATACCATAAAAGAACTGTTAATAATAATGCTTTGTCTTTTCCTAAGTTTGACTTTCAAGAATTTGGGATTTCTAGTTTACGAAGTAGATCTAGAGTTGCTTAAGATACCAAATTCCGATCATCACTATTTTGCAGACTTAACGAGAATATTGTTGCGTGTTTCCCTCGTTCTTTCAAACGAAAACAAGAGACTTTCAAACGAAAACAAGAGACTTTCAACGAAAAAGTTTGGTGATCGAAAAATAGTATGCTTGTTTACAGTCTCTCTCGGAAGACGAAGATTATCCCTAAATAATAACAATAATAATAATAACCATTGTTTACATAAATAAAAACTGCAAACAAGACTAACATTTGGACAATATTAAATTCGCCTGTCGGATTGTTAGTTGTTACAAATTTTCTAATATTTATAAAACTTCATATATGCCTAGAATTTCATGTATTTTAGTGTAGAAACAACAAGTTGGAGGAACACAGTCTTGAAAACAATTTGCCAGATCTGTAGGAATATGTTACTCTTGTTTGCACAAAATTATTATATAATAATATTAGAATTTGCAGCATGGATTGAAAGTTACACTTTAATAATTACAAATAATAAATTTCATCATTTCATTCTAATTAGCCGGATTCAATGCATCCAATACTTTTCCAATACTCAGATCCTTGGAAATCAACAATTGACGTAACCAGCCCCCATCGTTATCAAAACCCATTGCTTCCATCTGTTTGATAGCTTTCCCCAACCGCTTTTCGTATTTTTGCTCTTCAGTAAGATTTTCAGTATCTGTGTTATCGAGAAGAATAAAATCTTCTGGCTTGGGCTGTTCAAAGAGAAGAAACAACTTTCAGTTTAAACAACAATAGAATCTTCATTGGAAAAACATTCAGGAAATTTTTGTTGTTGCAATAAAAGTGATGATAAAGAAATGTATACTATGATCATATTTTTCTTACCGATTCATTTACGTTCTTTGAGGCACCTTCACTTTGGTTATCATCAGTTTCCATTTCACTCCCTTTTGATTCTTCATTTTCGTTCTGGACCTCTTTTTTATTTCCAGCATCAAACCCTTCTCTTTCCTGGTTGTTGTGAGGGAATAATGATTTAGCTGTATCTCTCAATTGTTCTGGATCAACACCAAAGCAATTACCAAGTTGCGTAAGCATTTCATTCAATTCCTTCGGTAACTCCTGTTCCTTTTCTTTTCCATCACTTTTTCTGGCATTTTCTTGGTCAAAAAATGAATGAAATTGAGCCTCCGCTACATCTGGATCAAGACCAAACATTGCAGCAAATTGTTTGACCATGGAAAGAAGTGATTGTTCTTCACCAGATGAAGCATCCTTTTGTCCTTGTTTTTCGTGGCATTTCTGAGATTCAGCAGTATCAGTATTTCTGGCATCAAATCGGTTCCCAAAATGAATGCCTTGTCCCATCTCACATGGTCTTCCTCTTTGAGACCATGCAGCAGAACCCCAAGCCCCTCTT
>CM077621.1:16869386-16942562 GCA_039566895.2 Turritopsis rubra
AAAGAAAATGAAGTAAAGGATTATAGAAT
Organism: Turritopsis rubra; assembly: GCA_039566895.2. Lineage (NCBI taxonomy): Eukaryota > Metazoa > Cnidaria > Hydrozoa > Anthoathecata > Oceaniidae > Turritopsis > Turritopsis rubra. The sequence continues at coordinate 16,869,416 of CM077621.1, forward strand.
AAATGAAATTATAAGAAAACTGTTTATATGTTAGAGGAAAATTCACAAGGAGGATAGAAAAATTGGAGAGATTAATCAATATGTTTCAATTGATCCTTATGAAAGAAAAATGAACAAGAAATGTTCAACTTTGATTTATAAAACGCATTCACTGTGCTGCCTCATCACTCCGTAGCCATTTATCATTGCTTGCACAAAACCATAAAAAAAAATGAAGCAGACATTACAGAAGCATTTTTATGATCTGGTAAACTGATTGTTGTGATGTCAAGTAAATGGCTGTTTTCACCAATCAACTGCTGTCTTAAAAACATCTTGAACATCTGCATCACAATGTTCAACACCCTCTTTTTACAAACCTATTTGCAATTTTTTGGACGGTTTAACATGAGGGTAGATGAGTTTGGAATATTCAGGTACTTCAAACGGAGGACGTTGTCTGTAGTCCATCCCATCATCATAACCTAGAAAGTAAATCAACTCCTGTTTAACTGTCAAAAATACTCATCAGTAGATGGATGCTGCATTTAGTGCGTAAATACCTGCAATTACTTCTAACATTAAAGCACAGTCAGCAACATTTTTGGTCATTGGTCCTAAGTGGTCAACACAGGGTAAAATTGGAACTGCACCAGTGTATGGTACCAATACATGAGTTGGTTTTAGGCCAACTATTCCACAACTACTGGCTGGAATACGGATTGAGCCTCCTTGATCTCCACCTAAAGAAATAACTCACAAAATATAATGCGATTTCTATTCATACAAATAATCGTATCTGATGTCAAAACTTATTATCAGGCATCTTTCGAAATAAAAGTAGGACACTCTCTTTTGGTTAATTTGCCTTAAATCATTCACTTAAAGAATATCGTCAGAAGATATTACTTGTCTCGACGGAATAAATCTCGATATCTGATGCTGTCTTTTCGAATATCTGCTTAATATCAACCTTCCTTCCGGGCGTCTTCGCCTTTTTTATTTGATTCGCCGGTGTTTTGCAATTCAAAAAAAATAAAGAAGTCTTATTGACGTGGTTGAAAGCATACATATCAAAATTGGCTGTATTCCAGAAGTTCTTCTCTAGTGCATCCTAACTTATATTTTTCGTTTGTCTTGTGTAGGTCTTCCATCGTAGGTTTTGTGATCGTCTTTCGACTCTTATCGTCCATCTCTCTATAAATATTCCAAAAGCAAACAGTTTTTGAATACCATACAGTATACTGTTGATGTTTGTGAAGCTGCAGCGTCCAAGGAAGACCTGGAAGTTGCAACCAGCAAGTTCTTCACTGATTATTCTAGTCATGATAACCTCTTGTAAAAACGTTTGAAGGAAAGAGGCTGACGGTTCAAATTTACAAAGCTTGCTGATATCAAATGGATCAGATAAATTGTTTGAATTGGATTGACAAATCGTTTAGTGTAAACATAAACATTGGTGTAAACAGAAAATCGTAAGATTTTTCATGTAAAGATTAATCTTTAACCATTCTATGACAAACCTGGTATGTCAAACATCTTTAAATTTTGTTTTGTTCGATTTTTCTTTAAATTCTCTGTGTATACTGTACTATATCATTATTCTATTACGCTATTTTGTAGATTTTTTGTGATTTTATTTCTTTTTAATTGACAGCTTTGTAGTGGCGATCATGTCGTGAAAAATGACCAAAAGGAAGAGTAAGTCTCTGTTCGAAACCCTAGATTATCAAAAGACCAACTTTTCTGAAAACATTCTCGCTTGCCAAACTTCAATGAAAGTACTTATTTGTACAAATACAGAGGCGTAGCTAGAGCTCAGTCAAAATTTGTGGAGGAAAGTTTAGTCATTTAAAGAAGAAAAGGAAAACTTGCAAGTAACCTAATCGACACTTAATGCTGAAAAGAAATATCATAACGTTGGACTCCTCCACTTTTTTTGACTGACCCTGAATACGCCTATGAAATATGTTTCGCAACTTAAATTGCTCTCCTCTGTTGGAATATATATTATATATATGAACAAGAAGCCAATGATTAATGTATAAATAATATATGTAAACAAGAAAGAGAGATTTTGTATGAAGGATATATTTCCGCGTCAAGCCTTCAAAAATTTCATTTTACACTTTTTTCGAAACATTTAACAAAAATATGAGAGGACTATTGTTTACTTTCGTAAATAGGTCCAAATTTTGCACAAATTGCCCTTTTTGGCCAAAATATGATAAAAAGGTTAAAAATAAACTAAAATTTATAACGTGTTATGTATGTATTGATGGATAAGAAATGAAACATATTTTAAGAAGAGTTTCTGTATTAGCTGTAACTTTTGGTGTGAACGCACTCTCTGTTAAGCAGGTTCAAACTAAAGTTGAAACAACCATTTAACACACGTGATAAGCACATGCAAATGAAGTTTTGTAAAACATTTACAATTCATAATAGAGCTATTGTTTCGACAAATGTTCTTCAAAAATACTAGCAACATTTAACACTCCTGCTTCATCAAAATGCTTTCCAACAATCATCAAGCCAACTGGTAACTTTCCAACATATCCACAATTCAAACTAAGAGCTGGATGGCCAGTGACATCAAAAATTTCTGTGTTTCCAGACATGCCCATTGCTCTATCTAACTTTTCAGCAACTGAGACGCTACTATCGGGAATTTTACTTGGTTTCTTTGTTAATGTTGGCATAATTAAAACATCAACTGATTTTAAGCTTTCATTATATTTCATTGAAAGTTGGGCACATAACGATGAACTCTTCGCATAATGATGCAACCCATGCTTTTTTCTGATGTAATCACTAACAAAAATGAAATGTTTTAGCACTTCAGGCATATCCTGGCTATGCTGTCCATAGCCGTCAAAAAATTTGTCCACCATACTGTGAGATTGGAGCCCTATAAAACAATAGAAAACGATGTGCATAGAATTTCAAGAGGTAAAGATAAATTTGAATTCTCTAACAGAAATGAGTTGGTAAAGAAATGATCACGTACAGGATCTCAATCATGTATTGAACACGTTAGATATCAGAAGCATAACCCGTAGTATGTCTCACTATTGTTTATTTAGTACCAACATGAGAAAGCCTTCTGTGTATCTTTCAGATTATAAGTGAACTATTAAAAAAAAGAATGAAATTAAATACCTGAAAATCCTGCCCCAAATCCACATCCATCAATCATTGAATCTACAGTTCCATTAAATAAAACTGGAGTGCAAAATAAACCACCATTCTTATGATCTGGTAAACTGATTGTTGTGATGTCAAGTAAATCGCTCTGTTTTAACCAATCAACTGCTGTCTTAAAAACATCTTGAACATCTGCATCACAAAGTTCAACACCCTCTTTTAACAAACCTATTTGCAATTTTTTGGACGGTTTAACATGAGGGTAGATGAATTTGGAATATTCAGGTACTTCAAACGGACGACGTTGTCTGTAGTCCATCCCATCATCATAACCTAGAAAATAAATCAACTCCTGTTTAACTATCAAAAATACTCATCAGTAGATGGATGCTCATCAGTAGATGGATGCTGCATTTAGTGCGTAAATACCTGCAATTACTTCTAACATTAAAGCACAGTCAGCAACATTTTTGGTCATTGGTCCTAAGTGGTCAACACAGGGCAGAATTGGAACTGCACCAGTGTATGGTACCAATCCATGAGTTGGTTTTAGGCCAACTATTCCGCAACTACTGGCTGGAATACGGATTGAGCCTCCTTGATCTCCACCTAAATATGAATAACTCTCATACAAGCATGCATATCAAAATTGGTCTTTGCTAACTTATTGAATAACTTTCAATTATTGTTATTGTTACCTATCGCCATATCGGCGTCTCCAACTGCAACAACAACGCCACTGCCGGAACTTGATCCACCAGCTGAGTGTTCCATTGAATGAGGATTTTGAACTGGTCCATAAGTAGTATAAAAGCTTCCTCCACTTGAACATAAGTCTTCACAGGTAGTTTTTCCTATTATCTCTCCACCAGCTTCAAGAATTTTTCTGACCACAGTGGCATCATACTCTGGAACATAACCCTCCATCACTCTTGATCCGTTCATCATGGGAATACCTGCCACTGCAGTGTTATCTTTTATTGCAATTCTTTTACCATGTAACTTTCCATTAGTTTTTTCTTTGATTTGACATCTCACGTACCAAGCTTTGTATTTATTTTCTTCTTTTGATGGAATTGTGTGTTGTCGAGGTGGAATAGGAGGCAACTCGACATGGAAGTCCTCGATCTTATTGTAATCATTAACTGATGCTGTTACAAGTTTTTTGTATTCCAGAAGTTCTTCTCTAGTGCATCCCAACTTATATTTCTCATTTGTCGCTTGTAGGTCGTCTAAGGTTGCTTCTGCAATTTCACGTTTCGCCATTTTGCTATGAAATATAAGCAAGTAATTTAAACAACAAACATTTTTTGTGACAAGAATGTAAAACGTAGTTTGTTTTGATTTTCTTATTATTGTTATTTACATTTATGTTTATATGAGTAATATCTGGTTTATATTTGTCAATTTGGCTGCAGCTCACCAAGCTTGGATGATTCTATTCATTTAACATCAATTCTCTCGATGATATTATAGGGCTGGTTCACATGCTATTCAAAATAGTCTCAAGGTACTTATTTTCATTTACTTTAAAGGCGTTGATACGGTTTTTGACTTTATGTGAATCTGAAAAAATCTGTTCCATTGAAACTAATTCGAAACGGTTTCGAGACCCCTTCAGGAGGTTAGTTGGAAATAGCCTCTAGACCATGAGACCGTTTTGACTTCAATGTGAACCAAGCTTTAAATTTGTAATCAGAGAAACAAAAATTATCAACAACATAAAAGCGTAGTTTCCACTTGTGGTTTATTGGGTTTATTACGATTATTCCTTACGCAATTAATTTTGAGCTATTGCTATGGGAATTAAATGTAATTAAAAAATATTTAAAAAGTGTTCCAACTAGAAGGTTTTGAAGAGTTTAAATTTTTATTCACATAGAGAATAAAATGAATTCCGAGAGAAAAAACGCTCACAGTTATTGCTTCTTATTATGATGTTAAAAAGAGAATAAAACGCTCACTGCTAAAGATAGAAAGTGAATATAAATATACGGGATCAGACAAAATACTCCTCGTAACACTTAGTGACGTCATTTACAGACAAATATAAAACAAAAGAATTAATGAAACTATATTAATCCTGCAGGTTTTAATATCAAAATGTTTTGATATTTTAAAACAAGGTTTTATAAAATTTATTGAACTTATTATGATTATGAAATTAAAGTTTTAATGTTTCCACTGAGGGTTTATTGGGTTTATTCTTATTTTATTCGTATATAAAACCAATAAACCACAAGTGGAAACTATGCTTAACTCAGCCGGTCCCAGTACAACAGGATAGTTCGTTCTTTTGAAACCGGTCTCAAGACTAGTTCTCCATCCATTTTTTCAGTCTCAACACATTCCATTTGTTTTAAAATTTCATTGAAATGAAAATAATAGGGCATCTAATTGTAGATATAAACCTTATTGATCTTTTTACCGGCGTAAGATATTTGATTTTGATGGTTTAACTGTGAAGTTTTCAACAACAAAGCAAGTTAAGACTGGTGTGAAGGTGTGAAGGTGTGAAGGACCAATGTTAAATTTGGGCTGGTTAAACAGGGTAGAAAGGAGGTCAAGATGATAGAAGGCGATTTACGAGTCGAGGCGAGCACGATGCATCAGAATTCAGCTTTTTTAAATAGCTGTATGTACTATGTAATAATAATTTCCACTGCAAACACGTGGTATAGATATTGCCTGCTCATTGATAACAAATTTCTGAAATCTAATTGCACGGCTAATATTTGATTCTAACGCACGCCCCTGCATTTTTAAAGCAGCAATTATCATAAACGGTCTCAAAATATGTCCAAAAGTCATTGGAAAAATGGCTTACTTTGAGAAACATTAGTGAATGCGAAGTTTGTAAAACACAGTACAAAACAAAGTGGATTCATCGTCCATTGTGTTCAGTAAGTTTTATTAACCAAATCTCTTCAAGATCAAAGGAGATTTCTTCTTATGAGAAAATTAATATATAGCTCACTTATATAACCCGATTTTGGATAATTTAGCGCATTAGTCAATTGAGCGGATTTATTTAACGTTAATCGGGTTCCATAATTTAAGTTTTTTCTTCTTACTGATAAATTATGATAAAACACATAAGCAAAATAATATGAATTAAAAGTAAAAAAGAATCATATGGATTAATTGAAAAATAAAGGTATGGAAACCCTACGTCCGGTCGGAGAATTGGAGAATCGGAATCAAAAACAGAAATAAAAAGCAACATACTAAAGACACTTTTGATATGCGGTTAAAACGCAGTTAAAACTCTCAAAAGTATCATTTTATCGCGTGAATTTTGATTGTGCAACGTTAATTTTCCAAATTGCCATTATAATAATTTCCTGATAATACCATAAATTAAAAGTTATTAGACGGTACACTATTAGATAAATTATTCTCAGGGTAAAAACTTTTTTTTCATAATAGAAATTGATCTCTGAAAAACTATGCGGAATAAAACCATTTGTGTTTATTCCATTCTAAAGTAAACTATTTTTTCCTTCATTGACGTAATTGATAATTTATTTGACAATTTACCGCCTAACATTCCTTTTACAAAGAAGTAGTAACAAACGTCAGATAATTTATAATTTACAATTTCATATTTTTTTAGCTTCATTTTCCTGCTATAGGAAAGAAAGATGTACTACTCCACTTTCTGGCTGTGTCATTATTCGTTTCCTTGATATTTCAATTTCTTGGTCTTATTTATGTTTCCATGGTACCACGTTCGTTGCCACGGGTGCAACGTACGATCACTTTGATTGGTTTATCGTTCGGGTTGTTCTGGTTTATGATTGGTTGTATTGTAATGTCTATTGTTCTTCATACGTCACCGTACTGGCATAAATTTCGGAACATGAACAAACGCAAAGTGATTTTACTTACAACAAATAACAATATTACCGAATCGGATGATGAATCGGATAATGAATTCATACCTCTGGCAAACTCCTCCCGTCTATCAATTCAAAAAGCACCAATGAAAGCACGAGTTGCAGAAATCGATTTCACCAGACCAGTACCAGTGTGAAAATACAGAAATATTTCATTCTGTTATATTGTTTTTAGAAAGAAAAAAAATGTTCTTGTAAAAATTTAAAATATTTTCAACTTCAAGTTACATCAATAAATTTGTAGTTGAACCTGGCTCCTCTCTTATTTTTTTAGGCTTTTGAGGCTGAATTGTTCTTATTTTGATATATCTTATCAATTCTTCAATAAGAACACCATTTTTAGAACATAATTTTTAGATTCAGGCAAAAGATGTTCAACCTTTTAATTGGTTAAATCCGGGAAAATGGGTGATATTTCGTTTTGTGCTTCGACCTAAATGACATGAATTGTTTCGAGTAGGCAGCAGTGGATCCATAGTTATTTTGAAACTAGCGAAGGAAAATGTTAACTTAAGTATAAAAGAAAAACGTTTTCAGACTGAAAACAGAAATTAAGTTAATATGCTTCTCCACAATTTTCGACACTGGTTGGGGCAAATAAATTTGTTCTTATAAAAGGAAAGCTTATTAACTGGTGTTCCTTGAACATCACGAGAATGTTAAATTACGTCATTTCTTTATAATAATTAGTTCACAGGTCTTAACTTGGTTTGTTGTTGAAAACCTCACGGTCAAACCTTTACAATCAAATATCCTATAGCCGGTCCTTGTAACGTCAATTCATGAAAATCTTATAAATGAAAATATAAACATCTTCGATTGGTTGTTTATGCGAAAAATAAATGATTAAAGAAGGAACGGGATGCTGATAATTTCATATCACGTACATAAGGAAGAAAACCATCAATTCATTTAATTCTGTTTCAATGATTACTATTCTCATCTACAAGTATCGTGGATTTGTGATTGTATAAAAATAAAGATGTTGACCATGAAATGCTGTTCTTCTAAATTGAGAATATTTTTATGTTAGTTATTCCTTCGTAGATTTAGAGAAAACCATTCATTCAACTGCAAAACGAAGTTTTCATATGTTTTATTTACAATTCATAATAGGGCTTTTGTTTCGACAAATGTTCTTCAAAAATGCTAGCAACATTTAACACTCCTGCTTCATCAAAATGCTTTCTAACATTCATCAAGCCAATTGGTAACTTTCCAACATATCAACAATTCAAACTAAGAGCTGGATGGCCAGTTATATTAAATATTGACATGTTTTTGTTTAACCCCCCTAGTTTAGCAATCTTCTCCTGTATCGACTCATTATCATTGGGCAACTTGCATGGTAATTTCGTCAGAGTAGGCATAATGAAAACATCGACTGATTCCAAAATCTCGCTGTATTTCTTGGAAAGCTGGGCCATTAAAGAGGAACGTAATGATGCAAACCATGGTTTTTCACAACATAATCACTGACGAATATAGACCGCTTGATCACGTGTGACATATGATGACCATGTTCCCTCAATCCATTGTACAAATTTTTTTCCAAGCTTTCTGATTGAAATCATGTATTTAGAAAACAGAATGTTATGTAATAGCTTATTTTTTCATCTTCAATAATCTTCAGTTCTTCTTTTTTAAAGATAAGCTTTATTACATAATATATATATATATATAGCGTTCCATAACACCCTTTCATCAATATCAAAATTATTAAAAGTTATTAAAAGAAAATTTGCTAAATGCGAAGCAATCATAGACAGTGCGCACGTAGTTCACATTGTATAGAAAAGAAAATGAAGTAAAGGATTATAGAATAAATGAAATTATAAGAAAACTGTTTGCTATTTTAGAGGAAAATTCACAAGGAGGATAGAAAAATTGGAGAGATTAATCAAATATTGTTTCAATTGATCCTTATGAAAGAAAAATGAACAAGAAATGTTCAACTTTGATGTATAAAACGCATTCACTGTGCTGCCTCATCACTCCGTAGCCATTTATCATTGATTGCACAAAACCATCAAAAAACAATGAAGCAGACATTACAGAAGCATTTTTATGATCTGGTAAACTGATTCTTGTGATGTCAAGTAAATGGCTGTTTTAACCAATCAACTGCTGTCTTAAAAACATCTTGAACATCTGCATCACAAAGTTCAACACCCTCTTTTAACCCTCTTTCAGCTTTTAGTGCGTAAATACCTGCAATTACTTCTAACATTAAAGCACAGTCAGCAGCATTTTTGGTCATTGGTCCTAAGTGGTAAACACAGGGCAGAATTGTAACTGCACCAGTGTATGGTACCAATACATGAGTTGGATTTAGGCCAACTATTCCGCAACTACTGGCTGGAATACGGATTGAGCCTCCTTGATCTCCACCTTAAGAAATAACTCACAAAATATAATGCGATTTCTATTCATACAAATAATCGTATCTGACGTCAAAACTTATTATCAGGCATCTTTCGAAATAAAAGTAGGACACTCTTTTGGTTAATTTGCCTTAAATCATTCACTTAAAGAATGTCGTCAGAAGATATTACTTGTCTCGACAGAATAAATCTCGATAGCTGATGCTGTCTTTTCCAATATCTGCTTAATATCAACCTTCCTTCCGGGCGTCTTCGCCTTTTTTATTTGATTCGCCGGTGTTTTGCAATTCAAAAAAATAAAGAAGTCTTATTGACGTGGTTGAAAGCATACATATCAAAATTGGCTGTATTCCAGAAGTTCTTCTCTAGTGCATCTTAATTTATATTTTTCATTTGTCTTGTCTAGGTCTTCCATCGTAGGTTTTGTGGTCGTCTTTCGACTCTTATCGTTCATCTCTCTATAAATATTCCGAAAGTAAACAGTTTTTGAATACCATACAGTGTACTGTTGATGTTTGTGAAGCTGCAGCGTCCAAGGAAGACCTGGAAGTTGCAACCAGCAAGTTCTTCACTGATTATTCTAGTCATGAAAACCTCTTGTAAAAACGTTTGAAGAAAAGAGGCTGACGGTTCAAATTTACAAAGCTTGCTGATATCAAATGTATCAGATAAATTGTTGGAATTGGATTGACAAATCGTTTAGTGTAAACATAAACATTGGTGTAAACAGAAAATCGTAAGATTTTTCATGTAAAGATTAACCTTTAACCATTCTACGACAAACCTGGTATGTCGAACATCTTTAAATTTTGTTTTGTTCGATTTTTCTTTAAATTCTCTGTGTATACTGTACTACATCATTATTTTATTACGCTATTTTGTAGATTTTTTGTGTGTTTTTTTTTTTTTAATTGACAGCTTTGTAGTGGCGATCATGTCGTGAAAGATGAGGAAGAGTAAGTCTCTGGTCAAAACCCTGGATTATCAAAAGACCAACTTTTCTGCAAACATTCTCGCTTGCCAAACTTCAATGAAAGTACTTATTTGTACAAATACAGAGACGTAGCTAGAGCTCAGTCAAAATTTTGTGGAGGAGAGTTTAGTCATTTAAAGAAGAAAAGGAAAACGTGCAAGTAACCTAATCGACACTTAATGCTGAAAAGAAATATCATAACGTTGGACTCCTCCACTTTTTTTGACTGACCCTGAATACGCCTATGAAATATGTTTCGCAACTTAAATTGCTCTCCTCTGTTGGAATATATATTATATATATGTACAAGAAGCCAATGATTAATGTATAAATAATATATGTAAACAAGAAAGAGAGATTTTGTATGAAGGATATATTTCCGCGTCAAGCCTTCAAAAATTTCATTTTACACTTTTTTCGAAAAATTTAACAAAAATATGAAAGGACTATTGTTTACTTTCGTAAATTGGTCCAAATTTTGCACAAATTGCCCTTTTTGGCTAAAATATGAAAAAAAGGTTAAAGATAAATAAAAATTTATAATAACGTGTTATGTATGTATTGATGGATAAAAAATGAAACATATTTTAAGAAGAGTTTCTGTATTAGCTGTAACTTTTGGTGTGAACGCACTGTCTGTTAAGCAGGTTCAAACTAAAGTTGAAACATAACCATTTATCCCACGTGATAAGCACATGCAAATGAAGTTTTGTAAAACATTTACAATTCATAATAGGGCTATTGTTTCGACAAATGTTCTTCAAAAATGCTAGCAACATTTAACACTCCTGCTTCATCAAAATGCCTTCCAACAATCATCAAGCCAACTGGTAACTTTCCAACATATCCACAATTCAAACTAAGAGCTGGATGGCCAGTGACATCAAAAATTGCTGTGTTTCCAATCATGCCAATTGCTCTATCTAACTTTTCAGCAACTGAGACACTACTATCGGGAATTTTACTTGGTTTCTTTGTTAATGTTGGCATAATTAAAACATCAACTGATTTCAAGCTTTTATTATATTTCATTGAAAGTTGGGCACATAACGATGAACTCTTCGCATAATGATGCAACCCATGCTTTTTTCTGATGTAATCACTAACAAAAATGAAATGTTTTAGCACTTCAGACATATCCTGGCTATGCTGTCCATAGCCGTCAAACAATTTGTCCACCATACTGTGAGATTGGAGCCCTATAAAACAATAGAAAACGATGTGCAAAGAATTTTAAGAGGTAAAGATAAATTTGAATTCTCTAACAGAAATGAGTTGGTAAAGAAATGATCACGTACAGGATTTCAATCATGTATTGAACACGTTAGATATCAGAAGCATATCCCATAGTACGTCTCACTATTGTTTTTTTAGTACTAACATGGGAAAGCCTTCTGTGTATCTTTCAGATTATAAGTGAACTATTAAAAAAAAGAATGAAATTAAATACCTGAAAATCCTGCCCCAAATCCACATCCATCAATCATTGAATCTACAGTTCCATTAAATAAAACCGGAGTGCAAAATAAACCACCATTCTTATGATCTGGTAAACTGATTGTTGTGATGTCAAGTAAATCGCTCTGTTTTAACCAATCAATTGCTGTCTTAAAAACATCTTGAACATCTGCATCACAAAGTTCAACACCCTCTTTTAACAAACCTATTTTCAATTTTTTGGACGGTTTAACATGAGGGTAGATGAGTTTGGAATATTCAGGTACTTCAAACGGACGACGTTGTCTGTAGTCCATCCCATCATCATAACCTAGAAAATAAATCAACTCCTGTTTAACTGTCAAAAATACTCATCAGTAGATGGATGCTCATCAGTAGATGGATGCCGCATTTAGTGCGTAAATACCTGCAATTACTTCTAACATTAAAGCACAGTCAGCAACATTTTTGGTCATTGGTCCTAAGTGGTCAACACAGGGCACAATTGGAACTGCACCAGTGTATGGTACCAATCCATGAGTTGGTTTTAGGCCAACTATTCCGCAACTACTGGCTGGAATACGGATTGAGCCTCCTTGATCTCCACCTAAATATGAATAACTCTCATACAAGCATGCATATCAAAATTGGTCTTTGCTAACTTATTGAATAACTTTCAATTATTGTTGTTGTTACCTATCGCCATATCGGCGTCTCCAACTGCAACAACAACGCCACTGCCGGAACTTGATCCACCAGCTGAGTGTTCCATTGAATGAGGATTTTGAACTGGTCCATAAGTAGTATAAAAGCTTCCTCCACTTAAACATAAGTCTTCACAGGTAGTTTTTCCTATTATCTCTCCACCAGCTTCAAGAATTCTTCTGACGACAGTGGCATCATACTCTGGAACATAACCCTCCATCACTCTTGATCCGTTCATCATGGGAATACCTGCCACTGCAGTGTTATCTTTTATTGCAATTCTTTTACCATGTAACTTTCCATTAGTTTTTTCTTTGATTTGACATCTCACATACCAAGCTTTGTATTTATTTTCTTCTTTTGATGGACTTGTGTGTTGTCGAGGTGGAATAGGAGGCAACTCGACATGGAAGTCCTCGATCTTATTGTAATCATTAACTGATGTTGTTACAAGTTTTTTGTATTCCAGAAGTTCTTCTCTAGTGCATCCCAATTTATATTTCTCATTTGTTGCTTGTAGGTCGTCTAAGGTTGCTTCTGCAATTTCACGTTTCGCCATTTTGCTATGAAATATAAGCAAGTAATTTAAACAACAAACATTTTTTGTGACAAGAATTTAAAATGTAGTTTGTTTTGATTTTCTTATTATTATTATTATTTACATTTATGTTTATATGAGTAATACCTGGTTTATATTTGTCAATTTGGCTGCAGCTCAGCAAGCTTGGATGATTCTATTCATTTAACATCAATATCCAACACTTTACGTAAGAATGCTATTGGCAATTCTCTCGATGATATTATAGGGTTGGTTCACATGCTATTCAAAATGGTCTCAAGGTACTTATTTTATTTTACTTTAAAGGCGTTGATACGGTTTTTGACTTTATGTGAATCTGAAAAAATCTGTTCCATTGAAACTAATTCGAAACGGTTTCGAGACCCCTTCAGGAGGTTAGTTGGAAATAGCCTCTAGACCATGAGACCGTTTTGACTTCAATGTGAACCAAGCTTTAAATTTGTAATCAGAGAAACAAAAATTATCAACAACATAAAAGCGTAGTTTCCACTTGTGGTTTATTGGGTTTATTACGATTATTCCTTATGCAATTAATTTTGAGCTATTGCTATGGGAATTAAATGTAATTAAAAAATATTTAAAAAGTGTTCCAACTAGAAGGTTTTGAAGAGTTTAAATTTTTATTCACATAGAGAATAAAACGCTTGCTGCTAAAGATAGAAAGTGAACATAGATATAGGGGATCAGACAAAACAACACTCTCCTCGTAACACTTAGTGACGTCATTTACAAAGCATAAAATCCCTTGACAAATATAAAACAAAAGAATTAATTAAACTAAGTTAATCGTGCAGGCTTTAATATCAAAAAGTTTTGATATTTTAAACCAAGGTTTTATAAAATTTATTGAACTTATTATGATTATGAAATTAAAGTTTTAATGTTTCCACTGAGGGTTTATTGGGTTTATTCTTATTTTATTTGTATATAAAACCAATAAACCACAAGTGGAAACTATGCTTAACTCAGCCGGTCCCAGTACAACAGGATAGTTCGTTCTTTTGAAACCGGTCTCAAGACTAGTTCTCCATCCATTGTTTCAGTCTCAACACATTCCATTTGTTTTAAAATTTCATTGAAATGAAAATAATAGGGCATCTAATTGTAGATATAAACCTTATTGATCTTTTTACCGGCGTAAGATATTTGATTTTGATGGTTTAACTGTGAAGTTTTCAACAACAAAGCAAGTTAAGACTGGTGTGAAGGTGTGAAGGTGTGAAATGCCAATGTTAAATTTGGGCTGGTTAAACAGGGTAGAAAGGAGGTCAAGATGATAGAAGGCGATTTACGAGTCGAGGCGAGCACGATGCATCAGAATTCAGCTTTTTTAAATAGCTGTATGTACTATGTAATGATAATTACCACTGCAAACACGTGGTATAGATATTGCCTGCTCATTGATAACAAATTTCTGAAATCTAATTGCACGGCTAATATTTGATTCTAACGCACGCCCCTGCATTTTTAGAGCAGCAATTATCATAAACGGTCTCAAGGTTTATAATTCCATTAGACTATTATGAACTGGATGTGAACAGGACGGTCTTAAGGTTTATAATTCCATGAGACTATTTTGAATTGCATGTGAACCAACCGTTAATGTTTGTATCAGGTTAATTACAAGCTTACATCATTAATTATTATGAAATAATTAAATCTTGCTACTTTGGCAGTCATGATGGTTCTAAATATCCTGTTGCTATGACTTCTGAATTCCCCTTTCGCACACTATTAGTTTTGTTAGCCTAAAGGTGATCGTGGTTCACAATGGACACAATAAATAAAACAGGACCTTGTATCCTTTACAGCTATTGATTATATCACGTCATTGAAGGTATTGACACTTGATTACGTTTTCCACTTCGACCAATACGGTTTCAAATAATTCCTCATTCAAGACCTCACTATGAACGGACAGGATATTTCGTGCAGTTCAGATTTGCCTTTCCCGTACACCTCCGTAATTGCTGGCGTAAGGCAGGTTTCTCTTCGACAGCGGTGGATCTAGAGGGTAGTTGCAATTTGTGGAGGGGCACATTAACATAATTTCTGTTTTCAGTCTGTATCACCAATGGGCTTATTTTCACGTTTTTCTTTTATACTTTAATAGCTAACATTCTCCTATACAAATTTCGACTACCCTCTAGATCCACTGCTGTTCGATGCAATCTAATCACCCTTATGTTTGATTACGAAGACGGCAATCTTCGAGTGATCCATCTTCATGAATTCTTTATGAAGTTGTTTGTCGGCTCCGACGAAATTGGTATTGGATCCTTTCATTCATACTGAGGAAAAACGAATGGTGCATTGCCAAAGTCACTAATGTTTTCGGCTAATCCTTTTCCACAAGCAAAACGATATCGTCACCGAAACACAGAATAGGAAATTAGAAAATGTAATCTTATTCCCCTTTATTTTGAATTTATGTTTCATTCTTTCTTTCTTTCCTTAGATGTGATAAAGTTTCCGAAGCTTTATGGGACACAACAACAGCAAAAATTTCATTCGAAAATTTCTTTTTTCTATTTCTAAACCAAACAAGAGCCAAGAGGCGCGAACACGCTTGCAACAGCAAACGTTAAAAAAACGGTGAAGGGTGTCCTAAAAATCTAACAAAACACATGAAAGTTACACACAGAAAGTTTTAAAAGTAAATGCTATTATAAAGGTTTATTTAATGAACCCTTAGAGAACCAAATGATCAAATAACATTTTGAAGCCAGCATGTCATTTATAAAGTCATTTATTTGAATTTCTGAGAAGTATTTCTTCTTCTAAACTTAAACTTTTTTCTCAGCCATTTCCATCGTTGCATTTTTTTACTCTATATATCATACACTTTCTCTATAGCTTAAGTATAATTATATCGTTTCTATTGAAAAAAAAGCCAGATCAGCCGGGTCGTTAAGGAGGCCCTGCGAGTCAAAAAGGAGGTCCTGCAGGTAACCAATGAGGTCGTGCTGGTTGCAAAGGAGGTCATGTGGGACGTAAGGGAGGTTGCGTGGGTTTATTGAATTAGTTATTGAGTTAGTTGAATTCTATTATGACATACTGCTTTGATATCAAAGCTAATTTTCTTGTTGAAGTATTCTAAAGCAAATGTAAACATGAGATTCTGTTTGCAAACAACAGATTGCCAACCTCACAGAAAAACAACATAACAAAATGGCTGGTAGGAGCTGGGTGGAAATAGAAATATATGAATATTACTACCAGATCCAGAATTAAACAGTGAAGAAAGATATAACTTTTTACCACTCCAAATTAAACAAAGCCACTCACATATATACTAACTATTTATTGAAACCTGCACCCCGAAACAACCTCCTTAATGGCTGCATTCCCTCCTGAAGAACCTGTTTGGCCTGCATGACATGAAGCATTAACTACCTTGCTAAAAGTAAGTTTCTGTCTTCTTCACTTCAACGTTCGGGACTTTCTTCCGGCTTCGTGACTCTTCTTTTCCTTTCCTGGATATTTCTTATAGTCAGGGCGCTGGTGGTCAAAAAAATTGGAAATGATGTGGACATTCGCAATCCATGCTAAAAAGACTCTCTTTGATTGATACTTCCAGAATATACTTGCTGGACTTTCTGAAATTCCTTCACCCAGTTGCTTTAATATTGAATTAACGCCCATCAAATGGGCGTTGTATTAAATAGGCATTAGGTAACCAGAAATTACAAATTGAAATTTTTATCACGATTCTTATCTTATTTGCTACATATAAGAATCACCATAACACAACAAAATCTTTTCAAACCGTTTTTAAGATCTTCAACCTTGAAAGAGGGCGTAATGCCAATAGCCTTAACAATGGCAACGTGCAAATGTAAAAAAATCCATCACTGTATTTATGATTCAATTCGGAGATTGGCTATTTTATTTCTAGTTTCTAAGGAGTGTTAGTTTTAATTTCTGAACAAAGAAAGTGAGGGGAAAAGAGACTGGGAATGAGGCTAAATGCTAGATGAGTACCGCGCACAACTCGAATGAAAAAATGCTATAATATACAAACTATAATTTATAAATCTTCAATATCAGAAATATAATCGTCTGATGACGCATCATCTTCATCGACCGTCTCCGCCGATTCATAAATTTCATCGCCGCTGCCGCTATTTGTTTCGTCATTGTCGTCGTCTTCACTGCTACTTCCATTTTCGCAAAGTAAGCAAAAACATAAATCTGTGCATCGCAAGCCATGGCTTCTACACAGAAAATTTCCTTTTTGACATTTCGTCTTTTTACAGTTGCAGGATTATATCCTATATCCTCCAAAATTTCGCTTGGTGCTGGGTCATTCAAAAGCCACACTACCTCCAACTCGCCATTTACCAATTTCCACCCATACCCATCAGGATTTGGAACAACAGGATTTTGTTCAAGCGATCTTTTAATGACAGCAGTAACGTAAGATACCCTCTTGCAATGATTTAACAAGGCATCTCTGGTGGGTGGAAGCTGCTGTGGTTCCGGTGATTTCTTCTTTGCGCAAAATTTCAAATAACGAGCTTCGTTGGTGTTTTCTGCATCTATGCTATACATGCGACACACAAATTTACAAGCGAGTATCCAGTAAAAAGTTGAAATACAAAGCATACAATGCAATATCACTGTCCACTGTGTAGATGCAAGATGACTGTACGACATCATCACTGGCATGCTTGCAACAAAGAAAGACTTTGGTGTCACCCTCTTCTTGGTGTGTTTCCAACTCACGCACAATGGTACAACGAACTTGACCATTTTCGACAACTAATTTGTAAAACAAATCTTCCACATTAATGTATAACATACGATTCGCCAAACTATCGAGGTATCTTGTTTTATCAGACCAATCTTGTAAGAGGAAGCGGACTAGATCCGTTTTGTTTTCTCCACTTCTCATGTATTTCTGCCATTGCTTTGGTCTCTTCTGGTCTCTCTGCTGAATTTTGACATTGGGGTACCCATCATTTCCTCTTCTCTTCCGCTCATAACCTTTGATGGACTAGTCATTGTATTGGTCGGTGACGAAGTAAATCCGTTCACTAGTGTTGCTGAGAATTCTGAATAAAACAAAATGGGCAACATCGCCAAATGTGTCAAGCTTAACACCATCCAACTGTTGCAGCACAACCATACCATCAAACACTGAAGCACAGTCAGAAGGTTTTTCCACTGTTGATTCTGTTCAGATTCGACAGCTGCAAGTAATTTTGACTTATCTGTCTTAACCAAACCTCCATCGGGTTGAGCAAGTGCCCAAGGCACGGGACTTAGGGAATACGAAAGAACGTCTCACAGCGGCATGCCTTCTCTCTGCTTGGCAATAACCAGTAACCTTCCAAACATTGAACGTTCAGCAGCAATCATAACAGTTTTTTCCTTTGACGCACAAACCTTTTTTACCTTAAGATCCTTGAAAGTTTTCAATTTACATTTTTTGATCGGGTCATAAAACGGTATAGCGTTGGAAGAAATTCGATCTTTCAGGAACTGTTCCACAGATCTTTCACCAATACCCTCAGCGGCTAATATGTGGTTTTCAATAGCTTCTGTTGCTTCAACACCAGAACACAAGTTGACCAATGTTTCTCTGTAACAGAATGGATTACCCCATGAAGCCATGATATCATAAGAACGTTGAGTCGCATTTTCATCGAATTCCATCCTGGATTTCCGCAAATCTTTTGGTGGATATATCCTGTTGGAAATTGAAATACTCTTTTCAAGTTTTAAGATGCAGCTCGAAATTGTATGGCTAGTCAAAACCCAACGCTGCACGGCTCCAGTCGAGGTGCTATAACCTTTAATACCACCATGCCCTTTCTGCTCCCGATTCACGGTTTGTTCGATACATTGGTCGGATGGGACCATATTGAACTTTCCGATGGAGCGTTTTACAGCAAAATTACCATTGCTAATGTAGAATAAAGTAGCAGTGAAAGTATGGATGACAAAAGAAAATGTCACTACTTGCAGTTACGGATACCTGAAAACATGTAAACTCACATAAATCGTTCATGGATAGCAGGGTGTGTTTGCGGCAAATCTTTCATCTCCGCCCAATACAAAGGTAAATAACGGGAATAATTTGGTCTGTCATACGCAAATATCCACCGCGACATTTCTCGGACAGATTCTAAATGTAGTTCCCAATTCCCCATCTTTGTTGCTCTGATTAATGCAAAAAAGACGTTCATCATCTTGATAAACGAGAACCAAAATACAGCTGTTGGGCCAGATATCTTAACATCTTCCAAAACCAACGCGTGATCGTGAGTATAACGAAGGATATCTTCATGGTCGAACAGACCCATAAACACTTCAAGATTGAACTAGAAAATAAAGGAATCACAAACTGTGGTTCAAGATAATGAAAAAGAGCGGCTACTAATTTCTAAAAACGTTGAAATGGAGAAAAAAAGCTACCTGGCTTATACAGTCTTGAAAATCCATATCGTGTATCATCATACTCAAATCGACATCCATTTCTGCCAGCCAGCTTTCCATGTTGTCAATTCGAAGTCGAGTGATCGCGTCATACAAGGTTTTAAGCACTCGTACAGCTTTATTGTAATGTTTACCATTGAGAACACGTTCAACGGAGTCTTGTCCTAAATTAGATGGTTCACATTGAGCACTTTGTATACCAAACACAAGTTAATTTATTTATCTCGAATAACCGCTTTACCTAACAATCCAGATTCGATAATCCAATCTCTCAATCCTCCATCAGCAAATCTCTTCCCAATGACAGCCAAAAATACACATGCAGTGTGGAACGCACCCATTCTTAACACAATAAAACGCTTTAAGTTTATGTAACTTGGATTCAGTAGTATTTCGACAGCTTTGAAAAGGAGCTTCAAAATCCGCACTTAACAGACGGGGAGGTTAAATTTTCTTAAGACATTCTATAATTGTGTTCGATTTTTTCTTAAAACAGTTTACAATTTTGCTTCATTATTATTTTATGTAGATTTGATCATAAGAAAATCTACTTTTATTGAATTGCTATTGAATTTACCATAAAAAAGACCACAAATTCATAATTACCCCCTGTTAAAATATAAAAACATTCGATTTTCTTTTCGAGTAGAAATAATCATGGCGGACTGATCTGTGCCCGATTCTGGCGTTCGAGGTATATTATTTTTTTGACTGGGACAAAGCTGTAAAGGAAATTCAGGATAGCCAGCAAGATTTTTTATATTTCTTAAGCTTTATAGAAGTGTTTCCCGTTGTCTTTAGAATGTCCACATCATTTGCAAACATTTCCAATTTTTTTGACCACCAGCGCCCTGACTATTATGCTGATATTTAAAATTTTCCTGGGATGAGAAGACGTCAGGAACCCAGGCTAGAACTTTCACGCCATATTTAAAACCCGTTTTCTAGATCGAATTGATGGGTGGGTGTTTTGTAAACGGGGGCACGAAAGAACACCGATATCTTGTATCTTATAGGGTGCTATGTTATGAAAGGGCGCTTAGAACTGCGACATTACAGACTGACTCACTGACTCAAACCACAGGACACGGGGAAATGAAAGATCAGCTGTCTCATGGCGCTGACTAATTAGACCGCACGACAATTTTTATTGATATCAGATTATTTTGTTCGTCTTGAGATATCGCATTTTGTCGCAAATTGACGCAAATTGTCGCAAATTGACGCAAATTGACGCGTGGGTTAATTTTTTAAACTTTTTCTGTTATAGAAAATGATCGCAAGTTGACGCCCAGTGGAAACGGAGCTTAAATAACAAAACTTTTTGTTATTAAAATCCTGCACGATATTAACTTAGTTTAATTAAGTTTTAAATTTTTCAAGGGATTTTATGCTTTGTAAATGACGTAACGAGCAGAGTGTTATATTCTCTGTCTTATATTTATATTGTTTGTCAGTCTAGTATTCATAATATATAATTAGAGTTTATCATGTCATAGACCGGTTGTTTTTGTTTGCGACGTTTCGACAGTTACTACTGTCATCATCGGGCGTTTGTAAATGAATGATGTAAAGTTTATATATGTTTTCAGTAGGATCGAAATTAGGATCGAAATTATTTCGGACCTGGAAGGAAGCAATGTCAATATTTCGGACCTGGAAGGAAGCAATGTCAATAATGACAGTAGTAACTGTCGAAACGTCGCAAACAAAAACAACCGGTCTATGACATGATAAACTCTAATTATATATTCTCTGTCTTCTTTGTTTTTAAAAACATCGAAAATCTTTCGCATTTTCATGTTAAAATTCAATCCTTCACAGGTGCTTAAATTTCTTTCGGGCGGCAGTGTATATATACTAAATATAGTAAGAACATTTCATTGGAAAAAAATTTCACATATTCTTAAAATTAAATACTTAAGAAAAGAAAGAATACTTTTTGCCTCACTGTCTGTCAACATATGTATGATAATATCGAATTTTAAAAAAATATGAAGACTAATTATTTTCGAAATTCACGAAATTAAATTCCTGGGAAAAGTTTATTATCTCGATTCACAAAATTAAATTTTCATGAAAACTACTACTATGGATCAGAAACTTTCAGCCATCGACCTTTCAGGAGAATAACTTTCATGAATAAATTATAGCAATTTATGGAACTTTCTTTGGTTTTTAAAAGACATATCAAAACAGACACGAGACCTCAAAAATTAGGATGTTAATCCAAAGTTTCTATGTGAATATAAAGTTAACCAAAAGTTTTCTTGAAAATAAGCTTATGACAGATTATAATAGATTGAGTTCACGATATACACGAATAAAAATTGTATTCAATACTTCAAAATAAAGACTTTCCTTAAACCAGAAACCGCTGATTTTGAAATGGAAACGACAGTTATAAAGGATATCAGATTCGGAATAGAATTCTTTGTTTGGCACAAATTTTCTTTCTAGAATATCATCTAGAATATCATAATGTTGGACTCCTCCACTTTTTTTTGACTGACCCTGGATACGCCTATTCATATGTTTATATACATGCTGATAAAAATCATAAAATTCATAAATCATAAAATTTGAATGAAGGAATGAGTTTTAAGCACGGACTTCATCTTTAAAGCCTATTGTACTATTTTACTTTCTTCTCCTAATTGATATTAATCACGATCTTCAAAAATGATGGCAGGAGAGAGGGAGAGGCAGCGGCGGATCGAGAAGCAATTTTTCTGGTGTAAAAATTATGGAGAAGAGTGTTTTCAAAAGGATAATTGCAATTTAATTGCCAATTCTATTTTAGAAAGTTCTCCCTTACACCAGTTAAATTTTTGCTAGATCCGCAACTAGGCGGGAAGCTGCTTTAAAGTACCTCTCTTGGCTTGTACTACCCTGAGAGTAAATTCTATCGTTGGTATTAGCTTCTCCATCATTGAAACAATTATTTTGCCTAGTGTAAAAATTTCAAAAGTCATAAAATTCAAAAGAGAAAATATGAAAATCAAACGTGAGTTTGGAAAATGGCGGCAAAAAATATGAACAAACAAGATTCGTCCTCACTCTGCGTTACTGATTACCGTATTTCCTCTAATAAACGCCGCCCTCTGATAAACGCCTCCCTCTATTAAACGCCGCACTTATAGCCAAGCATTTGTAATAAACGCCGCCCTCTAATAAACGCCGCCTTCTAATAAACACCGCATCTTGAACCGCATCTTGACTAAACAAGCAACAAAAAATAGTTTACACGAGTTGGACTTGTTTTCTATCAACAAATTCTTCCACAACTAAAGATAAAAACGAATATTGTTTTTCTCGTACTTCTTTTTTACCATTTACGATTGCGTGCACGTGATTACCGTCAATTTCAATGTAAAATGCTATTAGCTTAGACAGTTTTTTAGGAAGAGAAAACATTGTTGTTTAAAGTCTGTTTTTATTTGATTTTTCATTTTGTAATAAACGCCGCCCTCTGATAAACGCCGCCCTCTATCAAACGCCGCATCCAAAATCTGCAATTTGTAATAAACGCCGCGGCGTTTATTAGAGGAAATACGGTAGTTGATTCAGCTGAAAGATGAAAAAAAAAAAAAAAAAAAAAAAAATCAGAAAAAGTTACTTAGAAAAAACTCTTACCCAAAATCGTCTTTTTCGTTTACTTTTTCCACTCTTTGACGTTTTTGGCTGGATACGCAAAAACATCCACAGCAATAAATCAGTTTCAAACTCGATATTATCCATAGCTCCTTTTATTTTATTTTTTTGCTGTGATTTTCTATTAACTAACGAAATTGTGATTAAAATGATTAAAAATTAAATTCGTTAAGTGGGTTAAACAGGTTCCTTAAACAGGTAATTGCGATGAATCTCTTCATATACTGGAAATGTTAATCGTTATTTCTGAGATTTTTTATACTTTTTGAAGTGGGCACCAAGCTTTATAAAGTTTCACACATAGAAGATATGACGATGGAGTTTCTATTGTATTGAATTTCGACATAAATCTAATTCGTGAAAATAATTTCTCACGAAATACATTACTAGACGAGCGTTGCAAATAGGGAAAATTTCTGCTTAGAAAACACTATTTATTTTTCCCCTGAAAACTCACAGAATTGTAAGTTGTAGATTTTTCAGGCGCTATATCATAAACATACAGCAGGCGCTACATCCACGATGGAGTGTTGTGTTTTGCGCCTTAAATATGTGTTGTGAAAGGTCGGGAAACGTGATATTTGCATTGCTTTTCCGTAACAAAGAATATGGCGGATGGAGAGGTTATGGAAGAGGTAAGGGTCCACCATTTGAAGTAGATTTACATTATTTGAAAGACATTTCGCTCATTTTCGTTCCTTATTTTAGAGAACAGGTAGTGACTTTAAGTTCATAGCCCACTATATATCCTGATTTTGATATTATTTTTGCTTCGTTTAAATTTAAGATTGAGTGGATATTTTTAAACCAAAAAAAAAATGGCGCTATTGCACTTTCGTACCCTCCTATTATTATTGATGATTCTGATACAGAATTTCATGCTGATTAATAATCACATAAGGACTCGGGTCTCAAAATCAACAGAACAGAAGTTATTGGCCTTTAAAGATCTCTGTAATGTACGCGATCTACATCACCACTCGCGCCCACAATGTTGGAAAAATATCTGTCTCTACAGTTCGATCACTTCGCAGCTCATCTCCGCTGTGTCTAAAGACCTGGTTTCTCAACACTGTTTATTGCATCTGGATCTTTTCAATCCTTTTCTTCATCGTAGATACTTTACGGGTCGACGGTACTTAATTTATTTGTATCATTTTTATTCTTTGAAGATAATCATTCACTTCATATAAAAACTGCTATCAAGTCCTGTCCATTATGAAACAGAAAATGAGATATATATATAAAAAAATTAATGTTTTTCGGTAATTTTTAATTTACTTTTAATATTCATTGTCTGCTACAGGGCTCTGTGTCGAGTTTTTCCTGAGAGACAGAATACATTTCTAGTGTGTGCATTACTTAGGTGCCACTCGCCCCCACCATGTTGGAAGATAAATCGCAATGTGAAGACCTGGTTCTCATTAACAAGTTTATTTTAATGCTCAAGAGGAATGTTGAAATACTGAGACAACTTTTTGTCTCTTCGTCCTCATATCAAAAGGAGAACAAGGTTGATGCTGCAAGAGAGACAGCTTATTTATAAGGGAAGGAGGGAGGCAATGAATAGAATGGAAAAATAATAAGTCTTCTAAAACATTTTTTTTTAATGTTTGTGGCTTTAAAAAAAAAGTTTTTGATAAATCACGTGTCTCATCACACGGGGTAGAGCTGGGCTACTTGAGACCAAAAGTGAAAGTAGGAATGATCTTTAAACTATTGGTCCTACATGAATTCAGCCAGGTAATCGAGAATCATGTCACGATTTGTTGGGCCAAACATAGATTTAAATTTTGCTTTAGCATGTTGCCACATTGCCTCCGCATGGTTCGTCATCACTCCAGTGTTAGGATCAACGAAGTTATACTGATGGTTAACAACACCATGTTGAAAGCCTTGCGCAGCGATGCCATTGTAAGCCACCCACATGTTGCTCCATATTTCTGTACCTGGTCTAATCCATTGTACAATAATGGGCATCAACGTAGCAGCATTCCGACGTGGAACCGGGACCAAAAAGCCCTCCTTGGTTTAAGGGTCATATCCACCAAAAATCCATTGCTCAGGAACGATCCCTGCGATTATATTTTCTTCGTGAAAATAATGACTCTTCGATTTCTACAACATGACCGGGACCACTTATTTGGACAGGGTTATTCAGGAAATACGTTACAGCTATATCCCTGCAAAACTGATTCCAGTCAACTACACTATTTTCGCTCCCAATTTGAAGCTCGTGCTGAACGTCTGCCACGGACATTCCTCTTGATTTTCCAGCACGCCGACACCACAAGTACGTTAAACCAAGAATTTGCCAAAGCTGAAAATGGGACTTCTCAAAATAGCTCCCATGCCTTATGCTTATTCTTTTCTTGCATGCCTTAACTGGGCAACGCCAAGTAACCCCATTAACAGCACGATCTAAATTTTGCTCTCTGCACTGACAATTACATGTAGGACAAATCATCTGAATAGTAAGCAAACCATACTGTCAACACCATCTAATACACACCTGACAATTGCCCATGAAATGGGAACCAATTCGTACCAAAGATATACCATCAAACACAATTTGATCAGGAATGCGTGCAGCAGCCATAGTGAATGAAAGTAAAAATGAATGAAATGAAAAATGACCAAATGAAACACATTTCTTTTTCTCCCAAAATAGAAACACACGTAAGAAATAAAAAGTTCTATAAAAAGCAATTTGAATAGAAATTGATGCACCTAAGATTTATGTGTTACGTCACAACACAACATCTTCCCCTCTGTCGGACGAAGTATTGGTGTGAACGAACTGAAATGATTATCTTCAAAGAATAAAAATGATACAAATAAATTAAGTACCGTCGACCCATAAAGTATCTACGATGAAGAGAAGTATTGAAAAGATCCAGATGCAATAAACAGTGTTGAGAAACCAGGTCTTCATACACAGCGGAGATCAGCTGTGATGTGATAGAACTGTAGAGACAGATATTTTAGAGATCTTTAAAGGCCAATAACTTCTGTTCTGCTTATTGTGAGACCCAAGTTCTTATGTGATTATTAATCAGCATGAAATTCTGTATCAGAATCATCAATAATATTAGAGGGGTACGAAAGTGCAATACCGCCAAAAATTCTTGGTTCGCATCCTCCGACTGACTGTTACCGTCAGAGTGGCTCTAATACACTATTATTTCGGAGATAATGCAGCCATTATGGATTTTGATGTTTTTGATAACCTTAGTAGGGCATACTTCACTGGATTTGTACTTTTTTCGCTATGTTTACTTATGAGAAGTAAGACCTGTCGTGCAAAAATGTCTTGATTGTTGATTTTCTTCTTCTTCTTTCAAGGTAAGAGCTGTGGTGGTGGGTTCATCCATGCTTGTCCCAACAAATTTAGTATCCAATAAATGAAAAAGTAAACACAACTTCATTACTATTACATCTCGATGTAAACAAACTCTGGTAATCAGCTGGTTATTAAGCATGCCAAGAACATAATAATCGCACCGAGGAAGGGACCCCCCCCCCCAACCCCCTATATGTAAATCTGCTTTCAAAATGGGGATTTAAAAGTCATGATTTGAAGTCCCATGGCCAATCTTTCCGTTCTAGTAGTAAACAAGATGTGGCGATAACAAAACGCGCGAATATCAACAACTTCATTTCGTTCGTGTTTTTTGTGTTTCAATTTGTTTAAAGAGGTTTCAGACTCATTTTTAATCTACCCCCAATTATTAAGCGATATTTCAAATTTAAACTATTAGGTTGAAAGTACTTACTGTAAGCTTTCATTTTAAATGTTTTTCATTTTTTTTCATTGATTAATTGCTTCAATATTAATGTGTGTTGGGAATAGAAGCATGGCAAGCATATATGAACCTACCTTACTTATTTTTATTCTGGACTGTTTAGGAGAACTTTCTGCACTTCGTCTGGACTTTTTGGAAGAAAAACCGAACTTTTTAATCAATTTTTCTTATACTGTCAGGCAAAGCTGGATTGCAACTTGCACTACAGGTGAACCGTAATCATAATAGAATCCATAATGGCTGCATTATCTCTGAAATTGTATATTCTGAACAGCCTACCTAATTTTAACACATGTAAAAACAGACCTGTCTGATTAACAAAATAAACATCCCTATACTTAACAAAATCGCCACAATACTAAAATGTTTAAGAAGCAGAAAAGACATTAAACACAAATTATCAGAGTGAAGAATCACTCGTACGGTAATAATTACCTACAGCATTTTGTTTTGATGTCCCTGAATATATACACGTCAAAACGGCAGTCAATTTATTGAAAGCAGAATTATTATTATTATTATTTCCTATTTTAGGAGGTTGACTACATCAGAAAATACAAATTTCTGTTATCAGTGTAGGACCTGCCAAAAATTATAAAATAAAATAAAATATTAGATAAGATGATTAAAAATTAGATAAAAACAGCAATTTAATGTGGATGAAAACAAGAGACTAGCATTGTGAAAAAGTAGAACGTTTAAGAGGTAGCATACAATGTGCATCCAGAAGATAATACTATGATAAAACTTAAGAGACTAAAGTATCTTTTGGATGTGCTCAGAAGTTTGCAGGAGATAGCTATCGTATTGAAAAAGATCTAAATCATGCAGGTCCTACTGAAAAATATAAACTAAATAAAAAATATAACTAGAGGCAAAAAGTGACCACGAATCAAGATACGAAAGAACCTCTGTACGATGCTGTGGAAGAATATAGATTAAATTAGATGCTAAAGATAGAAAATTGATGGTGTGAAAAATGCAGGAACTACTGAATAACTCTTAAGTAAAGAAAAACTAGGCAGAAGGTAAATAAATTCAAAATAAAAATAAATCCCAGTCCGACACACTATGCAAACATTGACTTAGAAATTAGGATAGGATTAGGAAATGCGAAGAAAGGTCTAGCGTTAAAGTGCAGTATGTATTCAAAGAGTACAACAAGTGATAAGAAAGCAGATAACAAGAAAGGAATGTTGGATAAATACTGTACTACTGTAATGAAAATAAGTTAAAAGAAGCTAAAAATTTTGTGTTCTAATAAATCGTTTAAAATTAGCTAAGTATAATTCAGATTTTGCTGCAACTGGCAAGGTGTTGAATATAGTAGCGCCCTGATAAAATGATGATTTTTTACCAATCTCAGATTGAATTTTTGATAAGCGATTCGGAGAATTGTTTCCCCATGTGTTGATGTTGTGTGAAACCATCACATACTTCGGTAGAGTAGAGTCAATTCCACGAATACATTTGAACACATCTGCTGAAATTTTACGTTTCCTTTCAGTCTCGATTGTTGACCAAGTAGCCGCTAGATCTCCGACAGTTCTCTTGGCTCCACATTGGAGCTGTTCGAAAGTGTTAGCCCAGGATTTGCTTTGCCCAAGATAAATATTTGAGCAGTACATGAAAGTTGGTTTGATGATGGTGTTGTATATTGTTTCTGCTACTATGGGAGATACCTGATGTCTGACTTTGTTCAAGAGTTTGATTCTTGTGCTGATCTTTTTGGATGTTTTGATGTAATGATCATTAAGCTTAAGGTGTTGGCCAAGTGTTACATCCAGATATTCATAAGATGGAGGTTGGTTGATCTGAATGTTTTCAATCGTGATGTTACATTTCGATTTAGCTGCTCTTGATCCATAAAGTACAAACTCTGTCTTGCCTTTTTTCAAATTAAGTATTAGGCAATTATCATTGACGCAATGGGAGATCGTTTCAGTTTCCTTGTTAATGACAGTTTCGATGTCTTTGATGTTCTTCGCAGAGTAATATAGTACAGTGTCATCTGCATACATTAACGTTGAACAGTCTTTCAACTGGAGCTGGACATCATTAATCAAGATTATGAAGAGTAGGGAACCCAGAATGGATCCTTGCAGAACCCTGTGTGTAATTTTTTCAGGTTTTGACAAACAACCATCAAAGTTTACAAGCTGTTCACAGTTGAATAGGTAGTCAAATTCATGATTCACTGTGTCGAATGCCTTGGAGAAGTTCATATATAGTACGCCAGTATATCTACCCTTGTTTAAGTGAATATGGTCGACAAGAGATGTAACAGCATGTTGGGTTGAGCAGTTACTACGAAAACCCATTTGTGATTTCGTAAGTAGCTCGTTATCTTCGAAATAATCTGCGAGTTGGTTGAAGGGAGTCTTTTTGATCACTCTCGAGATGACATTCAGGACTGATATTGGCCGATAGTTAGTAAACAGAGTTTTGTCCCCAGATTTGTAAATAGGAGTAATTTTTGCAGATTTTTCTGAAGTGGGAAAGACACCAGACATAAAACATATATTTATCAGAAATGTCAGCCGGGCTGAAAGTTCCTCGGCTGCGTCTCTTATCATTGTTGCAGGAAGACAGTCAGGACCTGCAGATTTTGAAGTTCGGATGTTTTTAAGGATTTTCAGTGTTTCTTTGATTTGACCGTGCGGAATTTAAAAATTCGGTTCTGTGGGTTTACTTTAAGTAGATATTTGTATCCATTGAATGGGTGCCATGTTCTGTTAGTAAAAAGTTTTAACGGTTTCTGCTAGTTTCCATCCGATTGTGGCAAAAAAGGAACAAAACCCGTTGGAAATTTCATTACGATCAGTTGCCATTTTGTCGTCAAATTTAAATGTTTTTGCAGGTGGATCTTCATTTGTAGTAGGGAATGTTTTTTTGATTTGGTTCCAGAATTGCTTCGGGTGGCTACGCTTTTCTCTAAAAATTGATCGGATATAGTTGGCTTTCGCTTGACAAATCATACGTGAGACACGATTACGTAGCACTTAGGGACTCTGATCGTATAAATCTAACAAAAAAATTAAAAAATTTCATTCAGGGCTTTGTAAAATTGTGAAAGAAACCTCACTGCCTACTAACATTGCGTTTGATTTCAAATTTCATCTTTACACACAATCGTGAAAATTCCAAAGCTAAAATCCTATTTAAGATGTCAATCAAAACACAACCTTTGAAGATGTCTGTGCAACCAACTGCTAATATATATAAACTCTTAAATTTGACCTGTTGAGTTCGAAACCTTAACTTTAACCTTTTTAAAATGTCCATTTTTGATACCAGCCGGCCGATCCACTCAATTTAGAGGAGCAGAAAAAGACGCAAACCAAGGATTTTTCTGGGAACCGCCTAATTCAGTGCCCTCAGCGGCACAAATCCATGGTGTGATCTGTGAGATATAGAAACTGTTGAGAGATCGTTGGTAAAATTATCACAAGGGTCAAACATGTTTTCATTTTTCTCCTTGTGCAACTGTAGGACCGCAAACTGTTTGGCCACCGTTGGTTTAGCAAACCATGTGACGTGAAACTAAGTGGCAGTGTGACACAACACTTCATTCTCATACCTCTAAAGCTTAGTCCTCAATATGCATTGAATATTACCACAAATTTAATTCCGTAAAAGAACCGATGCCTACTGCTATGTTTGTCTACTTGTTTTATTTGTTTTTGGTTTGTTACCTGTGTGAATGGCTTGAAATGCATTTTCCAACAATCTGGAGACTAAAAATACCCCACTTTTCCCAATTTTGACGCAACGATGGTGGAGTCTGCGCCAGAACACAAATCTAAGCAAACGGTATCCCCCAAAAATATCTGGGCGTATATATTTATTGTTTTGTTTTTGGTATTTTGTATTTTGTTTTTGTATTATGTCTCAATGATGATTTTTAGGCCACTATCAAAATATGTTGTGTTAATTTCTGCTGACCGACTTGTTTTGAAGCTGAATAGTTAAGTAAGTTAGTCAGCAAAGTCTACAAAAAATAAATAAATTAATACATGAATAATTAACAGAACATACAGTCATAGAAGAATGCTAACTTTGGAAAATTCTTCGTTGCGAACGAGAAAACACAACTAATTGGATTAGTCATTCTAAATTTCAAATCAACAAGAATAAACAAGTAGAATAACATTGATATACTGTTATCACAAACTAATTTGTTCCTCTTTCCACTAATTACTTTTGTGTTCACCAAAAACGATCTTAATAACAAAATTTTATAGAATATGATGTTCAAAAGTTCAATCCATTTTCTGTCAATGTAGCTGCTTTTCCCCTTTGATTCTGCAGATATATGACAACCACAACTTATAGAAAATATATGCCTTAATCACAGCTGATAGAAAATACATGCCTTGACAATATTTTTATTAGCATAGTTATTAGAAAACAATAGTACAGTCTCAATAAAAGTCAACTCAAAATAAAAAAAAATCCCCCCTTGTTGTTAGTATGTTCAGACTTCAGAAGTTTGTTTTGACTTAATACTTGCATGGGGAGGTTATTCTAAGAAACATGGCATAATGTGGTGATACTGGTGGTGGTGGTACTGGTAAATCATCAGATTCTGGGATGTCTGTCATCTCGCATGGTCTTACGGGAGTATAAAAAGAATTATGAAATAAATCTATTTTAGGATTCTGATGTGTTCCAAATTGATGATTTTACATCGGCTTCTGAATGGGAAAGGTTAGTAAAAGTATCTTCCTTATTTTACAGGTTCAATCAAATTTAATGTCAAACCTTTTATTCTTTGTGTAGATTTATTTCAAGTATTGAAGAGATCTTGGGTCCAAACTGCTGGATGATAGATCATGGGAGTAAGAAGAAAAAATTACACTCATATGCTTCAATAGACAATGATGAAGCATGTACAACAGCAAAAAGCAAACAAGTCTGTTTTCTTTTCATCATACTCTCTCTCTAAAACTATCTGGGTTGTCAATGCAGCGATCATTTTTCTTTGCTTTTGGAACAGCAGTGAATTTTGTGTTCAATTTAGATTTAAAGTTTTGGTTATTGCAGTTATGTTTACCTTTTTCTCCTGGCAACCACTTCGTGTATCACTATTTTAAAGACTGACCCGACCTCTCTAAGAAAGCTAACCCAGGTCTTTTTCATGGGTAGTGATACACGAAGTACATACCTTTCTCCTGTATTTTTTGAGTTTCTGAATTTGCATATCATTATGATTTTGTTGTGTTTGTTTTAGATCGATGAAAATCATAATTGGGAACATAAAGAAAAAGTTTTGAAAATTGAAAATTTTGACTTTGTATTGCACTACGACAAACTGAATCAACCTGAAAAAGTATCTTCAGAGAGTAAGACCGGTTTTGTTTTGATGATGAGTTTTTAAGCTTTTCTTTTTTTTCTTAGTTATTCTTCATCACAAACCCTTTCAAAACTTATTCAAAAATATTTTTTAAAACAAAAACAATTAAGATTGTTGAAATACAAAGTGTTATTGCTGTTACTTTGTTTTTCTTTCAAAGAACTTGTTAAAGAAAATTTAGAATTTCACCAGTAGATTTCATGTTTAAGGTGATGCTGATAATTTTTCACAAGCTTTATATGACTCGATGGATTTTAATTACAACTTTCCGCCACGTACACCATTTTTAAGCCGTTGGTAAGCAGTTAGCAATTGTGTTTCTTTCTACGCTGTTGGTAAACAGTTAGCAATTGTGGTTCTTTTGCCCCTGAGAAATTTATAGAATTCCAGCTTAAAACTTCTCAAATCATTTTCTGCTGTTAGGTTTGGTGTTAAGGAATTTCTCACAGTTCGACCAAAGGAAAAGTCCATTTCAACATTATCTCAAATCAACTTAATATGGAGCTCCATCGGCATAGCTTTGTCGAACACTCAATGTACCTTACCGTTTTTCTTCCAAATAAAAGAAAATAAGAGATTGTTGTTTTATGGTATGTGTCTTGGTGGTGGTATTCGAAGTTCTTACGAGATGATTCAATTAAATTACACACCACATAATTGTAATCATGTGCAAGGAATGATAGAAACATTTAAAGCTAAAATTGTAAGTGTGCAACTTGTGAATGAACTTAATAGTTTTATCTAGTAAAGAAACCTTCTTACTTACTGTTGCATAAATGTTCCAGCACATAATGATATGACATGACATACTTTACACAGACATACACAAAATTGATACAAGTTACATACATTTACTTCAGCTACACATTATCATTGTCTTACTTATCTGTAAATGAAATCCAATTACGATTAATATCAGGTCTAATATCTTTTTTTTCTAGGCATCACCAGTAACTTCTCCGATATTTACAAGTATTCGGTTCTGTTATATTGTAAAGGATTGGGCTGAGACATTTCTTTGTGAAGACCCATTTTCAGAATTTGACCTTAAACCGGAACTTTCTTCTTTGACAAATATGCCATTTGGTCCATTGCAAGATCCTATAAGGTAGGGTTTCTCTCTTTTTGGGACTATAGGCATCATCCTGTATGATGTAGTTAAAAACAAATGCCAGAAACAAAATCATGTTTTCTAAAAAATAATTTCAGTGACAGGCAAATAACAATCAACCAAAAATATCCTCAAAATTATTTTGAAATAAAATGCATCTCATTCTTCTTTAAAAATGTGTGATAGGTTGTACATAGTATCACTTTGGAAATTCTTTTACTCCAAACATTTTGTCTCTCTCTTTTTTCAGATCAACACTTATATGAGTATGATATTGTTTCTGTAATATTTCTCTGACTTCATATTGTAAACTAGAAAGACCGTCCTCGATAAAGTGATTTTTGGATTCTTGAAGAAGTTTTTTTCTAAAATGAAGTAAGAATGCTAAATTGATCACACATTGTTCATTATATTGGTTTCTTTCATAATAATCTTTGGTAATTTTTGTTTAAATTCCAAAGTGTTTTATGAAAAGAGCTGTTGTTTCTTAAATAATTATGAAAAATATTTATACAATATTTACCTTAGTGGGTTTGCAGCAGCCTCTGCATTTCCATGACTCAGCATTTTATATTTACCAATTTCATGTGACTGCCTCCATAATGGAAGTTTCCTCCATAGCATCCTGTGTATTAATAGCATTGTAAAAATAATAACTTTCTGTGCAAAATTAGAAATAAAAGCAGTTTTAAATCTGTTTTCTGTTGGACATTTGGAGAAGATTCCATATGAATGTTACCTTTGATATAAGTTATCGTCTTCTGCACCCCATCCCCAAAAAGAATTTGAAAATCCGTTGACAAGTTCAAAATGTCTTTTAGTAAAAAGTTCGACTCCTCCAAATAATTCTTCATATATTAATCTGAAATGGAGAATAATACTGTCATACAATTCCTATATTTTCGTTAAGTCATACAGTTGTGGAGCTGGAAATTCATTGAACTCAGTTGATGAACAGAAAAAGAGAACTTTAATCTGAATGGAAAACTTTGAAAATGAAGAAATAAGTGAAGTGTTTGTAAATTGAACTTAAGTTACATTTTTTACAGAAAGAGAGCTTGAAAAGTGAAGGAAAGTGAAGTGAAAAACAGCAGCACAAAAATATATAAAAAATAAAACAGTAGTTTGCTTTAATTTTTTCTTGGGTGAAAGAATAAGGTTTGGCATTTCTTTTTTCAATATATTTTGATATGAGTCATTTAAGATTTGTCAGTAAAGTAAGAAAAAAAATCTAGTTATGATCTGAACAGCCTTCCTTCTTCACCAATATTTACGCTCACCTTGATTGCCCACATTAATAGATCAACAACCTGATTAAAGAAGTCTGATGTTGGAGAAGCAAAATGTTTATTAGAGTTCATCCGTAGCAAGACTCTTTAAACATAACTTTGAACACAAACTGTGAATTTGAATAATTTTCATGTTGGTGATTGTGGCGAATTAGTGTTAGCAAGAAATTTACTAGAATGAAGAAGCAATTTGGATCTTCATAACAAATGGCTTTTGCACCTGTAGTCAAATTTATCAACAGCAACTGTGAGGTGTTGAGGAGATGTGATGCAATCATAGGTATTCAGATTATTTTCTGGAATTAAGTCGACGTCGTGGAAGATGAAGCAAGTATATGGGAAGAATTTCAGAGCTTCAGTGAATCCAACATTAAACAACTTCCCTCTATTAAATGGAGATTCATCGATCTGAAAGAAAAACAAATTTTGAAGAAAGTTTTGTTTATAGTATTAGAGATGTTTTCATGACGATGAAATGTTTCCATCCCATTCGTTGGTTAAGTGCTCATCGATGGATTATGATAATGTCAGCATAATGTTAAATGAAACAATTTTGCTACGATTTCTATTTTTTCTTAGACTCTTGTGAGCTATTTATCAGAACAAATATTTATTTCATAGTATCATAAATGGCAGGTATAAAGATAGGGAGTGCAAAGTATTATGGGTTTTTTTTCTAAAAAAACAATTTTTTCTTTTTCTTAAACTGCAGCTAATCAAGTAGAAACTTCAAAAATTACCTGCTCAATTACAAATATACGATAATGCAAGTGTTGACGCTGTAGGAAAGGATGAAGGTTTTGTAAGAATATTTTCAAGTGCTTTTCCCTGTTTCGATATGGTATAATAACAGCAACCTAGATGTTAATATGTCAAACATTAATCATGATTTATCACCTACAATCAACCGAAATGTTACTCTCACAACTTCATTTACTGTTATTATTTGATAAGTGTCCAACCTCTTTAATGCACCCCTTTGGAATAAGCACCCATGTAACTCTCTCAAAATTCAATAAAAGCCAATATTATATTAAGCAACCCCTTTCCAAAGATGGGTGCTTATTTGAATTAAGACATTTTTTTGTAGAAGGATGAATTCGAAACACGACATGGCATGGCATAAAAGTAAGGATGATGAAGATGATATTGAAAAAGACTAGATATTCAAATATAAAACAAAACGTAACTATGAATAGGAACAAAGCTCCTTATACAGGGAAAAACTATCAAAACAAAAATATTCTTCTGTTTTTACCTTTAGCTGAAAATTTGGGAAAAGTTTTAGTTAAGCACACATGGAAAAAAAATCCAAAAACTTAATTAGTGCCTGGGACGCTAGATTGAATAATTACGCTACCTTACTAAAACTTTGGCAGGTGTTGGGCTGCCACCATCCTCCTGTGTATACATGTGACAACTGCTGATTCTCATGTAAATCTTCCCATGATGTCACTGTGGTATTTACTACATGTACACCCTCTATAGAAAGAACAAATTTCGGAGATAACTTACTGTCATGAAGAACTTTCAAAACACTTTAAATATTTTGTACAATTGATCCATATTGATGTTCAAGGGGATTTTGAGACAAGCAGTAATAAAAAATAATCAAAAGAATTTACTTTAATTATTACTACACCTAAATGTTATGAAAACAATAAGAATGTTTAAACTGATAAACTTTAGATAAATGTTATTTCAATGTTCATTTAATTTCTAATCTTATATGAAAGAAGATACTTTTAAAATTATTTTGCTACTAAATTTAATGTCATTAACGTTAATATTGTTTGTTATCAAAATCCCTTGGAGCATGCGTTCAATATAATTGTCCCATGAAGCATTGTGAAATTTGATTCTACTACAAGCACTTACTTCTATATTTTGCACATTTAATTTGTTTTAAGGATTTCTTGCAAATTGTGTTCAGATAAGCAGTGATTTCTTTTTTATTTTTGTTGTAATAAGTTTTTGGGTTTTCATCTTTACGTATCTGCTTCATTTCGTTTATGCATTTGTTTTCAATGTTGTTTTGAAATTTCTTTGTCTTTAACTTGTTGTGAGTTGAATCTTCATTATGTCGTTTGATATCCACTGACATGTCAATGTCCACCGTTTGATCAGAGATATTAATATGATGATTTAACTTGATATTGATGTTTTGAGTTCTTCCCAAAATAACAACATGCATGCAAAGTACAAATAATGCCAAGGCAACTACTAGTAACAAAAACGTCAACAATTTCTCATTTTGAGCATGAGGTTTATGTTTGATATGGAGACTACCCTTCATGTTTTTTCTCTTTTGTTACTCAAGATAAATTTTTCCAAAATGTGAAATTGTACTTTTTTGATGTGGCATTCTTGAAGCATAAAATATTGGTTGTCATGGTTATTAAAAGATATATTTTCAACACTATTCTTTCATAAATAGTTTGTTTGTTAAGAAGTTTTGACAGAGAAAAATAATGAATGAACTTTTTTTAAATAGACATGTGTTCTACCAAACATTTTTATAAGTTCTTCATTTAATAATGATAATTTATGTTACAAATTCTTTAGTTCTAATAAGAAATATGTAGATGAAGATTTTTGTCAAAGAATTGCGAATAAAGAATAAGAATGTTCTTTCCTTGAAAATATTCTACTTTTTTATTCTAGAGATCTGCAAGTAGCTGCATGTTGGCCATGTTTATCTAGTGATGTTTTTGTTGACGATGCAAATTACAGGTATGTGCACAAATTTCACTGAGTTCATTTTTACCATGACTTTACCACAATAGTTCTATCCAAATAATTCCGTATCATTTCATTAATTATTTTTCATAACTTTAAATGAATCTCATAGATACCATAATACCTCACTGTTATTGTGACATACCTCACTCAATAGATAATAATATCATTTTTATTCATTCAAGGTGGTGACTGACTGAGGCATATTACTAGATACACATGGAAGTCTCATTCAACCCTTGTTGAATGAATTTCAAATAAACAGATTGTTTTAATAATACTTTCTAAGGAGGTTCAAAAACTTCAAGAGAAAGGTCTGGAATTCCAGGCAAAATAAATAAATAAATAAATAAAATGAAAACTTGTAAAATTGTATTTTAAGCCTTGCGTTTGTTTGGTTGTCATGGTTGTTACTGTTTGCTTTCGTGTTATTCACTTCAAATATATATGTCTAGACATCTAATCATATCAAAACAAATCAAAGTGGTATATAATTATTATAAATCTCATACTACATTGTAAATTACCAATAAGACTTTGAGGAAAATTCCACTAAAATGTTAATGAATATGTTAATATATTAATAGTTATACTGTGTCAGTGCCTTATGTTGTTAAGATGCGATAGCAGATGTGGCCACCCCATAATGGCACAATGCATGTTACTAACCATGCTATGATGTAACACCATCCCCAAACAGCTTTTTCTTCTCCTGGTATGGCATGAGACGTATATATAGATAATGCTATCAACATGAAGAACGGACTGACAAACAATACTGGGACAGCGTATTTTAATTTCAATATTTTTGTGACCATATTGATGAACACGAATAGAAAGCCAACAGTGGCGATAAGTGTTGCAGTGATG
This sequence comes from Turritopsis rubra, assembly GCA_039566895.2. Lineage (NCBI taxonomy): Eukaryota > Metazoa > Cnidaria > Hydrozoa > Anthoathecata > Oceaniidae > Turritopsis > Turritopsis rubra. Next base: position 16,907,789 of record CM077621.1, read on the forward strand.
GCAAAAAGTTGTACTGCAGTTAGCCAATGCATTGATTTCTGCTGGTAAAAAACACTGACTTGAGAACACGAACCATCTGTATTACATGCCCTCCATAAACCGTATTTTCGAATTAACACATTCGACTGATCTTTATTTTTAGTTGCTAGCATTTCGAGAAACCATGCATCATTCGCTATTGCTATTAAGTACAATAGAAATGACACAAATGTACTGAAAAGTAAATCAAAATACCAATCTTCTTTTGGTAGAATCATGTCTAAGTTTTCAGTTTGTCTTTATCTTTGGAAGAACTTTTTCTTTTATATTCACAAACATTTTTTTTCTCTGTTGGTTTTTATTTATTGATGAGCACCATTCTTCTTCTTTCTTTTCTGATTTCTCTTTTGAAATGCTAAACTTTGTTATTGTGCTATAAATTCAAAGATTAGGACAATATTCAACAAGGAATAAAATTATCTTCAAAAGCGTATAGACATCAGACATTGTTTGAAATATACAATATTTCGAAAATATTCAACTTTTATTTTGATAACTTTTGTTATGCTTTAAGTTGGAAACTTTTCAAGTTATTTTCTGTTGATGATTATTACCATACAATACAAACTAAATAAAAATAGCCTTTACTGAAGTACTTACTCAAACTCAACATGCATTCACTGAATGATAGAATGTGTGAATGAAAACTGACATCTAAAAATCTTTTACTTAGGGGTGACACACTTATCATCATTTTGTCTGAATTTAGCATCAAATTGGCGCTAGGGGTAAAATCGTTTGATGTTAATTTTTTACGAAACTTTCTATCAATTTGATGAACACTGAAGAAACAATTTGCAACCAAACAAATATCAAACAAGTTAAAGACCCAGACATAAAAGTAGACCATGATCTGGACCAGACATAAAAGTGATTAGTATGTGCGAGAACCAGACAATTTTGGAGTTAGGCCGCCATTTTTACATTTGCCTTTTTATTTAAAATGCCAACAAGCATTTAACTGCATGCAGCTGCAACAAACGGCTTAACTGCGAAATCGTGTATTTTTTCTTTCTTTTCATTTCTATTGATTTTGCACTAACAGGATATGGTTGGGTTGGTTGTCTTTGATGCTAATATCCTTAATTGTCTCAAGTTTAAAAATGTGGAGACCTTTTTCTCATTATTTTGGTAGATTACTTTATGACAAGTCCATGATTCAAATTCAACGATTTCCCTTCTCCTCCTCTCATCGTTAAGTTTGGTTTTATATTTACTTACTTGCAAAATCAAAGACTCTACAATATTATATATTACATAATTCTATGCCCAAAGACTTGTGAAAATTCATGCACATACTTCCGTTTAAAATTGTGAGTACTGAATAGTTAGGAATAATGTGTTTAAGGAATAACTATTTGGTTGTTCATTTCATTGTGAAAAATTTGTACGTTGAATATCTTATTGTTTTTCACGTACTCAAACCGGGAAAAAGAAGTGTTTGTGCACGTTCCTGCTGAAAATCCATCAATTACGGCAACATAAAAATTTTAGTTTTTGGAGTATGTTGTGTGCACACATACGTCGTGTACGCACATACATGAGTTGTCAACCCCTGTAACCGTTAAGTTAATCAGAATTGATAAGCGTAAACGTCAAGTTCACTCTTCAATTACAGTACAACTATTTCTTCTTCATGATACGGTGATAACACATCTTTACTGTTTTTAATGCAAAATCGACCTTCTGAAGATTAACAATTTTTTTTAATGATTTTAGTCTTACTTTTAACATAAAAAGCCATTATATTACAGTTGTTCCCCGGTTCCTCATCTAGGTTTGTCTGTCTAATAAACGATTCTCCAGCTTTATCGTTCTCATTCTTTTTCTGCTGTAAACAACAGAGGTAACTGTGATGAAATTGACACCGACTGCCACCCACCCAATTATGTACGAATAGCCCCAATCCATTGTAGCCTGTAACCTCACAATATTATAGGTGAAATATGACAAAGCTATACATAACATGAAATTTCCAACTAACATAAATAAACATGATTGAAAGTTTTGTGTTTTGCAATCAACAAGTAGTTTGAACGAAGTGATCACCGCCAGTCCAGCTGCAAGAAAACCAATTACAGCTGTTAAGCGAACAATGAACATCCAGTAGGGAACATTGTCGCCATTCTCTTGCATATGGTGTTGTATTGCTTGCACTGCATCTTCACACTTGGAGGATTCCCAACAAACCTTCCACAGACCAATTGATCGAATGTCGGAATCATTTTTGTGTATTTTATTTTGTTGCAATACCCAGCTATTTGTTGCGATGCATGACATATAGAATGTAAGACCTATCATGTATGATGTGACAGTTGCAATGGATACTCTGGAACATTTTGACACGGAATTCCTATAAAATAACATCAAATAAAATAGACCTCTGCTTTTATGGAAATTGTATTGTATTTATTTGTTTGTATTCTCATGAAAATGCTGGGACAGGAAATTCTTGGTATGAAAAAATCTAAGAAAATTTAAGGGAAAAGATGTTTCAGACTCCATCCATATAAATAAATAAATAAATAAATAGTTAAATAAATAGATACATAAATAGATAAATATGAGGATAGATCATAAACTATTATGGATACATAGATATAATTTTTACTTTCTATTTTTCAAATGCATTTAATTTTATGTGATTTTAAAATATTCTGCCATATCCTTCACAACTTTCATTGCGTAAATGTTAATTACAAACAATTCATCAAAACACTCATCTGACTATTAATTTTTCTTGCTTTCACAACTTTTCTTCCACACTATTTTCATTAAGGAGATGTTTTGACTTTTGTTCTAGCGAGTTGAATCCATTACATGCACCTCAATGGAGTGTGAAAGTCTGCCATGTTGAAGATGCACCCACTTTACTGTATAGTCATTTGTATGATTTTTTCAATCTTTGCAACGAGACAAGTATTTCAACAGAACAAGTAATTCGGCGTTTATCTTCTGGTTACTCTAATAACCAAGAAAGTAAGAACTTTTATCCAAACCTTCTGACAACTCCTATTTCATTTATCAAAGATTTTCTGATTATTTTGTGCTTAATTGTTTATAGCACTGTCAGGAAATTTGACTCAAGTGTTGGATAGGCTTGCTGAACCAGTCCCAAATTTAGCATCACCACTATCAAAAGTTGTTTCCAGTGCCACGAGAAAGCTTATCAAGACAAAATTAAATCATGCACCTATTCCAGAAGAAGTGTTGAATGACATATTTGAGGTGAGATTCTTTATAGCTGTGATTGCATGGTTGATGTAATAAAAGCAAGGAATATTTATCTTACAGTTTTCATATGTTCCTTTGCAGTATCTATTTCCTGATGCAAGAAAAACTGAAATGGAGGCTGGTAATATTCAGCAAAATTTAGGTGAAGAACAGAAAAACTTAGAATGTGAAGCCATTCGATCAAAGGTAAAATGTCTGATACATAAAATTTTCAAAGTAAAACAAAAATTCACTTACAGGATATTATTTAAAACTCTCATCTTTTTTTTTTAACTATCATCACTTCTATTGTATTATTGAAGGAAAGAAAAATCACATCACATTTAGGGATGCTTTATACTAAAGTTATAAATAATTCAAATTTTCTTTGATTTGATTGGTTGATTTTGTGATCATTCATTCCATTTCCAATTCATGAACTGCAACAAAACAGAAAGTACCGAATAGAAGCTTGAAGATGTGTTCTTCTACTCACATCAATAATTCATCTTTGCTTTCAAAAGTTTGATATGTGCTGCAATAGATTCTATTGCGATTGCACTAAAGTAGGTAGTGCCAAAGTAAATCGTATATATATGCTTGAGTGAACGACAACTTTTTCCTGCAAATGGAGCCTTTTATTTATTGATCTATAATTCACTTATATATGTCCGTTTTTTTCAATTCTATACGTTTCTTTTGATTCCAGGATAAATATCGTCATTTGAAATCAGCTCCTGTTGACAGTTTGATACACAGCTTAGCAATATGTACCTGTATTATCAACTCTAATTATGAAGGTACTAATTTCTAACATATTTGTGCTAATCAAGACAATTGAGTATAAATTACCATTTTTTAAGTCGTTCAAACTTTCTTTACGAGAAAACAAAAATTGAGCAGCAATAGGTTTCAATGGAAATTTCATTAAAAAGTAAAAAGTTTGTTAGAGAACATTAAAGTTAAAATCATTTTAAGTTATTTAGGATTATTTTTTCAGACATTTTTATGAATAATGAATGAGTTCGTTTCTTTAAAGAATTATTATTTTTCTCTCATGTAAAAACGTGGAAATCCAGTTCATTATGACTGCTTGAAATTTATTCGAATAACATACACCCAATGACGTAATTTTCCATTTGTACCAACACCCCAGATATTCACAAATCAAGGGTTGCTATATACAGTTAGAATTCATATAGTTCGAACTCCTTTATTTCGAAAAATCATCTAGATCGAACAAAAGTATCTGGTCAATCCATTCATAAACTCTTACATGAACACTCCTATAACTCGAAAACTCCTAGATAAATTTGATGTTCCCAGGTGCAAACCGTTCCAAACAGCAATATGTTGGCACAAAATTGACCAGCATGTTGGTGCTGTTTGAGTCACCAACACTAGCCGACATTACAATTTGAATGTTGTTTGTTAACATGTCGGCACTGCTTCGACTGCACGTTCACCTGTCGAACAACATGTTGGCCTATCTTAAGGGTTCGAATTTCCTGAATTCTAAAGTATAGGGGTTGTTTATATGGAACACGGGACGGGATGTTTGCCGGGACGGGATGACAAACGAGATGGTTGTATCTCGCCTTTACATGAAAAAAAAGCCGGGACTGGACAATATTTTTTATACTTTTAATTTTTTTTTAAAAATTCATTGTTTTAAATTCAACAAGAAGCTGAGCAGCATAAAACGGGAGAGCGAACAGGGCTATTAATAAAAATGCATATAGAAAGCTGAGTGAGGTTTTAGCATATTTAATAATTTCAGCCGAAAAACAGAATTATTCATTGATGTTTCTCACTAAAATATTTGCAATTGACGTTTCGCGGAGGAGAAACATTCTAGGAGGAGAGACGTTCTAGCTATCCCGTAATAATTTGCAGCTGTTTCATATTTTTTTTAGAAATCGTCCCCGGGACAGAGTGTTTATATGAGAAAAGCGGGAGATTCCGCTTTGCCAGTGCAGGAGGAAATCGTCCCGCCAAAACAAAAATTCTTCATATAAACACATAAGTAATGTTTAGTGTAAATGTTGAGGGAAGCGGGATCTCATATTTTATCCCGTCCCGGCAATCTTCCCCCCTCTCCTATAAACGGCCCCTAAGTTTCGTTCAGTTTCCTTATAGAAGTTATTTAGAGAATTTCTTTTTTAGGATTGGAGGGGGTTGCGCACTTATGGCATGAGTTTGTGTTGGAACTACGATATAGATTCGAAAATAATATCTTCATTTCTCGGTAAATTGGCTGACAGATTTTTGCTCTTGTGGTAACAAAAAAAATCCATTTTATTGAAACCAAATGTGTGTGTTTTATTTAGGTTGGCACAAACTCACCCGAATTTAAATTATTGTTTACTTCATCAAAAGTTGCAGGTACGTTAAACATATGAACACATTTTTTTTATAAGAAACCTAGCGAAGAACCTAGTTTCGTGTTTCTTTTGTTACTGCTCGATGTGCCATACATTATCCTTCTTGAAAGTGCACAGGGGGAAACTTTATGGTATAATGAAGTAACGAGTCAACTTGCAAAAGATTTCTAATCAAGGAACATTTTGTTTCTGTTTGCAGGGATAAATATAATCACAATTATTTTCGTACCGCAATGATTTGGGCGCTAATTAACAGGCTTCCTGGTATTTAACATGTACGAAATTCCAACAACAAAGAACCCTCTGAAAATCATATATTTTAATGTCACCCTCCGAAAATCATATATTTCGGGAAACTATGCATCCTCAACGTTGGAATCCGTAATTTCAGATGGGTTTCCCTTTTCTTGTTCCTTGGCGGTTTTTTCGTGAGGGACGGTTAAAAGATGCTATAGAAGCTGTGAATATAAATATAGATATAAATATAGATATAAATATAAATATAGATATAAATAGTTTGAAAGAAATCCTAAAATTAGTCATTTTTAAAGTCATTCGGACGTTAAAACGAGGTCGTGTATTATTTCTTATAAAAAGTAAAAATGTAGTAAATTTGTCATCTTATTGACGTCATCTTCTAAATGCTTTTTTAAAATATTTCACTTGATTGTTTAGATGCTGAACTACTGCATATCGAAAAGAAGGAAAAAACATGTTGAAATTCCAAAACAGTCTGTTGAAACTACAAACACTTTACCTGCAGCTATAAGTTATAAAGATTTCGTTCAAAATGAGCCGCCTGCACGAGACAGGTCATGGAACGAATTATTAGCGAACATATCACGTGATGTTCAGGGGGGAACAGAGGAGAGAAGTATGAGTTATTCAAGTGTCATGAGCTCTGATGACGAAGAAGAATTTTTTGAGGCAAGGGAAGAGTTTAGTAATGAAAGCATGTCTTGTACACTTGACGATGTTCAAGATGACGATCGATTACCAGAAGGTGTTCAGGAAGAAACTGACATGAAACTTTTAAGAACTGGCAAATCTTTATGTATACCAATCACTCAAGTAAGTTTGAATCAACTACATAATTTTGAGCTTGTGTTGCGATCGAATTTTATTCTTTCAACTTTGAAACCTGCTGATATAAGATATCAAATTTTCATAGTACTTTAGTCGTACAAACTTTCGCGATTTTCGCGAATTTTGGCCCAATTCGGGAAAGTTAATGTCTTCAAAAATTCTCGACTAAGCGATTCGCGAAAGTTTATGTTCGCGAAAAAAATTTAAAAGAAGCTCATTTTTTTTCAAGGTTTGAGAAGAATTTTCAGCTACTGTATGTATTCTTCAAAACGAAACGTCTCAATATAAACAAATTTACACTAATCTAGTCTATTTGAATAACATCAGCAACTTTCTCTCTATCGTTCGCGCGATTTTGGTTTCGGGGTCTTGGTAAAGCAGGACCAAACATAGTTCCGTTTGTTTTGCACGTTTTTTGGGAGAAACCTTGTTCTTTGGAGGATTCTTGGGTTTTTTTTAGGATTCCTAATTTCTTCTTGCTCGATATCAAGAAACACACCTTTTTTTAAAAGCATCATGTATTTTGAGTTCAGCCTCGGCCATGCTAAAAAATCTTAAGAGTCAAGCCTCAAACATGCTTATAGATTTAACTATTCAAATATCATTAACTACTCAACTATTTCGGTTGGTAAAATTTACTTCTTTATGCTAACTTCTTAGCCTCAAGATATCCTTAATATATGCTTAAGATATTCTGCCCCTGTATGCCTATAAAACACTGGTGTAACATGCAACTGTTGTATATACATTTTTTTATTCTTGAAAATCCATGCATTTAAAATTTCAGTTTGGTCTTGATTCGCGAAAATTTATGCTCGCGAAATAAATTTTTCTGCCTCATTCGCGAAACTTTATGCCAAAAATTTCACGAGTTTGTACGATTAAAGTATGCTGGAAAATGATACCCTTTTACCATAAAGTTTGCTGGGAAAATACTGTTCTCAATAAAAAAATGCTGGATTTTTAATATCAAAGTTTGTGGCAACCCTGTTGAATGAATGAATGATATTCTTGTTATTCTTGTTATGCATTTTGAGGAACCTCCCCCGTTGACGGAAGACATGCTTCTTGAACAACAAAATATATTGACTGAGTTAGGAACTTCTGCTGAAGCAGCCAGGTTGAGAGCGCAAATGCAAAGCGCTTCGCTTTTATCTGATATGGAGTCATTTAAGGTAAAATATTTTTAGTCTAGTATTTTTGTAGGTTAAATAAAGTTGAAGGTGTTGTTACTTGTGGCGATGTGTTTATTCTTATGTTTAACAGGCAGCCAATCCTGGATGTACTTTGGAAGATTTTGTTCGATGGTATTCTCCAAATGATTGGTTACCAGGCCCTGAATCACAGGAGGAAAAAGAAGAATTACATCGAATTCTAGCAGAAAAAATGAGTAAAGTTATGTTCTTATTTCTTTGAATAAAAATGTTTCCGACGTCACGACGTCACGTGCATGTTCTTCTTCCGTTAGAGCAAAAACACGACGTTCCGACAGAAGGGTGGGAATTTGAACTGGACGATGATCCGAATATTAATGTTATCGAAGATTCAGCCGTAAGTTAAAAACACAGACCAAATTACGTTTCTTTCGTTCGTAGAGAACGAACATTGCCTCGTTCTAAATCTAAATAATAACGATGTTCCCTTACATGAAAAAATGACTTAATACCTAGGTGGCCATAAAACTTTATGATCACTTTCATGCGGAAGAACGTAGTAATTATTACGATTAGACGTGAGGTAATGTTTGTAGTCAAATGGATATTGCTTATCTCTGTTGTAGTCACTCAAAAAAGCCTGGATCGAGCAACCTTTTGTTTTGGGATTTAAATTTTTGAAGCGCAACGGCCGCCATATTGGTAGGAGTCACGCGTCACAACAAACAAGTAATTCATTTTGTAAGACCTCTTATTGAAAAACACACTGCTACTTGGTTCTTACTAAGATAGCCTTTTGTGCTTCAATTTCGAAACAGCAGATGCTCGGTCCAGTAATCAGCGGTAATCAAAATAGAAAGATTCAGAATTTTTTTATTAGTGGAGTAAAGACGGACATCTTAGTTTGCGCATGCGTGTACCAGGAAATATGTGGCGTGAAGTATGGGTGACTGCAAGACCAGTTCCCGCCCGACTACAAAAACGTTTGTTTGATGATACGAAAGAAGGGGAAAAGGTAATAGTCAGAATTGAAAAGTGCATTATTGTTGGACGACAGAGAGAATAATTTTATTTTCCGCTTTGCCTCCGTTATAGGTTTTGCATTTCTTGAGCAATTTATCACCATCAGAAATAGCTCTTCATATGTTTCCTTCTGTTATCCATTCCGCATTAATCCGAATTCACCAGGAAGGTATGCATGCATTTCCGATCTCAATACGCTTTTTCCCGAAATTCTGTTTAATCAACGTGTTTTGACCTAGTCAGTACATTCAACCAATGCAGCTTATAGTGTCACCAATGCGGCTTATAGTGTCACCAATGCGGCTTATAGTGTCACCAATGCGGCTTATAGTGTCACCAATGCGACTTATAGTGTCACCAATGCGACTTATAGTGTCACCAATGCTTTCTAATAAAGTTTAAACATATGGCGGAAAATCCTTTCAGAGTGGGACATCTCACAACCAAACCGCTGTATTGATAAACAGACTTTCACTTCGGGGAGCAGTGTTTACATGGAAATTTTAAACCGGTTTGAGATTTGATCAATTTGACCGAAGTCATGTAAACAGTAATAAGAAATTCCATCATGCGTCGAAGTGGAGTTTTTCATTTCAAACCGGTTTGAGTTCACTTCGGGTCTCATGTAAACGGCCTCTAATAGACCTTTTTATAAATTAATTGCGCAATAATAAAATTTGTGTTTCAATGCAAATATTTAATGTGATAGGATTTATAAATTAAAGTTCAGTATGTCTTGAAAATTTCAAGTTCAAATATGCATAACGCTTTAAAGTGTTCTGCTTTACATGAAAACGAGGCATGTATTGTTAGTTTCTTCATGATAGCATTTTTGTAAAGGACTTGAGCAGAACTTTTGTTTAAATATGCGAAATGAAATTGGTGTTTCCGTTGTTTATTTTATCTAAAAATACTTGAGCATAGTAAATTTATCATCAGCAATTCACTGATCCTTGTCATTTTCAATGAAATTAAATTTTAAAAACCATTAATTTTTGGCGTATTTACGAAATGGTCTATTATCCACTATTAATGAAACTGAGGCACTTCGGGAGACTTATCATTCGACGGTCTTTCTTATGCATATTTCGGCTTTGTCTTACCAACCTTGTCTATTTTGCAAATGTTCGTTGTGATTTTCATGGGTTCCAAACCTCTTGTTAACGGACACCTTATTGCGAACTCTCTTTTTTATCCTGATGGCGTCTGCTAATAAGTTCTGCAACTAAGTACATTTGTAACAATAAGGTCTGCACATTATAACCTAGGTTGCGATAGTCACACGATTAAGCGGTTAATTCAAGATCTTCGTTTTAAACATACTTTTAATACATTTTTACACTTCTTCGTTTAACAGAAGATAGCTGCGCTATGTCAGGAATGATCGAGAAAATTATCCGAGATACTTCATGTCTCGTTTATCCATCCATGGAACATGTACCTATTATCGAGGTTAGTTATAGTCTTTTTATTTTTCATTTCTTCGAAAGAAATTGTAAACTCTCCGATGTGAAAGTGTTTTGGGTGGAAAGTGGAGGAGCACTTGCGTCATTTTTCGAACTGAAGTCTTTTTGTCTTTTCTAAAGTTTCTTTCTCACTCATCCATTATTCTCACTCATCCGTGGCTATTCGTCATCATGTCTTGAAGTCGCTTCTTTTTTGTGATGACGTGATACCTTGCTGTTCTTCAAAAATGGTCGTTATGACAAATTCGGAGGTAGTTGGATTGGCGTTCCGTTCCCTAAGTGTTTTAAGCGTTATTTTTTCTTGTCTAATTTCGTATCTTTTTTTAGAGTATTATTCAAAACCTTCATACAATTGAAGAAAATATCTCTCGACTTAAAAGTTTAAGGTTGAAATTTATGGAAGACAAGATGATCGAAGATGATGATGAAAAGGAAATATTTATCAAGAAATTGTTGAAGTCAACTGAAGTAATTTTAAAAGATGGACCAAACGGTCGTTTTGGAAAACTTCTCAAGAAACTCTTAGAGTATCAGAAGGTAGGTCACGTGACGATGACAATGATGAAGATCGTGTTGTCGACCATGGGTTCTCTAAATGACCACTCGTTTTCCTCTTTTCTAGGCGGAAGATGACGCAACTAAATTACCCCCTTTAAAAATAGTAAGGCTATATTTCCTGAGTCATAAACTAAGAGTGGATTAACTTCTTTCACTACCTGTTGGGTTAGGGTTTGGTGTTCGCATTTTATTTAATATTATAAAAGTTAATTCTGCACCAAAATCTCGCCAATCAAGTTGTCGTTTTGGACATTGACTGGTGACGTCATTAACACGTTGACTGCCGATGACGAGTTTACTCGTCATGCCCATTGCCGTGAAAACATGGTGTGTGCTCCCTGTGCGCCGCGAAAATATCGGTTGGCTGAGAGTATTTTTATATCTTTCTCTATGCTTTAGTTTATTAGACAACTCTGACAGTCTTCGCTTACCTTGGGCTAGAATTTCAGCCAATAAAAATCCATGACGAGTTAACTCGTCATCGGCAGTGGAAATGGAACGTTCCACTCCCACTCCCACGAAAACAATCTCTGTAAACCATAGAAAACAACCTCGAGCTTTGGGTATAAAAACATTCCTCATAAATAAATGTTGTTTAGGGACTTAAAAATCTCAGTTAGTAACGTTCTTAAGGTTCTCCGTTAGTAACGTTCTTAAGGATCTCAGTAACGTTCTTAAGGATACCCTTCCTATTTCTTAAATATTGCTACTATGATGTCGATCTGCAAAAACAGGATTGTTTCTGCAATGAATGTAGTTCAAACAAGGGCGTGGGCGGGCATAAGGCTTTCTGCAAGTAACCGAACCATTGTCGTCTTACCTATGTTACGTCATACATCTAACCTCGATAATTTTCTGAGTATGTTCCCTCTGTGAACGAGGTTGAATCGGAAAATCAAAGACTTGGTATTAGTCACATAGTTATGACAAACGAACGATAAAAGTCGTGGTAGATACATCTTAAGGATATGGTTATATATTCTAATATTTTTTATTTATTTTTGTAATTTCAGAATCAAGATCAAATCCGGTCGAAAAAAATAAACAGACATTTGGAATTTCCCGAAGCAACTGGCAGAGAATATATATTAAGAACTAATGTGTCACGTCCCAGTCCAAGTTCCAGATCGACTCCGCAAAGACTTTTTACTGTCATCACTCCGGGTGAATTTCGGATGGCCGGGAGCTTTTGTGAAGATACTAATTTCATTTAAATATATCAAGAGTAATATATCGTTTATTTTGCATTAATTAAATCCTATTCTTGCTTTCACTGTGCATAGGGTCTGGTTGTATACAATTTAGTAAATCTATTTCGTGCCTCTATGACTCTACGGCTGCTGGTTCGTTGTCATGACTGATTTAGACAACTGATTCGTGGTAAAACATGCGGCCGCACAGTTATCGCGAGATTTTTCCTTCCTCTTTCGCACTTGGACATTGAATGCTATGATTAGTTTGTGAAACGTCAATATTTATTCTGATCTGAAACAAAGGTCGGTCTGCACACAGAACGAAAGTGACGTATTACACTCATTACACATCACGTGACATGACTAGACCTCTTTCTTAGTGTGGAGACTCGTCTAATACACCTTTCCCGAATTTCTGTTTAAACGTTGCGTTATGGCCTAGTCAACAAGTTTTTGCCTCGTTTTCAATCATAATTGGTTCTAACTTCTCCGTCGGGAAATCGGAATAATATGTGACTATACGTGCATCAAGAACAAATGCAATAAGTGAAAGGTCTTGAAAACTTGTTTGCGATCAACCATTCTCGATCACAGCAGACAGCCTCTTTCATTAATTGATTCTCCATGTTTATAAACATAAGACCGATGATCTTGATCTGCTTGGAAGTTGTCAAACGATTTGTAAGGATTAATGATGACAAGAGGAAAATGTTTGGCTCATTCAGAAAACGTGATTTGGCAAAGAAGAGAATTTAGTGTAATACTGGCTTATTAACCGTTTAGGTCTATAAAGGAAATATTGACCCGCCAAGTGACGTCAATTAATTAATCATAAAGCTTTATTGCGAGAAAACACTATACTGCAGCGCTATAAATTAATAGTTTAAATTTAACACTGAAATTCATTTTTAAGGCCGTTTAAGAGAGCATAGAATTCAAAATTTTCTTCGTCGCCCACCCGACCATGGTGGGTGACAAGATTAGGCAGATTAACATTTTTTTAAATTTTTATATTATTGAAACTGTTTCATAAAAATGACGTTTAGACACGGCAGTTATGTTTTTATCCGACATATATCGGACTTTCATCTTTCAATGGGTAATATTTCTATTGATCTATATTAATCCCATTACAAAAGTGAAAGAATGGGGCGTAAAATTTGCACCCTTTGTGATTCCTGGATTCTCCTCGTGTGCTGTCAGAAAGAAAAAAATGAAGGGACTTATTTCCATGGCTTTGCTCCACCAACGACTGGTCTTGATTCGAAAATTTGCACAGAGAGGATTTCAAGGTAAAGTCAAATCAAAGAGAAACATAGATATGTTCTGATTCGGTTGTTGAAGATAGCACAAAGAGGGGGGATGACAAAAATTGTATAGGTTTATATCATTGCTTATATACCCCAAGACTTTGTGATTGCTTGGTATGACTTGACTTTGCAAATGACGTTTTTTTGTTTTTATTTGACTTAATAAGGCAGATTTTCAACAATGAAAATTTGCAGATTTTCAGTGTTATTCAAGAGAGTGTTCAGACAAACTGACTGTCAATTTTGCCTGCCCTTTTTAATGCTTGACACACCACTTTAGCCCATTTACACACGATCATTTTAATTTTGATATGATAAGGGGTAGCAGCAAGAGAGAGGGGACATCAATTCTCAACACATTAACTTCAGTATTTTCCAATAAGTGAAAAAGGAAACATTAATGATGAAACATATGAAATACAATATCAAAACAAGATTAGTAATTAATAAAAACATTTTCTTTCCTCCCCTTTTGAAGTAGATAAAGAACGACCAAAGAATCTATTCTCGAGACATGCAAAATTTTTAACACAATTTTACGATAAAACACAGAACAGTAGAATAACAAAGTAGATACCGTAAAAACCACGTGCCGTAATAGTCCCAGTCTGTGATAACTTATTACTGCTTATTAGCCTGCTGAACCTACTCTAAACGTTTTCATAACTATTGCATCATGATGCAAACAAACTCTGATAATCAGGTGGTTATTAAACATGACGAGAATATATTCTCGTACAAGGAACGGAAAACTCCCCCTATATGGTAATCTGCTTTCAAAACTGGGATTTAAAAGTCATGGTTTGAAGTCCCATGGCCAATCTTTCCCAGTAGTAAACAAGATGTGCCGATAACAGCATGCGTGAATATCAACAACTTCATTTCAGTCGTGTTTTTTATTTTTGGATTTGTTTAAAGGGGTTCGAGACTCATCTTGAATCTACGCCCAATTATAAAGTGATATTTCAAATTTAAGCTACTACGTGGAATATTACCGCCCTTTTAAGTAATGGTTGCCACACCTCTACAACAATTTCTCAGTCTGGTCTTTAAATTTTCCAGTACCCAAATAGGTAGCCCAATTGGAAATGAAAATGAAATTGGCATGAGTAGTATCATTTAACATGATGTTATAAGCTTCCTATTTTAATATAGTTTGTAAATTTGCATTTTAGGTGAAGTTTACTCAAAGACTGCTTATAGTTGTCTATTTCAAGATTGAAACCTTCATTAAAGAAAGAAAGAATTTTTAAGTTGTAGTGAAAAAATGAAAAATAGACAGATTATTTATTTTTTTCCTTTTAATGTCTGTTTTTTACTTGATTACGCCATGTAAAGCTTTTATATATCCCTGATTTCACCTACACATAACAATGCTTGATTCAATTTCAATTCTTGTAATATTTTCTGTCATATTAAAACATTGGAATTGAGATTGAAAACTGATATCTTTGGAAAAATTTTCACTTTACATTAACTATCAAAACAAACATATTTGATCGTCATGGTTACAATTTTTCAATGATGTTTATGCAAATAAATTATGTTTACACAAAAAGTATATATATTCACAAAATTAGGAAGTTTAATATTCATTAAAATTGATGAATTAACATTTAATAAATCGTACCATGGGAGCATTTTGTACAAGTCAAAAGAATGTTACAGGTGAGGTTTATAATTTAATTCTGTTAGACCAACACAAGAAGAAAATATCAAAATATTTCCCAGTATATTTTAGTGAAAGATCACTATCTTAAAATGTCTACGTTTTCTTGTAAGCATAAAAGGCCTTTATAAACGTTAGAATACCAGTATAATAAATGTGGTATTTTTGACATTAAATCACTATTCAAGTTTTTTTTTTCTTTTTAACACTAATGATTCTGGTTTTATTAAAACCTGAATTGCATTCTTAATCACATTATATTGTGTACCGGGGAGTTGAGATTAGTGAAAATATAACAGTGGTAGATTAAGAAGTTCAAGTCATCATTATTATTAGTTCATGTGGGGCAACTGACAGTTTCTTTTAAAAGTATATACAGTTCAAGCGTGCATATATAGCTTAATATTTTTGACGAAAGTTAATATTTTTGACGAAAGTTAATATTTTATTAATAATTGATCACTAATGATTCTGGTGTTAACCTCAAGTTTTAAATGACTTTTTTTTCAAATCAACTGATTGTAATTATAATTTCTGTCGTTTTCTTTAGTAGTGACAAGGATGAATAAACTCCGTCCGATCGTCCTCTCTGGACCCAGTGGAAGTGGGAAATCCACTGTTATCAAGAAACTGATGGAAGAATATCCGACAAAGTTTGGATTTAGTGTTTCCCGTAAGCTGTGTTTGTGTTTATAAATGATCTAATAT
This sequence comes from Turritopsis rubra, assembly GCA_039566895.2. Classification (NCBI taxonomy): domain Eukaryota; kingdom Metazoa; phylum Cnidaria; class Hydrozoa; order Anthoathecata; family Oceaniidae; genus Turritopsis; species Turritopsis rubra. The sequence goes on from CM077621.1 coordinate 16,923,592, forward strand.
TTAAAAAAATGAATAAAAACATTTATTTTTGAATTTTACTTGAATTTTCTTTAGATACGACTCGACAACCAAGAACAGGGGAAGTTAATGGAAGAGGTATATTAAAGTTTGATTTTTTGTCGATAATTTTTTTCACCTTGTATTATGTGCAAATTTTGAAAAAGGGGTGCTTTAATTTACACATAAACTCTCAAATTGTTCTCTGTCAACAACATTTGAACAAAGGAGTTATTAACATCATGTAGCATTATGTGGCTTGCTAAGACTGGTTTACATGTGTTGTTCTTCTAGACTATCATTATACAGATTTGTCAACCATTACAAAACAGATAGAAAATGGCGAATTTATCGAGCATGCTGTTTTTAGTAACAACACGTACGGAACCAGGTAGCCGTTTATTTATTGGTTTGTTTGTTAGTTTGTTTGTTTGTTTTTTATCTGACTTTTTGTTTCCTCTTCTTGATGATAAATCGAAGTCACGATTTTGTAATTTTGTTTAGTAAAAAAGCTGTACAAGATGTATTAGACAGTGGAAAGATATGCATTATGGACCTAGATTCGCAGGTTCTTCATATTATTTCTAACAACAAAACTTCTTTTCATCACTGTTACATATTTTCTCATTTCAAAATTCTTTTCAGGGTGTTCGGAATGTTAAAGAAGTAAAACTAGACTGTGTTCTCATATTTATAAAGCCACCAAGTCTAGAAGAACTGGTACCATTTTGTTGTTTTGATCTAATTGATTTATCTTTTGCTTGAAATATGTGGTGTCACAACATGATAATACATCAGTTAACATATTACTTACCCCCTGAAAACCTGTAATTATGTAGGAGAGGCGATTAAGAAGCAGGGGGACGGAAACTGAAGATGCAATACAAAGAAGATTAGCAACTTGCGAAGAGGCAATGCGATACGGTGTGTTTCATTACTTCAACAATTTTTTTCACCTCATCATCGAGTCATTACTTCAACAATTTTTTTCACCTCATCGATTCACCTACTGACTGACGTATTTGATGATACGTGTCGTTTTAGCCTCCATTCCAGATTCATATCATTACATCATTGTAAATGACGTATTAGAGAAGGCTTATAGTGAACTTAAAAACGTTATCACGAAGGTAAACAATAATATAAATTACGTGATGTAAACATGTTTCGTGTTATTTGCCGTTTCTTTGTTTATTAAAATGATGACTATTTTTTTTCCTTTTTCAGGAGATCACGACGTTATGATGAATGCACTTGAAAATTCTGTTTAGATAAACTTATTTATTTATTTATTGTGGTTTTTTAGTTGTTTTAAGTATTTTAATGTAACTTTTCATGGTGGAGAAACATTGTCTGTCCAGGGTTGCCGTTTCTGTCCGAAATGTGTAGGTGCACCAATAACCTTTAGTTTTAGTTCCAGTGTAGACATATGTATAGCTGTATATTTATTTCAATTTAACAGCAGATAAATTCAGGACTTCCATTTAGATGTTACCTTTTCAAAATTTTAAGGTTCAAAAGAGTATCTCTTCAAATTTATTATGTGTTCCTAGGAACTTTTGAGTCAAAAATGCCAGAAATTTCAGACCTTCCATTAAGAATGGCGACCCTGTTGTCACATGATTTCAAGATCATGCTTTTTTGAATAACAAAACGTTAGCGTGTTTGTAGGAATGTAGTATCGCTTGTAAAAAAAATGGTGGTTTTTGCGGTGAAATTATTTTGATGACACTTGATGACTGAAGTGGATGGTTAACATTTCTATCTATTCAAACTTATTTATATTGGTCAAAATGTTGTATTGTTTGTTAATTCGTTTAACGATATCTCAACCCTTTGAAAATCTTCATTCGTTCAATCATTCTAATAAGATTTAGAATCAGTGTATCATTTGAGTCACTGTTTATCTGCCATGTTGGATTTTTTTATACTTTGTATTATGCTTATGACACGTGGACTTTATCAGTTATCATTCCAACCAATCAGAAAGCTTGAAGAATTTTATACGAACAGGCACGTGTTAAGACTGTTGGTAATAATTTTCTCCTCGTTTGTCTTCGAGCTTATTTGCCAGAAATGCACTCCATATTTGGTATATTATTTACCAGGATTGCGCTCCATTGGTATAACTAAAACCAAATCTGCAAACGTCAACAACGTAGAATAAGTGATGTAAAACATACGGTATCCGGTCAAATTTGGCGAGTTAGCGTATCTGCACAGAGTTCTTTGAGGGTCGCTAAATATTTTGCTTGAATCTACTACAAGAAAAAGTACAAGCAACGAAATCAAAGTAAAACCAAACACGATGGATATGATCATGAAGTCTTTTTCGCACACAATTCCGAACTTCTTCTTTGGAAAATTGCTTAATGTAAACAATGTAAGTTTAGAAAGTGCGGCCAGCATACAAAAAAATATGGTCAGTATGACACTACCAAAACAAATCGCTCCGGTCATTTTGCACAAGAGATATCCGAATTTCCATTCGGATTGTATTAAAGCTGCAGCCATTAAAGGCATGCAAATCAGTGCAGCCATCATGTTCATTGCAGCCGAAATCATGACAAATTTCAGGTAAATTCCATGGATGTGTATCTTGAAGCAGTTCAAAGCACAAACAAAAGCATTGCCAATAAGTACGGCTGCACATACAGCTATAATAGCCGACGCTTGAAACGACGTCAACGTCGGATCAATGTCGGATTCCATTTCACCCATCTCTATGTCAATATCAATCGCGCCGTCTCCGTGCATGATTGTAATTAATAATTTTCTCTGTCAGACTTATTTTTGCTACTGTACAAGAGAAGCAGCTTCCAAATTCTAATGCTGAGTTATTTACAAACAAGTGTGTGCGTTCAACCGTGAAAAAACAACTGTTTCTTTTCATAATGGCTGCTTCGGCATGAACTTGGACGGCAATCTTTAAGTTTCGAACGACTTTAAAATGGATAAATCATTTTTTGACGTGTCTGTTAGTTTCACCATATGTATTGCAAAGTTTTAAAAATAAAAGCAGGAAAACGTTCGATCGAACATCTATAACGTACGCTCTTTTTTAAAATGTATTTTTAATCTGCTCGTTTTATCAATCATGAAGTGGGACTACATATTTATAGTTAACCCTATTTTTTTAGGACACCATTGGGTTTTCAAAGAAAAAAGTGCATTTTTCATTAAAAACATAACAGTTAAATTCAAATATTAAACCAGGGATGTGTCCCTGATTCCACGTATTCGGTCGTAAAATTGTCAATTTGTACGTCATTTTGTAAGAGAGAATTTTAGCGAAGGGATTGAAATTCGATCGAAGGAGGTGCAACAATCAAAATCCAAACAACCACAAATTCAAATGTAAGCAATAAAAAAAACGAAAGGTAGCAACCGAACCGAACCAACCGAAATCTATGAAAATTTAGCAACCGTAAAAAAGTCGTTTAACAATAGCCCTTTCCCGAATTTCTGTTTAAGGAGGAACTACCCTCAAGTATGAAAAATGATGTGACTTAACAGGTTCTGTCAAAATGTGATGACAAAGAATGTTTTAGGCATCTCATGAATAATTAATGAGCTCAAAACTATGGAATTTGCACCAAAAAGGCGTAATTGTTCTGGAACGTTGCTCATATCCCGCCCGCGGAGGCAAGTGGTAACAACATTTCTGCGAAATGGCAACTTAAGTGCATCAAAATTTCATGAGATATCTGTTCCAGGAATTCTGAAATCCAACTTTTGAGAAAAGTTAGTTTAAAATTATCCCCGAATTTCCGAATGTTTTTCGGAACTGCAAGCACGTCCACACCTTTTGAAACAAAAAAATCGGTGCAACAGTTACGCCATCGGGGTAAAGGGCAAAGGGCGGCGGTCGACGCGTATTGAAAGCCTAGTCATATTTATGCTTATTTGATTTTAGAACGCTTGTGGTGAACTGAAAGCTAGCGAGACTCATGTGGAAAACTCTTATGGTTTCTTTCAAACATAAAAACTCACCTCCCGCTTTTTTGACATTTTAGAGGGTGTTCCCCTTAAACGCTGTGTTATGGTCGAGTCATTTAGTTTAGCCTCGTTTTCATTATCATAATTGCTTTCAATTACTCCTTTGGGAAACAGATGATAATAATAATAATAATAAGTGACCGTTACTAAGTAACAAAATTATGAAATCAGTAAAACAATAAAATGTATAGAAACGAGGCGGAGCTTGATAATACGGTCATAATACGGTGTTTAAACAGAAGTTCGGGAAAGCCCTATACCGAATATATGAAAATCTATATTACCGAAAAAGGTCATCAACGATTGCCATTCATCGGTTGACGATGACTGTCCATACAATTGAAAATTTACAGAATAAAAGAATTTCAAATTCAACACTCGAAAATTTATCAAAATTTTGAAAAACAATTTTTACAATTAACTACATCGGCTTGTTGTTACAGCTTAGTCAACAACCTCATATTAACCAAATGAAAAATCGGTTAGATAAGCACGTCCCTTCATGTGCACTATCGTGTCGCTTTTTTATGACGCTCTTTCTTCTTCTTGTTATTTCGTCACAGGTAAAACTTTGCAGAAAAACGTCGGTCCTTCATAATGCCAAGTTATAAAAATGATAGTTAATTATAGTTAGAGTTTTTAGTTCCAGTCGTCTAATCAAAGCGAAATATCGGTTATTTGAGCAGTTGTGTTGACATGCTAGATATTTGAAAAGCTGCATAAACATCATGTTGGATCAGACTTTTGAATGTTGAAACAGCTTCCTTATTCATACACTGTCGCATCTTTATAAAAAGGTGTGTTGTTCTTTAGGCCAGCCTCAAATAATTTCACAAGGTTTCAGGTAAGACACAAATTTAATTACAAAAGAATTCATTAGTTTTAATTGCTTATCCCATCTGTAACTGGATGATCTTCTTTTCTTCTTTGTAGTGAATTAACCTCATAACAAAGAAGTAAAAATGAAGACCTTTATCGTTCTTTCTTTCATGTTTGTTGCTGCACTTGCTGGAGGTTTGTTTGTTTGTTTGTTTGTTTGTTTGTTTGTTTGTTTGTTCTTTTGTTACCGAAAATCACCGTTAATGACCTATTGGACCAATTTTGAATTTTCCTTAATAATTTTCAATAATTTTTTATCCTGGGCGTTCATTCAAGCATTTTGGATATTTAGAATTATTTTATTCTTTTATTTTACAGCTCCTAAGAAGCACTGCAATTTCCCTTGTATACTTTTGTACAAACCTGTCTGTGGCAGTGATGGCAGAACCTATGGAAATGAATGTCAACTTCGTGGAGCCGCCTGTATGAAGGGTGAAGCGATCACTGCTGTAAAACCCGGAAAATGTGAAGAACGTAAGTGTTTATGTTTATATCCGCCAGTATTGCCTTCATGTACCTTATCGGACAAAACTTCATCGGACAAAATGTTTCGTCACTTCGAGAAAATTTCGACGAAGTTTTGTCCGATAAGGTATCATAATATTGTTTTCGTTCTGTTGTTGTTGTTGTTGTTGTTGTTGTTGTTGTTGTTGTTGTTGTTGTTGTTGTTGTTGTTGTTGTTCTGTCATTTACATTTTTAGTGTTTGAGAATGTTGTATTTTTAGACAACGGAGACCCATGCGAGTTCCCCTGCACAATGGACTACAGACCAGTTTGCGGTCATGATAGAAAATTATATTCTAATGAATGCGCTTTGAGAGCAGAATCTTGTAGAAGAAAAGAACCAATCGTTATTGTCCAAACTGGCATGAAAGCTGATTGTGGAAGTGTGTTTGGTTTATTTTATTTTTAAAAATTCCTCTTATTTTCTGTAACCCCCATACTAATTATAATAACCCTTTTGTGTTTTCATTCAGAATGCAGAATTGCTTGTACTCGTGAATTCAACCCAGTATGCGGTTCTGACGGAAAGACATACCCAACTGAATGTGTGATGAAACGTTTCGCATGCACACAAAAGAAAGCAGTCATGGTCGTAAAGAAAGGAAAATGTTAGTTGAAATATAACAACCAATAATTTGATCTGTAGTCTATTTTTACATTCATCTTCCTCCTAACTATCTGTTTCAACCCAGAATATTTTGCAGACGAGATTTGAGTTCAGATCACTAGTAAGGATCCTTTTTAGACATTTGGAAGCAAAATTCGCAGACTTTAATTTTCCGTAGGTACTGGATAAAGGATAAGCAAAAATCAAGGCGCATTGCAACAAAAAATGCAGGTGTGGAAATCAAATTTAATCAAAATTCAATATGTGCAATTTTGTCGCGACAGCCTAAAAAGCAGTCACGTGAATAAAATTTTATAAAGACTTATTAAGACTTTACACAAATATTTCTAGGTAAACAACTTTGTGGACAACGGATCTACGTTGCTTGCTTCGTTGCTACGTTACGTTGCTTGCTACGTTGATCTCCTTAGCCTTAGTTATTTCCTTCTGCTTTCCTTTGCCATCACTCTAGTCCTCAACCTGACCATTAAAAAATGTTAACGTTTTTACTGAAGAGCACAGTCCCATGGCAGTCAAAAGAATAGAGTTTGTTACTTTTCAGTAAAAAAGTTCACATTTATATGTAGCTGCTGGGGGAAATGGGATACGTTGCAGGAAAATTAGATACTGCAAGAGATACCAGAAAGAACAGACGAAAAGATACACAAATAACACATAAAATTCTTACAACGACGATAAACTTACTCAACACAAGTGTTCTCACAGGTATCAAACAGCTAGCCACAACTGCAAAACGTGACACGCGAAACTAAAAATATAAAACAGACATAAAAGCGACTGTTCATCACACAAAATCAAGTGAAGTAAAAAACGCGAGAGAAGCTAAAAAGAAGATAAAAACGCGAGAGAAGCTAAAAAGAAGCTAAAAACGCAAGGAACCACAGAAAGAGAAAAGGGAATTACTTCCTAAACTATAGACGTAGCCCAAGGCTACTATGCATGGAAATATTTTCATGAAACTAAAGGCTCTCCATCTGGGATGCTACCCCTTTCTCGTCTTCCAACAGCAAGACCAATTTTACGACGGGACGAAGAAGAACTGCTGTTAAACCTAAAGAAAGGTAAGACAGAAATAATGTTATTTGGAACCTCAAAACGATTAAACCAAAATGGAAAGGATTTACAAATATCGTATTATGACAAACCAATTAACTTCCTGAAGGAATACACATATCTTGGAAATATTCTTGACAACAACTTGAACCTTGGTAAGAATTTTGAAAGATCGTACAAACACGCTGCTGGAAGATTAAAACTTCTGTACAACATACGTAGATATCTAACTGTTGAAGGAGCAACTAAAATCTACCTGATGATGATTATGCCGATTTTGACTTATAGTGGAACAATAAAACTTTCCTATACCACTACGCAGCAGAAAAAATGGAGACGATTACAGGCCCGAACTGAAAAAGTAACTGGTGCAACTGTTCTCAATGTAATGAATGGTCTTCACCGAAATAGTTGTTTACTAGTGAAAAAGTGTTTGGAAGGAACCTTAAGAAACGTTCCTTTTAAGAACTATTTCCAAATCACAAACTCTAAGACAACAACAAGTTCGATTTGCAGATTTTGAAGAACGACTTTCGCTCTACTGACGAGATGACCATCATTACTAAACTGTGCATAATTCCTTTAGTATTAGTTTAGTATTACGACATCGCCTACGCAATGTGGCGCAATGTGGCGCAGGGATTGAAGAAGGTACTTCTTTCGCCACATCTCTCAAAACTCGCTCAATATATGTTGAACTCGTCTCCAACGTTTTTGGTGTATACGTGAACAACAGAAAATTCACCAGCTAGAGGCATAACCACCCTCGACTTCATAGTTAGCAAGTTGGTGGCTTGGGACTGTTGTAGTCACTCATATTTTCGACAGTCAAAGGCCGTGAGTTTGTTATTGCTTCGGCCTCCGTTAATACACCTTTCCCAATTGTTTTTAAACGTCGAAATAACGTTGTCGCAACAAACACAGTGACGTTGAAAAGTGAGTTGCGACGACGTCGTTTTCATAACGTTGGCGTCACAGCGTTGTTGAAATGTTATCGCAGTGACAATGAAGAAGAAGGGATTATATATGTATTCACTAGAAAAAGGGCATACATGCATACAACATGTGTAGGACAACCTAAAACAACAGCAGAAGCGTTCAAAAACAACGAATAAAGTTCTTAGGAATAGCAGAGGACGACGATACACCACCAAATAACAGGTATATAAACTCCTTAAGTTACGTAACAGGGCTCGATTAGTTTGTCAAAACGGCATAAAAGTTACGTCAAACAATATATCAGAGGTTGGGTAATCGAAACAATAATTACTGCACCTTTTGCCTCAAAATCGGGTAATACTCATTTTGCACAACACTTTATCAAAAAACTTAGAAAGTACCGAAAGCTCTTAGCGTTGCTGATCTTCAATTGAGGATATGCATTTATTTCCTTTCTATAAAACGATAAAATGACATGCGAACTGCCATACTTGCGTTTTAACATCTTTATGGCGTTGTTGTAACCGATGTATTCCGAGTATTCCGAGATACAATGCTTGATGCATTATTTCTTGGCTTCACTAGTGGTATAGTGAATCAACCTGGTAAGTTTTCCTCGCTGCTGATCATTTTTTCCCCACAACTTCGGACATGAAATAGGGAAAATTCATTGGATTGCCGTCAAAGGGTTCTATTACTACCTCAAACTGTTGCCTCACAATTATTGCAGCACCGAGTCATCATCATCGTCGGTATTCTCGGTTCCCTCTCATGAACGAAACTCAATTCTTTTGCTCTGGCCTTCACCAACTTGACTTCTAAGTTCTCTACGGACCTTTTTGGTTTGTTCAAATAGGTTTTATTTGTATTTAAAACAAACTGAGGAGAGTAAACAAGTCTTTAAGTTAACACAAGGAGGACACCACCCATTTTTAAAAGTACAGATACCCAGGAAATATTTTGTATATTTGTATTTTCATCAACAGGGAATTTGTGAACTAGTATCCCGGGTAAAAACATTTTACCGTGCCCTTCCTCTTTCAATATATAGTATATGACGAAAAATAAAATCACACAATCCAAAAGAATAGGTACCACTGAGTTGTAGAGCTCGAAAAGCTGATCAAGAAAATGTATGGGATTGCCGGTGTACGACGTGCCGTTACTGAGATATCGCCGATCAAAGATTTTGATGACGTCACACCCGTCCCCAAAAAGTTTAAGACCCAAATTTTTCGTCACTCCATCGCCAATATCGCGCACCCAAAGTGACGTCAATTATTCCCATTGGTTCTCGAGATATTTAACCCTAAAAATCGCATGGTCATTCGTCTGTTATTTGACGTCCCCCCTTCATGGTCATTCGTCTGTTTTTTGAAGACCTGCCTCGTCTTAGACATTTTCCATCCCCAACTCCTTCTTATACCCATGTACCCTAACATGTACTTTGCTTTAAAATTTACTCATCTCTTAGGTGATACCCTTCCTCAATTAAATGTTCCTCCTGGCTTAAAAGCGAAGAATACGTTTTGTCGATCAGAATGATGCCCTGACAATTTATTTTTAAGAAAGTAAAAAAGTTATTTTTGAAGGGTGTCAGCACCTTTGCGTTAAGATTTTTTATGAACAAAGTTGATCCAAAAATCACCCTAATAAAAGGCCAATTCACGATTTTTGCCTTGGCCTAATTAGGGCCAACCAAATAAGGGAGTGAAATAAAACTACTAGACCAGACAGAATAGTTGACACGCGTGGCGGCTATTGGTTTCTCCATGTAATCATTATATTATGTGATCACTTAATTCAGCCATTTTGTTGATTGGTTTGCAGAATAAGCATCACACTGATGGTACCGACTTGTGGCCACCGACTGGTGCCCTTGTGCTCGCATCCAGTGCGGGAGGTCAGGGTTCTGGCGAGTCATGCCAGCGACTATAACAGTGTGAATCGATCCACTCAGCTTAGCACTCAGCTTGAGAGCGGGACCCTCATTGATAACAGTTCTATCAGAACTGAAGAGACTATCCTGGGTAAACATTAATAATAATAATAATAATAATAATAATAATAATAATAATAATAATAATAATAATAATAATAATAATAATAATAATAATAATAATAATAATAATAATAATAATAATAATAATTTAATTTTTTTTACAGTACTCATTTGATGTCACTCTCGTGAGTCGGCATAACATCAGCGACGATTAAAAGTTTTCACCATTGCAACAGCTCCGGAATGGTCCATTCACTACTTCTGCGACAGAAGATGTAGTAAGTTGTTCGTATGGCAATGTTGATGATTTTGTTTGTCAGATATTTGATGGTGTTATTGTTAGATTCAAATTTTGATAGGAACTTTTTCAAATTCGAACCTGTTCCTATAACACCAGATGCACCCATACTGAGATTTACGTAGAAAACTTGGTATTCTTTAGACAAGTTACGGATCAGTTCTGCATAACGTTCGTTTTTCCTGTTGTAGTTTTTGCTTATGTTAGTTTCGGAACCAACAGTTAATTCCAAGATCAACAATTGCTGGTTTTTCCTCAGGACAATATCAGGACGATAAATATTGCCTGTAATTATTGATGGAGTCTGAAAGTCCGGTAAATCACAGTAAGTTGAAACGTCAAGGATTGGTTTGAATAATTTTGCAACTGCTAGTAGGATGGAGTCGTGCCTCCAATTGAAGGGTTTTTCTTCTAAGGCTGTTAAGCATCCACCAATCACGTGACCGAGTGTTTGAGAGCTGTTACAAAGTTTGTATCTCGGATCTTGTGTGATGCCCCATTTACCATGTAATTTCAGTATTCATTTTTGAGACCCGTGGTATGCTATAAATAAATATAGACGACCTTTTTTTGCGAAACTTCAGTTATTTATTTTCGTGCATCCAATAATTTTATTTCAACTTTTAGAAGATTAAATCTTTTCTAAATACCACCTGTGGTTGGAGTTTCTATCACTCGTTTAATTTTATTTTTGATCGAACTTGTAATATATTCAGGAAGTCAGTGGGAAAAATTTTTCACAATCGTGCGAATCTTACAGGGCCCTCGTTGAAAGCAATTTATTTTATAAGTTGAAGAGGTCACCCTGTATAAATATGTTTTAAATAAAGAAATAAAGAAATAGAACGAATCGATCGCGCAAATGTTGAAACAACAGTTTACCGTTCCCGCGACTCATTCGCGTGACTGTACAAAATTTGCTAATTTTGCTAACAATTTGTTAATTCCGCAAAAATCGCCACTTCTGTTGGTCCCAGAGCACAAAAATTCATTGCAACTGTGGGCTAAGAAGTCGAATTTTTTTATAACTTCTTCGCCGTTTGCCAGAGCGATCACACAAATTTTATGTTTATAAACTCTGCACATGCGTAATAGCGAATTCCTTTCGCGCGATCCCCATTCACGAGAGAGAACTGGAAACCCGCCATTAATATTTATTTTTCACGAAAAGTCACAAACAGTCTTTTGCTTATCTAACATGAGATTTCAAAAAAATCGCGCTGAATATGTAATGACTTCGTGTAACAGATAAAACTTTACACTCAAACATTTTGTGTTTTCAGGTAAAAATTCATTCCTCCCTAATACACGTCCATCTGAATCCGGTAGCGAATGATTATATTATTATACGCATGCGCGCGTTTTCATGTTTTTATGCAAAAGTATTAAAAAACAGCCAGTTATAAATTATAAAATTTTAACTATATTTTCCTGACTCGGATCCCGTGAAGAACGCCATTATGAAAACCGTAACTTTTTAATGCATGCGCGTGAATATAGCGCAAGCTCGCTCCTCACACTCGCTCCGCGATGCCCCATTTACCAACTTGTTTTTTGTTTCCAACATGGTACGTGCACATGGCATCCATGTGGTTTTTGAGATGTATGGCTACTTAAGCAACATGAAATTGATTTCATATATAATTAATGAACAACTTAAATAAGAACTAAATTTTGGTTCAGCATAATAATATTCATCCCAGTTATTTTTTAAATAATGAATAAGAAATTCATTTTAACGATAGATACTTATTCTATTCGGTCATATTTCTATTTTTACATTTTATTACACAGATATTTTGAACAGATATTTTGAACGAAGAAGGAAAGATTATGTATTTATTATTGCTTTGGCAGCTAAAATAGTTTATTGATTTCCCTGTTTGTTAACATTTTTTATCGTAAAAATGCAGGAACCATTTTTTCTATCTGGGTTGAGCCCAGTCAATGGCAAATGGGAGTTACTAGAAATTATTGGTGAAGGAACATATGGTGAGGTAAAAAAATTCTTTAGTTGGTTTTAGTTGAAGTTCACACCGGAACTATTACCGGTACCATAAACCTGTAATGCTAATGATTTCAAAAACGATTCATTATGTTTTGGCTCAGCACAAGATAATCATTCCGGGGGTGAGCCATGTATAGCTCAAGACCTTCAGAAAGCTCGATGATTGAGGGTTAAGACCACTCATAGTGCTCAAATGGAATGCAATGAGTGCTCACTTATGAAATACCTTAATGGTACTAATTTTCGCGGGTATTAATTTTGCTCACTTATGAAATAGAAAGATTGTTTATTCTTCTACTGTTTATTTTTTTTTTGTAAAAAATAACAACAACCAACATTAATTGACAAAACCTTTCTTTTATAAACAACATTTTATAAATTTGTTCTCAAATTTAAAAAAACCCCGAAGAAACACTTATCAATATAATGAAATGTGCAGAATGGGACATATATTTTTTTGGCTTGCTGATGAGAAGTGTGTAACTAAAGTCCTATTGGTTTAAAGAACCCCCTAACTGACCAATCTAAGTAGACAAAAAGTGTGTAATTATATAAAAAAAAGCGTGTATTATAAAAACAGCCTCATTAATAACAAGCTTTGGGAATTGTTTTCATGTGTTCACTGAAACTAGCTAATAATGTTTTCGTTTATATTTTCTTCTATGTGTGACTTGAGCTCTGCAGTTTAAGACAAGGATCATGTAGAACAAGGCTATCCAGTTTCGGAGATTGGGTTTGAATTCTCAATATTGAAGCAAATGAGATTTTATGAAATAAAATTCACTGAACATCTGAACATAAACAAGTTAAACAAAATATTTGATTAAGGCGCGCTCTGAGCTGTTTCGAATAAAAACATTCAAAAGAGCGTTCTAATTAGTTGTAAAAAGAGCGCTGAATTTGTATTAACACATTAACTGCCTTTTCTTAAAATGTTTATTGATCTTGTAAACAATACCTAAAGAAGTCCTTTTTTAAAATAACACCTTTGCTGTGACGTCACATTTGACGATGTTAGTTTTGTAGAAACGATGAAATAAAAACACAAACAGATAAAACTTAGTTAAATAAATGAAAAGTAAGAAGAAAATAAGAAAATAACAAGATAAAGTTTAAGAAAAACATGTCTGACAGTGAACACTCTGAAAACGAATCTCAAAATAGTTTTAAAGATGATACAATTGATAATGATAATGACGAAGTAGATAACCTTGATGAACGTTTTAAAGGCATGGAGCTAGAACACTACCAATTTGAGCCTACAAAAAAGAAGTGTGACGAGTCACTGGAAGGAGGGAATCAAGTTCAAAAAGACGATATTTTTTTATTAATCATTGGGAAAATCTCCGAGTCAGGAAAAAACTAAAAAAACTAATACTCTCATCATTCTTTAAACTTGAACTGTTCGTATAATCAATTACCACACAAAGAACCATGTTTTTTTAAAATGATTTTGCATACAAAAAATGTTGCATACAAAACAGCTAAATTGATAAAGTTGAGAATGTGTTTCTGATGTGAGAGGACAATCAACTTCATTATAAATTATGAGGCTATTACTACAGTACAGCCTGAAAGAAACTTTACATATTCGTAAAGGAAATTTCTACATGAAAGGACCAAAATTGAGTACAGTTACATCTGTTACATACGAAGCCATTGTTAAGATCGTTTTCAACGTGATTTGTTACACATGATTAAACTGAACATGAAAACGTATGTTAAATAAACAAAAGACTGTTACCTTCTAAAGACTCTTCATGAAAGCTAATTATCTTACGCAGACACATAATTTTGAATCTAAGCTGAATAATTTTGAATGTATAATTTTGAATGTAAGCTGATAAATATTTTTTGTTATTAATGTATTAGAGATTGTCTTTATGAATAATGATGAAATTTCATTTAGGTTTTCCGTGGAAGAGATAAGAAGAAGAATCTTGCTGCAATCAAAGTTATTGAAAACTCTGCTAATAAGCATGATGAAGTTCAAATTGAAATGTCAATTTTTCAGCGATTTAGCAAACACCCAAATCTTGTTGATTATTATGGTACATTCTTATTCAATAATGATCACGGAGTCACAACACAGATTTGGTTGGTTATGGAGGTAAATGGAAAATAAAAAAGTTTGAATTGTAGAAATTAGTTTCCTTTTCATTTATTTGTGTTAACAGTTCACCCATGCATAATGTTGTTCAAAGTGCTGATTAAAAAAACATATGGCATTGCATATTTACAACTGAGATACAATTTTTACTGAGATTAAAGTTCATCAAAGATTTCACTGATTTCATAGTAGAGTGACATCACAGTTTTTAGCTGTTACCATCCCCTTATGTTTGCAAATCTCTGATTGGCTTAGACGGCATCTGAAGAGTACAATTAATTGTTAATTGTACTCTGTAGAGTACAAATTACATCTAAAATACATAACACAGACTTGCCCTCCAGAAACAATCCGAACTTATATCTATTTTACAGACTAACTGTTTGCGGGAAGATTTTGTTTTCCTTCATCTTAAAGGGGCTACGGCATCAATCACATGATTGTTGTGTTTGTTTACTTTTTTTTACCGTCAGCCTCAAGCATCTCTCACCTCAAATTGATTTTTGGTGCTGCAACAAAACAATGCAATGGCTTCTGGTCTTTTTAATTGCTAAGTTTCTCCGTATAAAAAGTAGCCATTGCAGTGGTTAACTCTATTTAGTTTCTGTTATTGTCATAAATAGTGAATTAATTTTACGAGTGATTAATCATTAATCGTACTCAAAAACATGTCCTTACTTACTAGTAAATATTTTCATATCTTCTATTTTCTCTTAGTATTGTGAAGGAGGATCAGTGGCTGAATTAGCAAAATGTGTTGTACAAAACGACCAAGTACTAAGTGAAAATGTTGTTAAATATATACTTCATCAAACTCTTGAGGTAACTTGCCAGTTAAATATATACTTCATCAAACTCTTGAGGTAACTTGCCAGTTAAATATATACTTCATCAAATTCTTGAGGTAACTTGCCAGTTAAATATATACTTCATCAAATTCTTGAGGTAACTTGCCAGTTTCTGAGACAAAAGGTTTATAAAGGTCATTGAATATTATATTGGATGCAGACAATATTATTTTTTTAAAGGGAATCAACTTTCTTCATCAAAACCATGTTATACATCGTGATATCAAGGGACCGAATATCTTGATGACTATAGAGGGTCGTGTGAAATTGATTGATTATGGTAAGTATGGAAAAGAAGAATTTTAAGGAATTATTTTTCAAACTATATTTTTATAATCTTTAAAATTCTTTGTTAATGAATAGAGGGCTTCTTGTTTTGAATTTAGGTGTATCTGCTAATCTTCCTTCCACCTTTGCACGCAGACATTCATCTGTTGGGTCGCCTTTCTGGATGGCCCCAGAAGTCATAGCGTGTGAACAACAACTAGATTATAATTATGATAACCGATGTGATGTATGGAGTCTCGGAATTACAGCAATTGAACTGGCAGATGGCGAGCCTCCTCTTGCAGAAGAACATCCTATGAAGGCGTTGTTCAAAATACCAAGGTTCATTGTTTGTCTGCCCTTCAAAACCAGTCTCAAATTTTGTTGTGCTTACTTCTTTTAATCACAGTATCCTGGATATCATTGAGACGTCCATGTTTTGATATATGAATATGAAATAGTAAAAACTTACCGAAACTGAATCGAAAAAAAAACTGAATCGAAACCCAAATCATTTTTATCTGATTAGTTTGAAGTTTTTTTGCAATTTTAAGATCTGCAAATTCTCAATTTCATGATGGAAAGATATGCAAAGAAGGAGCTACTGCTATTTGTAATAAATTTATGATAGTAAAAGTGGCCAGCAACAAAGTTGTTTAGGGAAGCAAAACGACAAACTTGTGTGCATAAAGTATTTGGAGAAAGTATTTTGGTTGAGCTTTTAAAGATGATTGTCATGATGAGAATATTGAAATTATATTTTCAATTTCCTCATTCTGTGCAGGAATCCACCACCATCAGTGAAAAATTCTAAAAAGTGGAGCACAGAATTTCTCGAGTTTATTTCCAAGTAAGTATAGAATTGTTTATAGATGCTTAAATTCAAAAGATTGAGTGAAAACTCATTGTCCAAGCAAGAAACGTTTTGAATGAGATATGGAGTTATCATTAAATTATTAAGCTATTTTTTATAAATTGATGTTTCAGGGTTTTTTGATAGACTAGCTATTTTTTGTGTAAGATAGTTACATCTTATCTTATAATATATTTCTGGATGGTAAAACTAAAAATTGGATGGAAACATTATACACAGGTTTGTCTGAAAATATTCTTCATTTTACTTTTACAGAGCTGTTACTAAAGATTTTGAAGCAAGACCAACTGCCAATGAAATGTTGAAAAATAAGTTTTTAGAAAATTGTGTTACCGAAGAACTTGTGGTATGTAATATCATTACTGTGGAATTGGAGTTCATATTAATCTTATTGTACCAAATAAATTTAATGTGAATTCTTCCTTTTCACATCCTGAAGAAAGATTCGAATGAAAGTTTTTGAGGCTTTCCATTGTAGGAAAAAAATCTTCATAAACTATAAACACCAACCTTATATCTATCTTAATTCGATATCTTTTAGTTACGAAAGGAGCTCATGTCCCTGATTCATGTTGTTGTCAAACAATATAGCAATCCATCATACGATGCCAAGTACCAAACATTAAAAGCCAAGTAAAACCTTTTTCATACAACATTCACAAATTGGTTTAACTTTCCTAAATTAATCATTGTGTTTTTTTTCTTTTAAACAAGGCAACACAATGCAAAGAAAAATGTTAAAATGTTGGAATTAGCAGACCTTGCAACATTACCAAAGCTTACTGAGGTGAGAGAGAATTATTATTATCGAGAGTAAGAGCATGGAAAATTATTTCCATATATATATATACCTTCAGGTAAGTAATAAAGTAATGTGTACATTATTACAGGATCATACTTAATAAATAAATAAATAAATTCCTTCGTCAATGCCAATAATCCGCAAATAAGAAATAAAATTCAAAACAACAACAACAACAACAAGGGAAAACAAACAAACATCAATTCACTTAATGAACTTAATGAACCAGTTAAAAACAAAATGAAAACAACAAAAATGTTAAATTTTAAAAGAAGCTTTTTCAATTTACATTTTTAAATGGCAAATTATCACAAATTGCAGAAATTTTATTTCCTACCATTTTTCAGGATATCGTTTTGAAATACATAGCTGAACGATACATTGCTGATCAAATTTACACATACATTGGAGAGATCTTACTAGCTGTAAACCCTTTTAAAAAATTGAAAATATATGGAGATGGCGCATCATTGTTATATCAAGATGCTCAAAAAGAAAATCTACCGCCACATATCTACATGATTGCATGCACGACATATCAAGCTATGATACACAAACAGCATGACCAGGTTTGCAAATGATTATTTTCATGAGGCCATAGAAGCATATTGATCCCAAACGAATGGTTTGATATATTTACACGATTTTATATTAGTGTTGTGTTATAAGTGGCGAAAGTGGAAGTGGAAAAACGGTCTCTGCAAATTTTCTTGTCCATCAATTTGCTGCAATTGGGCGTAGTCATGGGACAAACCAAATCAACAAAACATTAGTGAAGAAAATACTGCAGGTATTACAAGTAACAAATGAGAAAGAAAATATTACCAGTGTATCAAATTTGCTTTTCCATGAATATTCCTGTTAGATTGTTACATTCGTTTACATTATAGGTGAATCCATTGATGGAAGCGTTTGGAAATGCACAAACAGTTATCAATCAAAATTCGTCAAGATTTGGAAAATATTTGGAACTCCACTTTACTCACGGTGGTGCTTTGGTGGGTGCACAGTTGACCCAGTACCTTCTGGAGAAATCAAGAGTTGTGTCGCAGCCACGTGGCGAGCGAAATTTTCACATACTATACTATATGATTGCTGGATTAGATTTTCATAAAAAGTTGCAAGATTTTGAACTAAACACAGCAAACAAACACAGGTAAGACAGAAGAAAAGTTCTGAATGGGTGAAAAAAAAGGTATCAAATGTTTTTCAAACTTATTTCTATGCTTCCTATTAAAGGTATTTAAATACAGATGAGCTTTCATTGGCCGAGTGTGCATGTACTTCTGAAATGCAAATGAAATTTACCAATGTTCAACAATGTTTTGAAAACCTTGGGTTTACTAAAGAAGTAAGAGATTCCACATTTGAAACTATTTTCCAAATTATTTGATTTTATGAGAATAGATTTACAAAAAACTCGTCCAATATTTCAGGAAATTCAAAGCCTTTATTGCTTGCTTGCGGCCATTATCCACTTGGGAGATGTTGATTTCATCGTGGATGATGTATCTTATGAAGGTGAAAAAGCCAAGGTTTTTAACACTGACACTTTGGATACAGGTAATGTGTGATGTGAAGAATTATAATTTCTTTGTTCTATTTCTTTGTAAAAGTTTACTTTTTCTTGTATTTAGTTGCCTCGCTTCTGTGTGTAAACAGTGATCACTTACATGAAGCATTGATCACTTACAGTAGTGTGTTCAGAGGTATGACCTTCAGATAATAATGCGTATTTCTAATATGCTATATTTTTTTCATTA